>JAGFNQ010003467.1:0-123697 GCA_024364735.1 Boesenbergia rotunda
ACTTCCTGTCGGAGGGACTCGATTCGGAGTTTGGCTTTCGCCAAATCTCGGGATAGATAGGAAATAAGCGAATTCAATTGCAATTTTGAAAAACCCGTTACCCTTATTTCACCGTCGTCGGAGAATGTCAGCTTGCCGTCGTCCCGGTCCGAGTCTGAGTCAGTCTCGATTTGATCCGAAGCGGTCAGGGCTAGAAGATTGGACTGGGGTGCTTCTTCTTCTTCTTCTGAGGAGGACTCGTCCCAGGTTGCTTGGAGTGTCTTCTTCTTTCTGGTCTTTTTGGACTCCTTTAGACTTGGACATTCAGTCTTGTAGTGGCCCTTCTTCTTGCATTCGTAGCAGGTTACGTTGGGCTTTTGTTTGTCAGTTGCCGATTCAGCTTGTCCGTCCTTTCTTCGGCTTGTTCTCCGTGTGTTGGTTTGGTTCTTCAACTTTTTGTAGTAGCTTCGAGCTAGCCGGACCAGTTCAGATTGATCTTCTTCTTGATCTTCTGTTTCTGAATCTGAGGTAGATTCAGGTTCAACTTGAGTTTTCTTCTTGGTCGTCTTTCCTGTTTTCCCTGCAAAGAAGGTCATACTTTTCTCGACCAAATTGCAGTTAGTCTGTTCATGCAGCTCAAGTTCAGAAAATAACTCATCTAACTTGATTTTTGAAAGATCCCTAGAGACCTTGTATGCATCTACCATAGATGCCCACAAGGTGGTCCTAGGGAACGCGTTTAGGGCATACCTTATAAGATCACGGTTTTTAACCTGGTGACCTATTGCGTGAAGACCGTTCATCAGTTCCTGGATTCTGGCGTGGTGCTGGGCTGCTGTCTCGTTATCTGTCATTTTGATAGTGAAGAGCTTGTTCAGTAGCAGATCCCGTTTACTGATCCTCGTATCTGAAGTTCCTTCGTGGAGCTCGATCAGTTTAGCCCATAGCTCCTTGGCACTGTTGAATGGGCCTACGCGGTTCAGCTCCTCTTTTGTCAGTCCGCATTGAAGGGTCTGAGTTGCTTTGGCGTCAGCTTCAATCTTGCGTTTAAGGGCAGTATCCCACTCTGAGTAGTTTTGTGGTACGCCTTCAGCATTTGTGGGAATCATCAGTCCAGACTGGATGATTATCCACATGTCCACCTGAGTTTTCAGGTGGACCTCCATTCGACTTTTCCAGTAAGGAAAGTCTTCTCCACTGAAAAGTGGAGGTCTGGCGGTGCTAAAACCTTCTTGGATGGCCATTTGTTACTGAAATAGCAAACAACAAAAACAACGAAAATATTCCAAGACTTGGTCTTGGATTAGTAGTGCGGGAAAAAAAAGGAACAAATTTCAAGGGGTGTTGCACCAACCTTGAAAGAAAAACTCGAACGAAAATATTTAAAAAAATGAGAGAGAAAACGAAAGAAATCCGAAAAATTTTCAAACTAGTGGTTGCACCAAGTTTGAATTCCCCGCTCTGATACCACTTGTTGGATCGAGAGATGCGATAGAGGGGGGGGGGTGAATGTCGCAAATCGTTCGGATTAAATAAAAAGAGTAAGTGCGCGGCGGAAATAGAGACAAAGCAACACAACGCTAACAAGGTCGTTTTACTTGGTTCGGAGCCTGGGTCGACTCCTACTCCAAGGCCCACGGTCGTTGACCGGTTACTTTGGGCAATTCTATAATGCGTAGAATGAGTACAGAAGAGAAATACAAATTGCAATAAGAAAGATTACACTTCTGTATTTACCAACTCCCGGGGTAGGCTCGAGTTTCGGTGCAGCGGGAGGTCGACGGCGCTTCGGACTTGAGTCGGGAAGCTCCTGGAGCAGAGCGCGGTCGTCAGAGAGTTTGGATGTGTTGAATGAAAGCGGTGTTCTGAAGAGGAGGGTCGAGGCCCTTTTTATAGTGCCTGGGGGCGCCCTGGTCGACGGGGGCGCCCCCCCACGTGGCAGCAGATCCACAAGAGGCGCGGTCGTCGACTTATCCCTTAATCCTCGGGATAAGGCCTTGACTGGGGCGCCCTAGACGCTGGGGGCGCCCTGGTTGACCCGGTCAAACCTTATCTGCAGCGCTGAGCTCTCCTCGGTAAGGCTGGGGGCGCCCTGTGCGCTGGGGGCGCCCGGGACAGCGGGGGTGCCCTGGGTGTGTAGTGCAGACGCGGCAGCAGTTTAACTCTTCAGTTGGTTTGCCATGGGGGCGCCCGGGACAGCGGGGGCGCCCTCAGAATGTACTGTCGAGGTTCTTCTGGTTGTGTTGTGTTTTGTGTTCACCTTGGGGGCGCCCGGGACACTCCGGGCGCCCTGGTCAGCGATCGCCTCTTTCCTTTGAGGCATTCTGAGCTGCAGACACACGTTCCTTTGGTCCTGCATCCAGGGTTAGTCCAAAACACAATAAACCAATAACATAATGAATTATACAGCCTTGGCTGTCTTGGTTCTGACTTTGGTCTCCAAAATGGAGCCCTAGGTCGAACCGACGCCTAATGTTCCCTCAAGGGGAACGCGTCCTCACTTACTCCTCTCGGGAGAATTTACCTGGTGCCAACCGGCTCCTCCAGTTGGACTTTTGCCCGGCAGTCCTTCGCCAGGTCTTGAGTTGCCAAGCTGCCCTTCGCTTGGTGCCTAGCAGCCCTTCGCTAGGTCTTTTCTTCTGGCAGCCCTTCGCCAGTGCCTAGCATTCCTTCTCTAGGACTTGTCCATTCTGGCAGTCCTTCGCCAGAGCCTAGCAGTCCTTTGCTAGGGCTTTTCCTGTCTGGCAGTCCTTCGCCAGTGCCTAGCATTTCTTCGCTAGGGCTTTTCCTGTCTGGCAGTCCTTCGCCAGTGCCTAGCATTCCTTCGCTAGGGCTTTTCCTGTACACTCAAGAAACTTGTTAGACAACAACTAACCCTTAACTTTTGAACCCTTTTGCCAATATCAAAACACAGGTTTGACTTGGGTGCATTCTGCACCAACAGGAATTGCTGATTTTGCTGCTGAGATTGCTACGGTTGCTGGAAATTTTGTTAAGGCTGCTGAAATTGTTGTTGTGATGGGTTTTGTTGGTAGAAAGAATTTCCATAGTTCAGATTTGGATAATCCCTCCAACCATGGTTATAAGTAGAGGAGTAGGGGTTATTCTTGGCTTGAAATTGTCCCCTAACCAACGCCGCTATTGTCTCATCTTGTTGGAGGTTGGGAAATGAATCTGAATTATGTTCTTGGCTAGAGCAAATACCACATACCCTCATCACTTGGCTTGATTGTAGAGGTACCGAAAGTTGGGATTTTGGCTTGCATTATTAAGAGCCATTTGTTTCACCAATGATGTGAGCTCTACCAGAGAATTCCTAATTTCCCTTTGTTCATTAGAAGCCACCAGAACCTCATTCACTCCTCTGGTGGGCAATGCTCTGCTTCTAAACTGCTATGAGTTCTCTGCTATGTTCGAAATCAACTCCCTAGCTTGATCTGGTGTTTTGTTAACTAGGTCTCCTCCAGCTGCAGCGTCTATCATGATCCTATCCATCTGCAATAAACCCTCGTAGAAATACTGAATGAGGAGCTGCTCGCTGATCTGGTGTTGTGGGCAACTGGAGCATAGCTTGTTAAATCTCTCCCAGTAGTCATAAAGAGTCTCTCCCACCACTTGTTGTATACCACATATGTTGGAACCCGGATGGCTAGAGAAGGGGGGTGAATATAGCCAGACACAATCTTTTACAGCTTTTAGGTTTTCTGCACTTCAAGGTCAGTAGCACAGCGGAAGACAAAAACAAAACCAGAAATGTAGAAATGAAGCACAAACCTAATACGCTAACAAGAGGATATACAAGGTTCGGGGATAACTTGCCCCTACTCCTTGGCGTGCCCGTAAGGTGGGTGATCCCTTGATCGTCGGCAGATCAAGCCCCGGAAAATCCGGATAGATGAATCCTCCTTCTCGGTGGAGTAACCTCTCCACAATATGTCTCAACAACACAGGATAGGAAATCAAAGTACAGAGACACAATCACACTTACAGAGCACAAGGAGAAACGTCTACAAGGCGATACTCACAACCCAGCACACTCACGGCAAGAGCCTTCACTCAGCTCTCCCTCGTCTGCTTGTTGATCGCCCTTGCAACGCTTCCAAGTACTTCAGTCGCAGCCAACAGATTGCAAGAGTTTCTTCACTGGCTCCAAGCTCTCAATATTCAACGTATCAAAGTGTATGCAAGAGCTTCAAGACTCAGAGTGATTGCTAAGGATGGATCAAGTGTTTTTGCTGTAGAGAGAACTCCCTTCTCTTCATCGCCATCCCACACTTATCCCAGCTGCCCAAACGTCAGGTCACAGACGCTCCACTCAGCTCCCAGCTGCCCACCTGCAACTGCCCAGCTATCTCTGACCTCCTCTAGACTCACTGAACTCTCCTCGGTCGAGCCCCAGCCCCAGGTCAGCTGCCAGCCGTTGCCAGCAGCGCCCGTTGCAACCTACGATGGAAACCTGCCAAACCTGCTCAACGAAAAGCCTCCCATTGACCCTCCTTGAGTGTTTGAATCCATCCCTGTAAAGCCTGCACACTCCAACAAAAGCTTAGCAATGCATATCAAAACATATCAGCAGTGTATCAGAGAATCGGCAAAGAAAATAGACGCGATCAGCGCGTCTGACAGCTTATTTGAATTAAAGTTCTGCTCCTGATCGGTCACCAGACCGATCAGGAAGGACCCTGATCGGTCACCAGACCGAACCAGAAGTCTTCTGCACACTCCTGATTGGTCCCAGACCAATCAGGCTTTAGCCTGATCGGTCACCAGACCAATTAGGCTCCGGCCTGATCGGTCACCAGACCAATCAGGCTCCGGCCTGATCGGTCACCAGACCAATCAGGCTGCTTCCAGACCGATCAGGAGTCATCCTGATCGGTTATAGTGAGAACCTTACGACAAATGATCGTTCTCTAGACCGATCTGAACAGTATCCCTGATCGGTCACCAGACCGATCAGGAGCAGATCAGTAAGGTTCCCCAAAACCCACTGTATGCTCCTTGATCGGTCACCAGACCGATCAGGAGCAGAGCAGTGAGTAAACTACATGCTCCCTGATCGGTCACCAAACCGATCAGGAGCAGAGCAGTAGGTTTCCAACCTCACTGAGTGTTCCCTAATCGGTCACCAGACCGATCAGTCATCGCTGGATCGGTCACCAGACCGATCCACGAGGGAATATCGTGCCAACTTCCCTGATCGGTCACCAGACCAATCCAGGCAAGCCTAAATCCACCCCAAGTCACGAGAACAAGCCTCCAGCCCTTCTCTGACTCGTTCTTAGTCCCCCGGACCAAGATTCCGTGCCCAGTTTCACTCACCGGGACTTCAACCTAGCTTCACTCACTAGGACCTGGCTTCACTCACCAGGATTTTGGTCACCCGGCATCACTCACCGGGACCCGGCTTCACTCACCGGGATTTCAACCTAGCTTCACTCACTAGGATTTCCTTCACCTGACTTCACTCACCAGGACCCGGCTTCACTCACCGAGATTTCCACCACCTGGCTTCACTCACCAGGACCCGGCTTCACTCACCGGGATTTTCACCACCTAGCTTCACTCACCAGGACCCGGCTTCACTCACCGGGATTTCAATCACCTGGCTTCACTCACCAGGACCGACTTCACTCACCGGGATTTCTATCAACCTAGCCCTCCAAGCTAGGATCTGACCCTCCAAGCCAGGACTTTTCCACACCTAGCCCTCCAAGCTAGGATTTTCCACACCTAACCCTCCAGATTAGGACTTCGTGCCCAGTCCCCGACTAGGACTTAATCCCAATTCGTTCAATCAAACTTAAATCAAAACTTAAATTGTTGTCAACACCAAAACAACAATCAGGGTCAGACTGCATCAACAACATATGCTCTTTCTGATGATTGCAGTTCTGGAGGCTGGGAAATATTTTTCTAGAATTGCCTTCTTCATGGAAATCCAACTAGACGCGTGCCCAGTAGGTAAATAGTAGAACCAATCCTTTGCTGCTCGAGTAAGGGAAAATGGAAATGCCCTCAGCTTAATATCTTCTTCTGAAATCCCCTGAGGCTTCATGGTGGAGCAGACTACGTGAAATTCATGTAGATGTCTGTTTGGATCCTCTCCAGATAATCCTTGAAATTTAGGCAACAAGTGGATGAGTCCTGATCTAAGCTCAAAATCGCCAGTCAGCACTGGATCAGCAATGCTGGAGTACTGAAAGGTATCATCTGGTGCTGCAAGTTCTTTCATGGTCTTCTGGTGGTCTGCCATGATAATGTCTGAATGAGTGGGAATAGTCTGAAGAGGAGGAATATCAATAGCATCTGAAAGTATGCCTTGGTTCCTCCTTGCTCTGAAAGTTCTCTCAATTTCAGGGTCAAATTCCTCGAGATCACCACCTGCTGACCTGGTCATAAAATAAACAAATCGCAGCAAATGTGTATGGAAAAATAAAATAGATAAAGTAAATCACAAGATATAGTAGTAAGCACACAAGTAAAAATCAAATAAACTCAACTAATAGTTCCCCGGCAACGGCGCCAAAAATTTGATGAACCCCAAAGATAGATGTCACGAATGTGGATCTCAAATTTAGATATTTCAACTGCTAGAAACCCTTTTTGCTAACAAAGATAAAAATGTAGTAAATGGGCCACAGGTCGTATTTTTCCTAGGGCTAGTTAAGGATGTTTGATTCAAGATTGAGTTTATGTGTCGTCAAATATTTTTGGGTTTCGAATAAGATTTGGGTTTTGTTTGCAATCAGGAATGAAATCACAGTGAAAAGGAAATAAACTTAACTAGACGAATTTAAACTAGGTAATATCAACTAATGAACTCAACCAATGGGGAACTTAATCAACCAATGCAAATTAGCCGAATTTAGAGAACAAATCTGATATCAAATGCAATAGTACACTACAAGTTGTGTTCAACTTCAGGAATTACCACTCAAAGCAAACCAAATGCTAAGCAATCTGTATCAAATCAGTGCTGACGTTCCGATTAATACTAATGCAGAATCTATAAACCTAATTTCAGAAATGGAATCTAAAATTCAGAAACAAACTAATGCGAAACCAACTGATATCAAATGCAATAGTATGCTATAAGTTGTGTTTAATCTTGATACCAATCAATGCCGAATCTTCACTTGATACCAAAATGCAGAAATGAAACAAACTTGATACGAAGAGGAGAAAAACTTATGTGCTGAAAAACTGATACTAAATGCAGAAACTATAACTGACAATTCAGAAATGAACTGATCAATTCAGCTTGGAAGGCAAAGCTATTAGTGAAGTGATATGCCAAAATGAATGAAGAAATGCAGCAACAAACCGAAGACTGACCAATTCAGAAACATTCTAATGCAGAAGTGATGTGCAGGAATGCAGAACCCGAATGAAGAAATGCAGCATCAAACCAAATGCAGAACAAACAAATCAAGCTGAGACTAAGTGCACAAATCTAATATTCAGAAAAGAGTTAGGAGAACTAATGTTCACTTGATACAACTTCAGCAACTAAAAACTAAAACATTGCAGAAATAAAACTGAAACTTGCAGATATGGGAACCGATACGCAACAAGCTGAGACCAAATGCAGAAATTGATATCAAGTGCTTTGTAAATGAAACAAGCTGCAATGTAAATTCAGAAGAAAAACCAATGTTCGTTGATACACAATTCAGAAACTGTAAGTTGATACGCAGAAACTAAAACTGATATGCAGGAACTAAAACTGATACGCAGAAATAAACTGGATTGCGAAGCAATCTGAGATTAAGTGCAATGGTTCACTAAAGAGGCAATCTATCTAATACGAATGCCGCAATGAAAAGCTAATAAATGCAGAAACAATTCAGAAAACTAAGCATCTCTGATACAAAGTTCAGAAACTGTAAATGATATGCAGAAATTGAAACTACTTGTCACGCCCCGAGACCATTGGAACCGCTGATCCAATATAAAATCGGACAGCATCTCCCCTGTCCGGCGGATAATTTACACAAGCATACAACACACGCAGTTTATAATTAGGCCTCAGGCCTCAAAACAGATATATAATATATAAAAAAAATTGATAACAACGCAATATGAAACACCGTAATACTCACCTGAGCTGCCCCCAGGGCAGTCGCGTAGCAAAACCACATCACAAAAGTCCAACAGAGGACTCAAAAATACAATATCCCGAGAATAAATCCAACACAAGACCTCGGTAACAAAACGAATACAAAACATATATATGCTATCAAAAGAAAACCAAAACCAGCGGAAGCTCCCATCCAAATGGAGTCGTAGGGACCAGAGACCGGCAACTGGGCTCCTCCGGCAAGCTATCAACCTGAAAACAAAAATATTACGACGGGTGATGAGTCCAAGTGGACTCGCGGGTATATAGATAGATATGCATGGCTGAACAAAATAGCTGAATAAGCTATAAAGAAATAACAGGATACAGTCTCAACAGGAATAGTAGAATATGCATAACTGAAAGTAACAACTGACTGTACATACCAGAAATCAGTCTATCCATACCAAAAAGACTCGTACCGACATGAGCAAGTGCAGGGTCATCAAACCAACCATAAGTACCTCCTGTACATGCATATCAAACAGGTGCAGCAAATAAATGCAGCAATCACAATCAAAATGCACAATGCATCATATGCACATGATGCAATGTCATGGTCACCCCCTAACTCCAGTCAAGCCACCGAGACAGGCGATACTGTGTCGGCCGAGTGGATAGAGCTGTGACACTGTACGCACCCTGCTATCACTGCTCCTGAGTGACCGAGTGGACAGAATGCTGTCGAGGGACCGCCCCCCTACCCCATGTATATATGAGGGAGCGTCGCTCTCATCTCCTCAGATCTATGGGAAGAGAAGGGATCTCCGCCTGCTACCACGCTCCGAAACCACTACCCCTGAGCGGTCGAGCGGAGCAGTACAAAGCAATTGCACACACCCAACGGTATCCACTAACCCATGAGTGGCCGTGTGTGCATATCATGTACCGGAAGACGATAGGCTCAACCACAAGGGAGTCGCTGATCGCCGGCATGCAACAGTGCAGGTATGGTGCATGACCCAAACTCATGCAACCCCTACCAGGTCATCATACATAGCTCAACATAACATGCACAGGTCGATCACAGGTATAATAACCTAACCATCATGCATCAAAGTGGACATGCAATTAATAACAGAATCAACCAATGCAGATATCAGGTCACATGCCACAATAACCCAATCAGTCCATATCTAAACACACGTGCAAGTATGACTGGAATCAACCAATGCAAATATCAGGTCATATGCCACAATAACCCAATCAGTCTATATCTAGACACACGTGCAAGTATGACTAGAATCAACCAATGCAAATATCAGGTGACATGCCACAATAACCCAATCAGTCCATATCTAGACACACGTGCAAGTATGACCAGAATCAACCAATGCAACCATACGATGGTATGCTAATCCCTATCCACATACTAATGCTCATACTAATGCTATACAGAATCAGATAACAAATAAACGAGACTGTATAGAAAGAAATTTAGATCATTCCAAGGTCAAGCATAAGTATCAAGCAGGATAACAAAACGGTAGAAGATAAAGGTCAATATCAGCCTACTGCATCAATAACAAATAGTCATGCATAAAGATAACGTGGATCTAAAGAAGACAAGCAAGAAGTACCCGCCTCAAGGTAAGAGTAGTCCGTATCAACAGAGAACCTCCCGTCCAATAATCAGCACCGATGAATCCAAATCAATGCCCTGTATCGAAGGACATAATTTTAGCTATCATACAATTATTAAATAGCTAACCAAAACCCTAAACCGTATTAGGGTTAACATAATCATCTATGGATCAAATACTACTCATAGTAGACACATCACACATAATGCCAAAACCAACTCTACATAATAGAATCACAGCAATCACATAGTGATTCCAAAGGCTATTCAATCTATCCTCTAAGGATCCAAGCACAGATCCAAAAATCTCTAAGAAACCCAACCATAACCATAATCACAACCAATTCATCTCTACCTCATGGTAGCAAGGTAAACTCTCCACTGATCAAATCAACCCTAATGAAACCCTCATCCAAACATCCAATGCATTCACAACCCAATCAGCTGATACAATCCAAAATACCACATGTACACGCTGATTTAAATTCCAACAAGACAATCCAACTTAACCCTAAAATTCCAAATTCAGCCAAGAGCTCTACCTATATAGATCACATCGATTTCACATAGTAACCCAAAACCAGTCTCAAAAACAAAGTCACAATTCGATCATACAAGCTGTAGTTAATTGTCTCAATAAAAACCAATACTAAAAGCTATCCAAGCAATCCAAGATCACCATCCACAATAACCGTAATTCCAAATCTGAATCAAAACTCACGGCAGCAAAAGAAAACCCAGAATTTCACATGTTTAATTCCAAAACTCCTAATGATATCCTTTAAATCACAAGCCAACCAAACAACTTCAATCCCAATCAAAACATTGAACTCTGGAACCAACAGAAATCTCACAGCAAGAAGAAAACGGAATCCCAATCGGCATGAACAGAAACACAACAATCCGTAACCAACTACCTCATCTACTCCAAGAACAAGACAGAACAATCAAATGCAAATTGATTACATCCTTACCTCAGATTTTCCAACGATCCAAAGTCGATAACAGCTAGACCCAAGGAGCATGAAATGCTACACTGTCCAAATCGAGTTCCAAACAAAGATTTAGAATAGCCACCAGAAAACTAAGTTCCATTAATCCAATCATCTAAATCCCTTACCTGATTTGCTACTGGCACTGCTCCCTCGAGCCGAGACCAATCACGGATCAGTGATATCACTGATCCTAATGCGTCGACTCGCAAGTTCCTGGCTAAGCGAACCCTAGCCCACTTCCGATGAGCTTCGGTCGCGTGAAGGAGGCGTCGGTCGGCTTCCACAGCAGTGCCCGAATCCCTAGCTTCCACTCGCGAGTTGATTTGGGAATCGAGGAAATCAGAGCCCAGTTGCTCGCATGATCTCAAGGCAGGGTTCGCCGGAGAGGTGGAAGACGATGAGGAACGGTGGCGGCTTCGGCTGTGATCGGGAGAAGGAGAAGAGAAAAGAAAAGGGTGGGTGTTCGAGTGTTGCTCGGCTGCGGCGGAAAACATTGAGCCCTAACCGGCTCTTATTCGGGTATTTTTGCATTTCAGCCCAATCTTCAAAGTTAATTCCAATAGCACACCTAAATTTGACAATTTTTAGCAAACAACCCCTTTTACGTTTAGTTTTAAATCCTTTAAATTCCTTAAACCTCATCTGGAAGCCCAGAAACCCTAGGCCCTTTTTCTGAAAAATTTCCGGAGTGACACAAAAATTTCAGATTTAACACTACTGCTCAGAAACAATAATTCCCAAAGAAACTAAGCATCGATCCCTTCCCTTGGTTCAAGTACTTCTTACTGTCACACAAGAGTAAGCCACGAACCCCCTAGCTTGACAAATCGCTGGAATATCTGACTCTGCGATTGATTCAGCTCAAAATTTGCTCCCGGCTGAAAAATCCATCCGATCTCCTCAAACTCATTGCGTGGGATTGCGGTAATGACTTAGGAACGATCAGAGCAATCCAGAGAACCCTCCGACTTGCTCAGGTGGATGAGAAATGGCACACAACAGAGATCCGATCAGTCGAATGGCAGAGCTATTGAAACCCTCACTCAGCTCTGTTCAGTGACGAATTGGAGCTGAAAATCTCATGGAGACATAGTCCCAATGATCTAGAACTCTAACCAAGTTTGGAATCCATGCGGTCACGCGATCGGATGAGAAGAATTGAAGAAGAATTGCGAAGAACGCGAAGAATGCTAAGCTGCGGCGAAGACGCGACAGATCTGATCGGAGGAGTCAGTTTATATAGTTTGGAAATGGACGGTTGTGATTCTCTTCACTCCATCCAACGGCTGGATCTCTTCAGATCTGAACCAAACCGTCTAGATCTTGATCTAGGGTCAGGATCTGCCTCTCAGTAACTCGAATCTTCCAGATTTGCAACGGATGGCTCAGATCTACCTAATCTTTGAATGGACAGTCTAGATCATCTTAAGCTTGATCCAACGGCTGAATGATCTCTGATTTGGATGAAACCTTCAGATCTTGATGTGAGTGCTTGACTAGCTTTATCCCTAGCTCGGATTGCATCAAAAATTCACAGATGGCTCAGATCTAGCCGTTTTTGAATCGGATGGCCCATATTAGACTGATGTTTGATCACTCGATCCGGATCCACTTCTGACTCAAGTTTGACCCAGCATGACCTAGGTCCATGATCCTTCCAAGCCTATAAAAGTAGATTAACAATTTAGTGCCAAAACATTTCAAATGTATAAAGATTTCCAATAAAGCCTAAAATAGAATTAATTCATAGAACCTAGGGTAAATTCAAGATTAAGCAAGTAAAATATGGGTCAAACATGGATTTTAGAACCTGAAATGATCAACAAAATAGTACTTATCAAATGTCCGACCAGGAGCAGTCAAAGTTCCTGTCAACTCATAGTTTTCGAGGGTACTCCAGAGACTCGATCCCCCGGTGCAAAAATAGAGTAGTCGACATGGAGTCGATACTCGATAGGGAGGGAGTTATGTTGTCGTTTGATTGGCACTAGTCTCCCGGGAAATAAGTATCAGTGATCGCAACGACCAAAAGGTTGTTGAGACCGATGGCACGGCAAGTGGGGGTGAATAGCTCGGTCACCCCAATTTGATCTCTCCCTACAATTGTTAGCACAAGCAGAAACTTAATTTTAACAATTAAAACAATGCTAACTCGTTATCGGTTACGTGGTTCGGAGATTGCATGCTCCTACTCCACGGTGTGTCCATGAGGTAGACGAACCCTTAATCCTTCGGTGGATCAAGCCCCAGCAATCTCCGGCTAAACCTTGTTGGTGCCCCGGTTGGTTTTGATGTGATCAACCAAGTTAGGTTAGGTCCTGTTGGTTTTAATCCCTCTGCTAAGTGTGCAGGAACATAGGTACGGAGGAAGTCGAGTGTAAGACGCAGCGGACGAGAAGGATTGCGCGAGGGAGTGAACCGACGGGCTCGGTGCAATTTGAGGGACGCGGAAGTTGCGGAAGAGTACGCCGATGGACCAAGAAGGACGTGCGCGATGTCCGAGGGACGAGAAGCCTAGCGGAAGCACGTTCGAGGGGCAAAAGGCCAGAGTCGGGTTCGGGTGAACCTAACTCCGGTTGGCCGGAAATCACCCAATCGACGATTTGACGAAAAGTCAACTAAGTTGACTTTTATTAAGTCAACATTTGACTTGCTATTAAAATAATAAAGTTTTAATTATATTAAAACTTTAATTAAAGTTCCAATTTAATTTAAAGTTTTTAAGTAAATGTTTTTTTAAATTTGTTTTATTTCTTAATTGGACTTTCTTTTAATTAAAGCTTTTTTTGTGCTTCTTACAAGGGGAGGCAAGGACAGCAATTAATCGGCAATCGGATTCAAACGGAAGTGCATGGCTACAGTTGATTTAATCGGAAGCGGAAGCTTAGCCGATTCAAACGAAAGCCGATTCAAACGGAAGTGCATGGCTACAGTTGATTTAATCGGAAGCGGAAGCTTAGCCGATTCAAACGGAAGTGCATGGCTACAGTTCGGATTAATGATAAATTAATGATAAACAATTAAAGGATAATAATTTATCCTTTAAAAAAATCTGGTTGAGATAATCTTAGATCTACGATCAAGATGCAACTCAATCTTGTATCAACGATCAAGATCATATCACTCAACCTATAAATAGGCTTAGAGATTTAGATTCAAAGTAATTCATTTTTTTCTTGTAATTCTCTCTAAAGTCTAGTGTGCTTCAGTTGTAAGGCTTCTCCGCCACAAGGAGAGTTTTCTTGCTTTAACCGTCTTGGAAGCAACGACCAAGTTGCAACCAAGTTTTTTTTTAAATAGACGAGTTCCTCCATTTCTTTTATTTATTAGCCAGCCGTCTATTCACCCCCCTCTAGCCGGACCAACCCGATCCAACAAGTGGTATCAGAGTCAGGCCGCCGCATAAGGACTAACCGCCAACTGCAGCAAATTTTAAAATGGTTAGACCAGCAATATACCCGCCTAAATTTGAGGGGGAGTTCGCGGCATGGAAACGGAAGATGCAGGTATTTTTTACTACAGATTATGAATTATTAATTATTATGAAAAATTGCAATGCAGCTCCCAAAGACAATGAAGGAAAGATCAAGGATCCTGATTCTTGGAACAAGAAGGAACAAGTTGATGCTGTAGCAAACGGAAAGGCAGAATTTCATCTGCTGACCGTCCTCCCAGAGCAAGATGTGAACAGGATCGGTAAGTACGAATCGGCGAAGGAACTTTGGGAAAAGTTCTTGGAACTGCACGAAGGAACCTCGGAAGCAAAACTTGCGCGACAAGATGTTCTTCGAAGCCGACTGACCAATCTACGGATGGAAGACGGAGAATCGGTTGCGAGATTACATGCAAAGGTAAAAGAACTAATCACAAACCTCGAAAATCTCGGAGAAAAGGTAACTAACCGTGATGCTCAAAGGTACGCTCTTAACGCGTTTCCGAGAACCCCGGAATGGACCTCGGTAATCGATGCATATTATATTTCAAAAAATCTAGAAATAAGTACTTTAGAAGAGTTGTTTTCTACTTTGGAACTTCACGAATCACGCTTTGTAGAAAAGAACAGGAAAGCTGACAATATTGCGCTAAAAACAAGGAAGATCCAACTCGACGAAGAATCTTCAGCGGATGATGAAGAAACAGCACTAGCGGTAAGAAAATTATGTAAATACATTAATACTAACCCCTCAAAAAAGGTGCAGAGAAAGAAAAAACG
Source organism: Boesenbergia rotunda (assembly GCA_024364735.1). NCBI lineage: Eukaryota > Viridiplantae > Streptophyta > Magnoliopsida > Zingiberales > Zingiberaceae > Boesenbergia > Boesenbergia rotunda. Next base: position 14,892 of record JAGFNQ010003467.1, read on the forward strand.
AACGGTCCAATGCTACAACTGCAATGAGGAGGGACACCTTAAAGATCAGTGCCCTAAACTCAAGAACCAGCCAAAGAAGAAAAAGGCACTAAAAGCCACCTGGGTCGAGACCTCGTCAGATGAATTGAAAGCCGAAGAGTTTGTCGGACTTGCATTGATGGCAAGCCACCAAGACGAAGATGAAGAAAACACCTCGGGAGAAAACAGCAATGAAGAGGAAGATCCTAACTTCGAAACCGACCCGGTAAGTGAGGTATCTCTACTTCCACCTGCTCGAATCTACTCGGTAATAAAATCCATGCTTAAGTCAATGAATAAATTGGAGATAGAAAACTCTGAGTTAAAAGAAAGATTTGGCACTGTATGCTCATCTGTTCTATCCGACCAACTAAAAACAGAAAATGAAAATTTGAAGAATTTAGTGGAAAAATTAGAAAATGATATTGCATGCTTAAGAATTAAAAAGAATTTTTATCCTGAAAATCTGAATTGGTATGTTAAAAATCATAAGGGCCAGATTAGGAAAATTCCTAGAAATTATATTCCTCCAAAGTTTTTGATTAACCCTGTAGATGAAAATTTATTTTGGGTTCCAAAATTTATTTTAAACTGATAAGTTTTTTTTGTGCAAAATTCTTTTACAAAAGTTATGTTAATATTTTTTCAAATATTTTCGGTCAAAATTTGAAATTAAGATTTAAAAAAAAATAGATAAATAATTTATTTTTATTAATCTAATTTTTCATGATTCAGATATATATAGTAGAAAAACTCATTATAATGCGATTCTTTTTACTTAAAATATTTTGTTATCACACTTAAATTTTTTTTCTTCCCTAATTATATTTCTCCATTTTTTTGATGTGATCAAAGGGGGAGGAATAGTATTAAGTTAAGGGGGAGAGTAGTTTATGTTCGGGCGAGGTTATGTACATGATTGCAAAAAAATTTTTTGCTTAATTCTGTTATAATACTATTATTGTTTGTTGTTTATCCCTAACTAAACTTGGGTTGATGCAAATCAAAAAGGGGGAGATTGTTGGTGCCCCGGTTGGTTTTGATGTGATCAACCAAGTTAGGTTAGGTCCTGTTGGTTTTAATCCCTCTGCTAAGTGTGCAGGAACTTAGGTACGGAGGAAGTCGAGTGTAAGACGCAGCGGACGAGAAGGATTGCGCGGGGGAGTGAGCCGATGGGCTCGGTGCAATTTGAGAGACGCGGAAGTTGCGGAAGAGTACGCCGGTGGACCAAGAAGGACGTGCGCGACGTTCGAGGGACGAGAAGCCTTGCGGAAGCACGTTCGAGGGGCAAAAGGCCAGAGTCGGGTTCAGGTGAACCTAACTCCGGTTGGCCGGAAATCACCCAATCGACGGTTGGACGAAAAGTCAACTAAGTTGACTTTTATCAAGTCAACATTTGACTTGCTATTAAAATAATAAAGTTTTAATTATATTAAAACTTTAATTAAAGTTTCAATTTAATTTAAAGTTTTAAGTAAATATTTTTTTAAATTTGTTTTATTTCTTAATTGGACTTTCTTTTAATTAAAGCTTTTTTTTGTGCTTCTTACAAGTGGAGGCAAGGACAGCAATTAATCGGCAATCGGATTCAAACGGAAGTGCATGGCTACAGTTGATTTAATCGGAAGCGGGAAGCTTAGCCGATTCCAAAACGCGGAAGATTCAAACGGAAGTGCATGGCTACAGTTGATTTNAGGAAATTAGCTCCTAGGAGCTTGTCTTTCTCAAGAACAGATCGTAGAGAGAGAGTGTTCGTGTTTGACATGGTAATCTACAACATAAAATGCAGAAAATAAATATCCACCATTATATCATATTTTATTTATCATTTAACTAGGCCTTTAATTAAATGATGCTCCCACTGAATTATAGGGCTTTGGTAGAATCGAGTCATAGATGTGGTAAAACCACACTACTAGATCCACACCAACTAACTATAATTCTCGTAGGTCAAGATCCACATCATACTACGCCTTGAGTTAGCTTTGGCTAAATCGCCCAAGACTTAGTATGATCGGTAGGTACTAATTACCAATTACATCTCTATGCAACTCTTGTTTATAGGATCAAGAATTAACATTTATGAATAATCTTGAGTTAGCTTTGGCTAAATCGCCCAAGACTATTGATAAATGCGATCTTGTCCTACCTTTCCAACTATTGGAGTATGCCTATAGTTAGGCTCGATCCAATTGAGCTAACTAGTTACTCAATCTAATTGAGCTCAATCTAACCCAAGCGTGATAGGCGGGACCAAGGTTGTCCCTCCGCATCCCACCACGATTAAATGCATTGCTCTGCTTTGGCAGATTCAACAATCGCATATGATCGTGGTAGTGATGGGTATCAAGGCTCGTTAGGCATATACGAGTTGATTTCGATTTAGATCTAATCTAATCGATGATGTGCATCATATTTAGGCATTTATTAAATCTAATTTAACCTAAATGTGTATTAGGTGCACATCAAGATGTGGTTCCCACATTACATGTGCATCACATACACTCATGTATATTCTATTCTATACTAACATGCATCACATACATATAAGCAAAAATAAAATATACAAGAAAATTAAAGTGTGATTAGTCATGGCCCTACTAAGATCTTCTCAAGCCAATGAGAAGATCCTTTGGTCAACCTAGGGTCTAGGCAGCAGCTTCTCCAAGCTCCTCCTTCCAGAACCCCATGTGTTGTCGGTTTGCTTCCCACGAGTCCGTCTTATCCAGAATTTCCTTCATCTTCAATTTTGTACATTACAAAATTTATACTCAAGTTACATTCGAGTCTTAAACTAATTTTAATAGAAATAATAAATGAAAAGGCCGACACGCAGGTCGCAATCACAATACAATACACACAACACAAATAACGGCACGCAGACCGTAATATGAATTACACACATATTTTAATCTAATTAAAATAGGGTCTTGGGCCATGACCATCACACTACTGTACATAATTCAAAATTATGTATTTTACAGAAATTTATCTAATTTTTCTATGTATTTTACGAATTTTATGAGTCACAACTCCACGGCGGTCCCGTTAAGCGGGTTTCGGGCACAATCACGTGACAAGGCCCCTTGCGGGGTTAGGGGCGGCGCCCCTACTCACAAAATTAATTCGTGAGTGTCGTATCGCGATCTAACAGTGCCTAACCCGCTGTCCCAAAATCTATTTGGGCGAAACTTGCCGTTTCGGAGAAGTTTTTCTCGGTGGTCGAAGTGTACAAGTGCTTCGCACTCGTTGCTTCGCCTCTATGAGAAAAATACTCATAAAATCCTAAAAATAGAAAAATTACAGAATCATAAACTACTCTAAATTTTGTATCCCATACAAAAAAAATAAATACGTGCTTCGCACGTGGCTCTGATACCACTGTTGGGTTTTTCAGGCCGCGAAAACCGCCTTTTCGCGTAGCGGAAACCCCGAGAACCCAAAGCCATGGATCTCGTGCGAAGAAAAATTCTGAAACAAAAATTCACGTATTCATTTCATGCTCAAAACTCGATCTACTCCTAGATCTAAAGAGGGATAAACCATTTTACCTTTGGTGCGTGCCCCGCTTAATCCCGCTCGCTCCTTTTGGATGTCGGATCTCTAGGACGTCAAGTGCCGTCCCTCTAGAAGTATCCACGCGAACAAAGTGGATGGAGGAAACCCTTTAGGTGTGCTAGCACCTTTCAAGGGTTCGGCCAAGAGGAGAAGAAGAAGAAGAGCTCCAACACTTGGAGGAGGAAGAAGAGAAGACACACAATGAGAAAAATGGAACAAAACCTTGTAAAACCTTGTTTTGTTCTCTCATTGTGGTCGGCCACATAATGGCCATTAATGGCCATTAAGTGGCCGGCCATAATGGCCATTAATGGCCATTAAGTGGCCTGCCATAACCCCCTTTCAATTTGAATTCAAATTCAAATGGGGGGGGGGGGGGGAGGGGTTACAACCTTCGGAGATGATGTGGAGCATCATCATTGGTCAAATACCAAGCCAAGTCATCACTTGGTTAAGTCAAGGTGAGGTGGCCTTTTGGTCAAGTCAAACTTGCCTTTTATGGACTTTCCATATTTAGTCAAGTCAAACTTGACTCCATTTCTTCTCCCATGTCAAGTCTAACTTGAAGTAGAACCAAGTCAAGTCAAACTTGATTTGGATTTGGGTCAAGTCAAACTTGCCTTTTATGGACTTTCCATATTTAGTCAAGTCAAACTTGACTCCATTTCTTCTCACATGTCAAGTCTAACTTGATGTGGAACCAAGTCAAGTCAAACTTGATTTGGATTTGGGTCAAGTCAAACTTGTCTTTTATGGACTTTCCATATTTGGCCAAGTCGAACTTGACTTCATTTTTTTCTCTATCTATTTGTTCTTTGCGTGTGACCCTATAGGTTCTTGTAACGTTGACAATGCTTCTAACCTCTTAGAAACATAAGCAATGAGCGGTATCTAGCAACACATCATTGCTACCCAAGTTACAAGAATGTTGAGATCCAACATCACCAATGTGACTACTAATTATGACTTTCATAATATGTGACAATGTCCTTCTATCGTCGATATCTAGATTGATCTTCTATGAAGCATAGACCGTGTCATCCTCCAATCAATCTATGTGTCTTGAACTCCAAGTAGACTCACTATAATCAAATAAGCTCAATATCTCATATTGCCTTATTTGGGCATGGCCATGCACTTAGTGATCTCACTCTATCAAGACTATGATATCTCTCCCGTCATATAGGAGGGATAGATCCCATCTACATCACTCACATCCCTCCGCATAATTTGTTACATACCCAGTAATCGCCTTTATAGTCCACCCAGTTACGGGTGACGTTTGACGAAACCAAAGTACATAACTCCTTATGTAGGGAACTATGGTGACTTCAGGTCTAAGGACTAATAGTCATACTAATAGTCACATGAGAAAGTATATGACACTCATATAACGATCCATGATACTTTCTCATGGTGGGTCATTCAGTATACATTCTCCAATGCATACTCATGTGTCAACTTGATATCTCATATCCATGACTTGTGAGATCAAGTCATCGTGTTGACCTACATGCTAGTCTCTATGCATTAACATTGTCCCTGAATGTTAATACTTGACTAGGAATAATTAAGAGTAGTGTTCTCTATATCATCTCACTATCGATTCAACCAATCGATTGATATAGATATGAACCTACTACCAAGGACGTTATTACACTTAGTTATTTGGCACCAATACAAGTAAGTATAATAACCATAATCAAATGCCTTTATATATATGAAATATGATACAATGTGTCCATACAACAACCATCACATGATTGGCTCTAGGGCTCTCACTAACATTTCACAATATGATCTCGCATCTTCAAATCAACCCCCACCTTCGTTTGGACAGTTTACGGATGAGTCATCTCATTCCAGAACATTTTCAGTTTCTATCTCCCCTAATATTGTTTCATCAACTCCTGAGAACCCGAGTTGACATCCGAATTCTGGAGCTACTCATCATATTACACCAAAGTATGATATTCTCATAGAAGCTTCACCTTATCATGGATTCGATATGGTACAAATAGGTAATGGGTCAGGTTTGCAAATTACTCACCTTGGAAACACATCTTTTCATTCATGTGGTCGAACTTTTCATGTGCACAACACTCTTGATGTTTCTTCTATTACCAAAAATTTATTTTCCGTGCGTCAATTTGCTCTTGATAATAATGTGTTCATTGAATTTCATCCTCATCATTGTCTTGTAAAGGATTCTACAACAGGAACTATTCTACTTCAAGGAACCATTAAAGATGACATCTACCATCTTCAACCCACCTCTTCCTAAGTATTTATTGGAGAGTGTACTGACAAATATTCATGGCACGTGTTATCCGGCTCTACATCTTGTTTAGAATATCATTAATAAGTATGGTTTACCAATTTCTTTAGCCTCATCATCTCATTTATGTGAAGCTTGTATGAAAGCAAAACATCATAAATTACCTTTTATGTCTTTTACTCACACCTCTAGTTTTCCTTTGAAAATCATTCACTTTGATGTGTTGGGTCCTACTCTCATTCTATCTAATCAAGGATTTCTTTATTATGTTATTTTTATTTATAACTTTAGCAAGTTCACTTGGATTTTCCCTATGAAAAGAAAATTTGATCTCTTCGATATTTTTTGTCATTTTCAAAAGCATATTGAACGTTATTTCCATCGTAAAATACTCTCTCTTCATTCAGATTAGGAAGGAGAGTATCAAGCATTTTATCGTCATCTTACCTCCTCTGGCATCTTTCATCGAGTCTCTTGTCCCCACACTCCTGAACAAAATAAATCCGCCGAGAGAAAACATCATCATGTAACTGAAACTGCCATAGCTCTTCTTAATCATGTCTCAGTTTCACTTAAGTTTTGGGATGACGTCGTCCAAACCGCAATCTATCTTATCAATCGTTTACCCACTCCACTACTTCAAAACAAGTGTCCCTTGAAGAGAATTTATAATAGTTCTCCAAATTACTCTTTTTTTCGTATCTTTGGTTGTGTATGTTATCCTTGGTTACGACTTTACTCTAAACACAAGTTAAACCCTCGCTCTCAACAATGTGTTTCCCTTGGTTATAGTAATTTGCATCATAGATATCGTTGCCTCCATATTCCGATCAAGCGGATATATATTTCTCGACGCATTACATTTGATGAGTCTCTTTTTTCATTTGTAGTTTCTATCTCGGATCCTCCTTCCGATAATCAAGGCACCTTTCTAATATCATCGAGTGGTATACTAGAATCCCCACAGATTGTTCCATCAGGACATGTTCCATCAGGATAGTATCTTGGACCCTACTCCATCTCCACAAATTCCTGAAGACTTAGTAGCTAGTGGTGATCCACTCTCTAGTTTTGATTTCCATCAGTCTAATCACTCATCTCTGAGTAGCTCTGATGATGATACTCCTCGTCGAATGCTTTCTCTAAGTGATATTTATGCACGATGTCAACCAATTTCCACTCGTTATCCTATTCCACATACTCTTATTGTTTCTTCAAATTTTGTTGAACCATCTAGCTTTACACAGGCAGTCAAAGATCCAAATTGGTTTGCTGCGATGACTATCGATTTTAATGCTCTTCTTCGCAAGCTGGAGCTTAGTTCCTCGTACTCCATCTATGAATATTGTAGGCTCTAAATGGGTTTATCGAATCAAGTATTGTTCAAATAAATATATTGAACGTTACAAAACTTGTCTTGTTGCTTGTTCTGGAAGGAATCAACGTAGACGGTGAGTCACCAAGGCGAAGCCCATGAGAACGACGAGGAAGAAGAAGGCAATCATGCCCTGCGAGAGTAACACGAGCGTTAATGGGAACATGCCGGAGATTTTCTGGCGAAGCCCACTCCGAAGCTCAAGTCAAAAAAGTGAGCAGGAGAAGTTTGAAGAAAGTAAGGCAAGTGTCAGTGTTCGAAAGATCAGACCCCTTTTACCTAGGTGCCAAAGCACTATTTATACCTGAGGCAGCGATCACACGTGTCTCCACGTTCTCCTTCACGTCCCCTTATTTAGCGGTTATTGGATAATCTTCGTAACGACCTCAGGACAATTAAATCCAGGTCGTTGCAATAATTAATACATTAATAGCTGCATATTTCGGGCTATGATTATCCAATATTATCTGTCAATCCGAGAAAAGGGGGCAGCCATCGGATGGGATGACTCTTGGGCTCCGCTCTCCCGAGATAATCTCGGGGTCGTTCGGCCCGAGAGGGTCCCGGGCACCGATTTTCCAAGGTAGTCCAGGGAACCTGTTTTCCCGAGGTGGTCTCGGGAACTTGTTTTCCCGAGGTGGTCTCGGTGGACCTTGCCACATAGCTTTTTCATTCCAAGTGTCAACCATGGGATGCTCGACCCCATCACAAGTCCCTCCCTTCAAGTCTAATCGAAGGAAGTGTGGATGACTGATTAGACTAGTGGTGTAACAAAGAAGTTATGCCGTGGTGGGCCCATATATCCATTATTTTTTGACGGCTTGTAGGGTCCGAGGATTCGAAACATTCGTCTCTAGACCCCAAACGACTTCTTGAATCAGTCCAACATCTCTGCGAGTTTCGAGGCAGCGCCATGATAGCTGTCCATGACCCCTTAAAAGCGCATGGGGTCTCTTAATGGCAACAAGATGGTCTAACGAATGTGGCCTTGCCACGTACACCACCATTTTCTGCGCAGCGATCTCCCACTGATACACGCCGCAGGGCCATGCGAAGCGACGACCCTACAAGATGGTGTCACCTCGAGATGCTTAACCAACGACGTTGATGTGCCGCGCCCCCATTGTTCACACGAGGGCGGCTACTCTCTATAAGAGCGGGTGCAACGATACCCTTCTGCCTTCTTGCCTTATCTGTTTTCAACATCTTCGTTCACCTTCTGCTCGTCTTGCTGCTGCATCCCCCCCAAGTGTAAGTTTCCTTCTGTTTTCTCCTTTCCTTCACCCCCATGGGTCCAGTAGAGATGAAGAAGAAGACCTGAGGTGAGGGCAAAGATTCCTCAGAGGAACCGATTTATCACCCGAAGTGGTATGATACCATCTCCTCTAGGGTTAAGTTAGAGACCCTCCAAGCTGCCTGCGAGAAGTATGGTATCCTGTAGGACTTGGAGGTGAGAGTTTCGACCTTAGGTCAATCACCCGTAGAACCTCCTTTAGGTTTCTTTATCTTCATCTTGGGGCAGGTAGAATTAGAATTTCGTTTCCCTATTCCCCCCTTTTTCATGAGTGTCACCACCTATTTTGACATCCCTCTTCACCAACTGGTTCCAAATGTCTTTTCCCAGATAGGCAAGGCGTTTGTTCTTTTCAAACTTTTCGATATTCCTTTGACCCCTTGATTTTTTTCATTTCTTCTTCGTTCCGATTGGCTTGCGAGGGGCATTTAGCTTTACAGCCCGCACTGGCCATAGGTTCTTAGGTAGTCTTCCTTCCTCCCACAAGGGATGCAAGGAACATTTTTTCTTTATTCAACTCCCCCATCGTCTCTTTAGCACTAGCCACTAGAGGGAGAGCTTGCCGCCCATCCTGAACCTCGACGACATCCAGCAGGACGCATGATACCAGAGGGCTAGGGGTATCCTGGCCAGGATAGAGTTCCACGGCCTTAAGCTGGTGTAATGCGAGGAACTTCTTTACAGGGCCGACCTCAGCCCAAATGTCACGAGCCTTAGCTCCAGTCTCCATATTTTTTTTGTCTTGTAAATATCCTCGTTAATTCTAACTGATACCTTTCTGTCCCTATTTTGTAGACGATATAATACTCTCCCGAGCTATCAACCGGCTCCTGAAGTGGGAGCAGGCTAACGAGTAGGCCCTGGTCCCTGCTTCAGTTCCTTCCTCTCTGGTGGGCATCTCGGGCGAGGACTGCGAGGAAACGACCGAACGGTCAGAAGACCAGGAAGCCACAGAGCCCTCCAAGGATCCGCGGGGGGGGGGGGGGGGGGGGGGGGGGGGGGGGGGGCCGAACTGCCTACCAACCACGAATGGTATTCCCCTCCCTCCCCCGTCAGGACAGGAGAAGGGGAGTCTGTGCCTACGCTTCTTGCCGAGCAGCTGGTGCTTAAAGCCACCAAGAGGAAGCGGCAGAAACGGTTGGCCCAGAAGCAAGGCCCTCTGAAAAGGCTGAAGAAGATCTCGTCCTCTGAGCTTCTACCCGCCATTGATGAAGAGGACATGGTGCCTGTCCCAGAGGACTCGGAAAAAGCCTTTTTCTCCTGTTGGGACAACCACCGATCCCATCGCCAGAGACCCAGTCGGTCCGACCGACCTCCAACTGCTCAGCGAGGCAAGGAGGTGTCACACGATGTGCCTCGCTCCCACCGGAAGGCCTCGATGGCGAAGAAAACGGTGGCAAAGGTTCCCTATCAATCCAAATAAGAGGAACCCCTTCCGACAGTCACGGTCCACAGATAGCGTCCAGCTCGGAGGAGGACGTCCCCGACCCCAGAAATGTTCCCGTCCCATCGTTTCGGCAGGCTGAGGAACTTCTTCCGCCTCCCGCGCAGCTGAGGAGGTCGGCTGGGTCACCCCGGTATCTGGGCATGCTACACCAGTCTCTGCTGACGGTAATTACACTTGAACTTTTTTTTTTACTTATTGTCCATTTTCCCAAATTGTAGGTCACCTCCAACTGTGCTGCTACAAGCCGCCTGTTATGCTCCCGAGGGGTTACTGAAGACCTCCTCCAGCGAGTGGCGGAATCAGAGGCAGAGGTTGGCCACACCCGCGAGGCAGGCCTCCTGCAGTTGGAGGTAAGTAGGGCCCTAAGGGTGAAGGTCGAGCACTGTCTTGACACCCTGCTGGCCTCTGAGGAGGCTTTGCATGGTTACCGTCTTCGGGAGCACGTTTTGTCTGAGAAGACCCAGGCCCTCTCCGAGCACCTGCAGAAGCTGACCTAGGAGCGGGAGCAACTCCAAACCCAGACAAAGGAGTTGTCTGCCAGCTTCCAGCTCCTGGAGTCCTCCACGAAGGCCCTAGAGGATCGAACCAAAGAGTAGGAGCGCCAGCTAGCCATCAAAGAATTTGACATAGAGCTAGCGGCCGCCTAAGCATCCGACCTCTAGGATGATGTCACTCGAGCTAAGGCCGAGGCTTCGGCCACCTCTCAGAAACTCAAGGAAGCCCTAGGGGCTCACGATAAATTTTCCTAGGAGGTGGCCGGATTGAATTCAGCCAAGAAGGAAGTTGACACTGAAATGCAGAAATACAAGACCGATCAGGTAGCTCAACTATCCAAGGCAGAGGAAGATTTCAATGATAGATTCTTGCAGTCTGACGAGTTCGGTGACCTTCTAGCTAGGCAGGTATTGAAGCGCTTTAAACATGGCTTCAATGGTGCAATCAGCCAATTGAAAAAGGCTGAACTGCTGAAGCCAGACGCAGATCTGAGTGCCTTGAGCGTTGGCCAGGTCTGGGATGAGCTTTCACCCGAAGAGCAGGAGAGCTCTTCTCAGACTTGAGCCTCGCCTTCTTTTTTGTTCTTTGTTCTTTGTTTATTGTTCCTGAATGTAACGAAAACATCTTTTGGCTTACTTTGTCATGAGTAACCTTTCTTTTCTTTTTGATCTTTTTTCTACTCTTGCAATGTTTGTTACTGGCCTGAGGAGCCAAAAAGATGAAGAACCAGCGCTCAGCCTAAAGAACAAGGAAACTGAAGAATAAGGTGTTGGTGCCCCGGTTAGTTTTGATGTGATCCACCAAGTTAGTTGGGTCCTGTTGGTTTACTGATCCCTCTGCTAAGTGTGCAGGAGCTTAGGTACGGAGGAAGTCGAGCGTAAGACGTGGCGGACGAGAAGGATTACGCGGGAAAGCGAGCCGACGGGCTCGGTGCAATCCGAGGGACGCGGAAGCTGCGGAAGAGTACGCCGGTGGAACGAGAAGGACGTGCGCAGTATCCGAGGGACGAGAAGCCGGGAGGAAGGACGCTCGAGGGGCGAAAGGCCGGAGTCAGGTTCGGGTGAGCCTAACTTCGGTTGGTCGGAAATCACCCAGAAGACGAAGAATCAAAAAGACTAGTCCAAGCGCCAAAAAAAAAAAAAAAGAAATGAGAAAAATTTTTAATGGCCAAGAAGGATCGAACCCACGTCCTCACCAACAAACACCAAGCCACTAACCATTTGGGATGAAGGGCGATGGCAGCTAAATATTGCCGAGATTGCTACTTATACATGATAACAGCGATATGAAGATAATAGCCATCTCGAGGAACGAAAGATAAAGTTTTAATTAAAATAATTAAAACTTAAAGGATAATGTTACATTATCCTTTAATCAAATCCAATGGATGCAGTTTAATCCCATCCAAGATTAACCATCCAGATTACATCCATGGATCAACGGCCAAGAGAAAAGTGATCAACAATCAACAATCCAGATTCATTCTCTTAGGCTATAAATAGACTTAGAGGTTTGCATTAGAATTAAAAAACATTTATTCTGTAATTTCTTTAAGTCTAAGTGTGCTTCAGTTGTAAGGCTTCTCCGCCACAAGGAGATTTTCTGATTGTGCGTTAACTGTCTTGGAAGCAACGACCAAGTTGCAACCAAGTTTTTCTTAAACACGAGTGCCCTCTTGTTTTATTTCTTAACCGTCTATTCACCTCCCTCTAGCCGGACCAACCCGATCCTACAAGTGGTATCAGAGCCAGGTTGCCGCAGAAGGACTAACCGCCAACTACAGCAAATCTCAAGAAGATGGTTGGACCAGTGATATACCCGCCTAAGTTTGAGGGGGAGTTCACGGCATGGAAACGGAAGATGCAGGTATTTTTTGTTATTGATTATGAGTTATTAATTATTATGAAAAATGGTTATGCAGCTCCAAAAAATAATGAAGGAAAGATCAAGGATCCTGACTCCTAGAATAAGAAGGAGCAAGTAGACGCAGTTGCTAACGGAAAGGCAGAATTCCATCTGCTGACCGTCCTCCCAGAGCAAGATGTCAACCGGATCGGTAAGTACGAATCGGCGAAGGAACTTTGGGAAAAGTTTCTCGAACTGCACGAAGGCACCTCGGAGGCAAAGCTGGCACGACGAGATGTTCTTCGAAACCGACTAACAAATCTCCGGATAGAAAATGGAGAATCTGTTGCGAATTTGCATGCTAAGGTAAAAGAACTAATCACAAGCCTCGAAAATCTCGGAGAAACGGTGACCAACCGCGATGCACAAAGGTATGCGCTAAACGCATTTCCGAGAACCCCGGAATGGACCTCGATAATCGACGCATATTATATTTCAAAAGATTTAGAGGTAAGTACGTTAGAACAGTTATTTTCTATTCTAGAACTTCATGAATCTCGTTTTGTAGAAAAGAACAGAAAAGCAGACAACGTCGCACTGAACACAAGGAAGATCCAACTCGACGAAGAATCTTCAGCAGACGATGAAGAAACAGCACTAGCGGTAAGAAAGTTGTATAAATTCATTAATACTAATCGCTCTAAAAAGGTGCAGAGAAAGAAGAAACGCATGATCCGATGTTACAACTGCAACGAGGAGGGACACCTGAAAGATCAGTGCCCCAAACTCAAGAACCAGCCAAAGAAGAAAAAGGCACTAAAAGCTACCTGGGACGAGACTTCGTCAGATGAATCGGAAGCCGAAGAATTCGTTGGAATTGCACTGATGGCAAGTCACCAAGATGAAGATGAAGAAAGTACCTCGGAAGAAAGTAGCAACGAAGGGGAAATCCCTAACTTCGAAACTGACCCGGTAAGTGAGGTATGCCTACTTCCACCTGCTCGAATTTACTCTATACTAAAATCTATGCTAAAGTCGATGAATAAATTAGAAATAGCAAACTCTGAATTAAAAGAAAAATTAGTCACTCCATGCTCATCTGATCTATCTGACCAACTGAAAATAGAGAATGAGAATTTAAAAAATTTAGTAGAAAAATTAGAAAATGATATTGCATGTTTAAGAACTAAAAAGAATTTTTATTCTGAAAATCTGAATTGGTATGTTAAAAATCACAGGGGTCAACTTAGAAAAGTGACCAAGAACTATATTCCTCATAGATTTTTAATTAACCCTGTAGATAGGAACTTATTTTGGGTTCCAAAGTCTATTTTAAGTTGATTATTTTTCTTTCTATTACATATGCGCTTATTATCTGACATTTTTTTTATATTAGGAAATTTAGTTTGATTAATTGTTACTAAATAAAAATTGTATCTCTAACTTTTCCAAATGCATAATCTTGTTGTCTATATACGAAGAATTTTTTTTCGGATTTTTTTTCACGTTTTGAATTTTCATGATTTTATGTTCAAAATTCGAATCTTAAATATTAAAAATAGAAAACAAAGTTATTTTCTCAGATCTGATTTTTCCATGATTTAGATATAATTAAAAGAATTTAATAAAATTTTTATTCGAATATTTGAAGCAATTTTGAATTTTTAAATATTTTTTCTTCAAAAATTCTATTCTGTTGGGTTTTAATTTATTTTTAGACTTGTTGATCGAATTTAAGATTAAATTTTTTTTTTCAACCCCATATACCTATCATCGTTGTATACAAAATATTTCAGATTTGTTAATTGATATTTCAATTTTCTATAAATATTTTACTAAAATCAGATTTTTATTTAAAAAAAATCGATAGAAGGATATTTTGACCAGATCCAAATTTTTAGAATCTTTACATCAGATGTTGAGTCTGTCAAATGTTTTTTTAAATTTTATAAGTCAATTTTAGAATTTTAAAAATTAAATTTCGAATTACTAAATCAAAAGGTGTTTGATATTAATACTTTTCCTTTCCCTAGTGTCTTTCCCTATTTTTGCTGTGATCAAAGGGGGAGAGTAGCCTGAAGTTCAGGGGGAGATGATAGTTTTGCATGTCAAAATTTTTTCTCATGCTTAACTGCTTAATTTAGTTTACTAAATTCCTTATTTTTTGGTTTAACCCTAATTGAACTTGGATTGATACACATCAAAAAGGGGGAGATTGTTGGTGCCCCGGTTAGTTTTGATGTGATCCACCAAGTTAGTTGGGTCCTGTTGGTTTACTGATCCCTCTGCTAAGTGTGCAGGAGCTTAGGTACGGAGGAAGTCGAGCATAAGACGTGGTGGACGAGAAGGATTGCGCGGGAAAGCGAGCCGACGGGCTTGGTGCAATCCGAGGGACGCGGAAGCTGCGGAAGAGTACGCCGGTGGAACGAGAAGCCGGGAGGAAGGACGCTCGAGGGGCGAAAGGCCGGAGTCGGGTTCGGGTGAGCCTAACTTCGGTTGGCCGAAAATCACCCAGAAGACGAAGAATCAAAAAGACTAGTCCAAGCGCCAAAAAAAAAATGAGAAAATTTTTTAATGGCTAAGAAGGATAGAACCCACGTCCTCACCAACAAACACGAAGCCACTAACCATTTGGGATGAAGGGCGATGGCAGCTAAATATTGCCGAGATTGCTACTTATACATGATAACAGCGATATGAAGATAACAGCCATCTCGAGGAACGAAAGATAAAGTTTTAATTAAAATAATTAAAACTTAAAGGATAATGTTACATTATCCTTTTATCAAATCCAATGGATGCAGTTTAATCCCATCCAAGATTAACCATCCAGATTACATCCATGGATCAACGGCCAAGAGAAAAGTGATCAACAATCAATAATCCATATTCATTCTCTTAGGCTATAAATAGACTTAGAGGTTTGCTTTAGAATTAAAAATCATTTATTCTGTAATTTCTTTAAGTCTAAGTGTGCTTCAGTTGTAAGGCTTCTTCCCCACAAGGAGATTTTCTGATTGTGCGTTAACCATCTTGGAAGCAACGACCAAGTTGCAACCAAGTTTTTCTTAAAGACGAGTGCCCTCTTGTTTTATTTCTTAACCGTCTATTCACCCCCCTCTAGTCGGACCAACCCGATCCTACACAAGGGTTCCTCCCTGACCCTTAGAGCGAGGTAGCGGACAAACACGCTTGAAGGACAAGTGTCCTTTCCCGGCCCGAGGGGCAAGATAGTAGACTAACACTCCAGAAAAATAAGTGTTCTTTCCCGACCCGAGGGGCAAGGGACTCGGGGAGGCAACGCTCTTCCCCAGCACACTCTTGAGTTGGTTTCAAGAACCCCGAGCCCCCACCTTATAATAGGTGTCTATTGGACCGATGTAGTCTCGGGGGCCTTGGATTCGACCTAACCTCGGGTGTAGGTCTACCCAAGGTAACCCTGAAAGCCCGACTGCCTAGCCTAAAGCTATTGTATCAGCTTTCTTCTCTATTGAATGTTTACTGAGTCTGAGGAATCAAAACAATTGTCTACAGGCCCAAGGCAGTCCCTTGAATTAATCCATAAAGGTTCGCAAATTCTGAGGCACCGTAGAAATATGCCACTCGACGGTGATAAAAAAAGAGATGACACTTCGGGATGGGCGTCCACTACTTCCCACGTGTCATGCCCCCATTGACTGCACGAGGGTGGCTATCGCTATAAAGGTGTAAGACGAAACCATGCACTCTTCCCCCTCCATCTTTTCCTCCTCTTGTTAGAACCCATGAGCAAGGAAGGGAAAAGAGGTCGCAGCCGGGAGGTGAAATTGGAGAGGGAAGGGGTTCGCCGCCAGAGTGGCGTGAGGTCATTTCCGCACAGGTTAAGTCAGGTTCTCTCAGAACCACCTGTGAAGCGTGCGACATTCCGGCACACCCTCCACCATTCCTTCTTCTGAAAGGGGTCATCTATTTCACCGGAGAGTATAGCAGAGATGACATCGTATATTTCACCCAAAAGCACAACGGAGATGATACCATCTGTTTCACCGGAGAGCATAGCAGAGATGATATCATATCTTTCACCCGAGAGCATAGAAAACTCCTCCTGAAACTCCATCTTTATATAAGAAAGTGTCTCCTTTTGGTTGCTCCCATATCTATTACGAATGCTCTCCGCCTACTAATTGATCAATCCATCGAGTTTTGGGGATGCACCAGTCAGCCCAGTGACTAATGTTTTGGAGTTGTTTTGTATCAAGGAGGCATTTTGTGTCAAAAGAAAAAAAAATTCTATGCTAAGTTGAATCCGGCTAAGAAGCAAAAGAATTTGCAATGAAAGAAAAAAAATCTGCAATGAGAAAAACAATGGCACGCAAGAAAAAAAAAGAAAAAAATCTGTGCCAAGAACAAGAAAAACAAAAAAATATTTTTGCTGGGGAGTTAGCTTGGATCAGAAATGATGTGGATCAAGAATTGGGAAGTGGAATTGTGGAAGCTAAGTTCATGCAACAATCTGATAGAGTCTGAGTTGAAGCTGACCAAATCTGATCCAATGCAGAAAATCAGTGCCAAGTTAAATCTGGCTGAAGGAAGAAAGAATTTTGTGCCAAAGGAAACGCTATGAAGCTGTTCAGCCACAAGCTGATTGCAGCTGATCATGATCAGACATTGAATCGAAATATGACTACTGAATAGAACAGCAAGGTGTCAAGCTGCTGAAGTGATACAAGCTGAAATCCAACTTGCTGAACAGAAATTTTGGAGTGGAACATTTAAATTCTCCATTAATATGTGATGCTAACTGATGTGAAGAAAGTAGAGGATGCAAGGATGAAGAACCTGACTATTCTAGAGTCTAAAATTGAAGCCGTGGAGCTAGAATCTGAAGTAGGAAAATGCAGAAAAAAATTTGAAACAATTGCAGCAAATCTGTGCCAAAAACAGAGGAAGAAAGGAAAAAAAATTCTGTGCAGATTAGTAATGGAAGTGAAGCTGAACTGATCTGAAACTAATGTGGCTGCGCAGGGATTAGGAATTTCAACACTCGACAGCAAGGTTGAGCTGCTAAGATTTTTAGATCAGACTAAAAAAAAAAGAACAGATTGGAAGAGGAAAAATGCAGCTATGGGGAAATAAGAAAAGATGGAAATTAAAGGGGAAACATATTGAATTTCAGAAGCAATCCTACTGAGGAACAAATTGATATCAATCAACTTGTTCGAATTTCATTTGGTATCAAATTCTAGAGCTGTAAAACTGTGAAGAGCTGAGGGGACTGATTGAATGCAGAAATAAATTAAATGCAGAGTAAAAATAGCAAGTGAAAAACAAAGAGGCAAAGTTGGTACACAATTGAAGAATTGGCACCATAAAATCATTGAAGTTTCTCTCATCCGAATCAAGCCTTGCTTCACTTCCATTCTGATTTTACTAGAGAGAAAGGAAGCAGCTGATATAAAAAGAAATTCATTTCTGCAGTTTTAAAAGGAAAAAAAAATCAGAAAAGAAAAGAGAAGGAGATAAGGTGGCACGCAAATGGCAAATTGGCACAAAGGAATTAGTGAGGACTTTTCATCAAATTCTTGAAGGGCAATGCCATAGCCTCACTCCATCACACTTTTGACTTCATTACAAGGACTGACAAGAGGGCAAAGCACATTGGAAATATTCTTGAGCAACCAAGTCTCCCACTTCATCAAATTGTCTATTTTCTTGGTTTTTAATCCATTTCTTACCATTTCTATGTCTTTCACTTGTTTTTGTAAATGTGAATCCTAATCATGAATAATGGTGGAGAGCAGATAACAAGTAAGCCTATGATAGTGCAAGAAGCATGTGTGTTTGAGTGAGCTCCACTTCAATCATTAACTTAGAACATAAGGAGAGAGCCACCAAAACTTCCCTTAAAAGGCTTAGTGAGTTAAATTCATCTCAATGACTCATGAAGGATGAAAAGGCTAAGTTGTTGATTTAAGGACGAGATACTAATCCATAGAGCTTAGATTTTTGAGAATTGACGACCCTAGGTAATTTCTTTTCATTTGTTTATAATTATGCTTGGAACGAGTCTAGGGGATACATATTTAGTAGTTTCGAGAGATGCTCAAGCTTAAGTGTGGGGGAGTTGATAAGTGCTATTTTATTGATTATTTCAGATGTTAAAATCCATGTTTGACCCACATTTTACATGCGTAACATTGAATTTACCCTCGGTTCCATAGATTAGTTCTATTTTGGACTTTATTGCAAATCTGTATACATTTGAAATATTTTTTGAACTTAATTGTCGATCTATTTTTGTAGGCATGAAAGAATCATGGACCGAGGTTAAGAATGGTCAGGATCAGGCTCAGATCAAGGCGATCAAGCTCTGGAGAACTATGAGCCGTCCATTCAGAAGTTAAGCAGATCTCGATCCTCCAGGGCAAATCAGATGGATCCAAGCTGAGGAAAGGTAGATCTGATCATCATAATGAGATTTGGAGGTTTAGGGGCAAATTGGAGAAGATCCAGCCGTTGGATCAAGACAAGGGGATCTAGACCATTCATTTGAGAAAAGAGAAGATCCGGACAATCCGCCACTCATCTATTGAATCCGAGTTGGGATTAAGATTAAACAAGCATTTGGATCAAGATCTGAAAGTTTTATCATAATCAGAGATCATTTGACCGTTGGATCGAGCTCGGGAGGACCTAGACTGTCCATTTAAAGATCAGGTTGATCTAGGCCATCCATTGCAAATCTGGAAGATCCGAGATACCCCGAGGCAGATCCTGACCCCTGATCAACGTCATTAAATTTTGGGTTCAATTAGAGCATTTTTAGCCGTTGGATCAAGCCAAATCAATCTGGGTCGTTCATTCCTTAGTATTTAATCAAATTTTCCTTCAGTTCTTCCTCGTCGCGTCTTCACCGCAACAGTGCTTCTTCTTCGTTTGTTCTTCGTTTTTTCTTGCAATTTCCTTAGTTTGAAGGCGTGACCACCTCAACCTCAACCTTGGATCAAGATCTGAAGCATTGGGGGATAGTTTCTTGGAGATTTCAGCTTAAATTTGCGCCGGACAGAGCTGTTTGAGGATTTCGGCAGTTCTGTGGTCCGATCACTTGGATCTCATCCGTGGGCCATTTCTGTCCATCTGAGCCATCTGTAGGGGTTCTCAGGTGAGCTCAGAGCATCTTCAAATCATCATCGCAATCCCATTCATTGAGATCGACGAGTTCGAATTGGATTTCCCCAGCTGAGTGCAGATTGAGCAGAATCGATCGATTGAAGCTGTTTTCCAGTGATTTACGGAGCTGAAGGGGTTCTTGGCTTGCCCTTGTGTGACGAACAAGGAGGTTTTGAGCTAAGGGAGGATTGAGGCTTAGTTTCCGTAGCTAATTTCCTTAGTTTCAAGTTGTAATTTCAATTCTGCATCTGTTCTATTACTAAATTTAGTATCAGCTATTTAGTTTACTTTCTTGCATTGTTTTGCTTTACTTAGGGATTAATTTTGCAAGTAAATTAGTTAGGGAACTGGTCTAGTGCACAATTGTTTCCAATTTCAATTCATTTCCTGTTTATTTCTTGTGTATCAGTACTTGTAGCTGCGTATCAGCCCTGTTTCTGCCATTTCCAGCTTAGTTTCTGAATTTTTGCAGCTTCTTTCGAATTCAGTTATGTTTAGTTTGGATGCTTGCAATTGAAGACAACATTTAGTTTGTTAATGCAATTGATCTGAGTTTGTTTAGCAATTTGGTTTTATTTCTGCGTTTGTATCAGCTTGTTTGAATCGAACCCCAATTCTGTTATTCAGAATTTCATTTCTGCACATTAGGTTACAAGCTGCCGAAATTTGTATCAAGTGAAACTTAGATCTGTCAAATCTTATCTGATCCCTAGTTTGGAGCATTCAATTTCAGTTGTTTTGTTTGGCTTCACATCAGATTGATTTGAAACTCTGCATTGGCTTATTGAAATTCTGCATCCCATATCAGCATTTGATACATTTCTGCACATCAGTTTGGGGAATATGAATTGTTGCTTTCCATTCAATTGTTTCTGAATTTGTATTTGATTTGTTTGCTTCAGTTGCATTTGCTTTATATCAGCTTATAGTGTCGCATTTAGCATCATTTCAGCACATCAGTTTTCTTTGTTTAAGTGCCAAGTTTGCTAATTTCTGCACCTTGTATCAAGACAAGTTTCGGCAGGTGTAGGTGCCAAGTTAATTGCAACTTTTAGTGTGTTTTGGAGTTTGAAATCAGTTCGTATTGCATTTGGTTGTTTCGGAACTCTCTCATCATAAATGCATCAGTTTTTCTCTAGATTTTGTAGCTAGCTTTCATTTGCTTGTTTTGAGCTTGATTCCGGAGATAAGTTCTTGCATTAGTTTAACTGAAAATTCAACCACTGTTTTTATTCCTTTGTTTAGCATTTAGTTGCATTTGAATTCAGATTTTCTCTTCTAAATTTAGTTAAGTTCCCTTGGTTGATTCGGTTTCTTTTTGATTGAGTTATCACTTGCTATCGCTTGGTTAGTTCATTAGTTTAGTTTTCTTCATTTTCATTGCGATTCCATTTCTAATTGCAATCCAAACCCCGATTCTATTTGAAACCCAAAAATATCAATGCCACATAAACTCAAGCTCGAATCCAACACTCTCAACTAGCCCTCGGAAAAAAAATACGGCCTGTGGCCCCTTTACTATGCTTTTATTCTTTGATTGCAAAAAGGGTTTCCAGCTTACACACATCCAAATTTTGAGACCCACATTTGTGACACCTAGTTAGGGTCCATCAAAATTTTTGACTTCATTACAAGGACTGACAAGAGGGCAAAGCACATTGGAAACATTCTTGAGCAACCAAGTCTCCCACTTCATCAAATTGTCTATTTTCTTGGTTTTTAATCCATTTCTTACCATTTTCTATGTCTTTCACTTGTTTTTGTAGATGTGAATCCTAATCATGACCCAGCCATGAAATAGTTGAAGCAAGGTTTCACCGTAGCATCCCAGTAGATCCGACAAACGGGAGTGCTATAGCCAGACGCCAACCTTAGTTTTCTTAGTGCAAACAAGGCATAGGATAGGTTGCCATCCAAGGAGAAGGAGTTGTAGCTGCCGCCTTTCCTTTTCTCCTTTTGTATTTCACGTTTTGTCTTTGTTTCCAAATGCGAATTGAATGTAAAACATAATCAAGATTTTTGAATGGAACTTTTTCATCCCTTTCCCTTGTGTACTCAGAGTCTTTTCTATTTCCTTTTCATCTATGAGTTATCACGAGAACGCCTTCGGCCTTAAACAACGTCCTTTGCCTTAGGGTTGGCCTCACTTTACTCTTAGCGGAGGACCAAGAGGTCTCAGCTAAGGCTAAAGATTCAAAGGTCCCAACCACAATGAAGGTGGCTCTCCGCTCACCCACCACAAGGAGACAGCTCCAAGCTCGGTAGCCAGAAGGAGGTGACAAGGCAATAGAGGAGAGTCCGGGCAAAGGAATAGTCTCCTCTACCGGGTCCACTAAGTGTATCCCCTTTGTATACCTATTTTTTGTACATCCTTGAGATGTTATTGTCAATGTATTCCCCTTAGAAATAAAGGGAAACTTGTTACCTCTGACATGTACGTGCTTCGAGCAATGATTAAATATCATGTTTGCTCCCAATGTCTGATGGTGTTGTTTCACATCTGTTCGGCTATGTGTTAGCTTTCTTCCTCTACATTCCCCCAAACCTCCCCAAGTTCACGGTAAGAGGTTGTAGGGCTTACCCAGCTCCTGGTCGGGCATCCTCAACCCCCGAACCAGGCCTACTCACCTCGAGCATCCGTAGCACCACGGGGTAGTAGGGTTTATCAGCTCTTGGCCGGGCATCCGCAGCAGGCAGACCAAGCTTACTCACCTTGGTCATCCGCAGTACCACGAGGTAGAAGGGTTTATCAGCTCTTGGTCGGGCATCCATGGCACCCAGACCAAGCCTACTCACCTCGGGCATCCATAGCACCGTGAGGTAGTAGGGTTTTACAGCACTTGGTCGGGCATCCGCAGCACCTAGACCAAGCCTACTCACATCGGGAATCCGTAGTACAACGAGGTAGTAGGGTTTTACAGCTCTTGATCGAGCATGCGTAGCACCCAGACCAAGCCTACTTACCTCGGGCATCCGCAGCACTGCGAGGTAATAGGGTTTTACTACTCTTGGTCAGGCATCCGCAGCACCCAGACCAAGCCTACTCACCTCAGGCATCCGCAGCACCACGAGGTAGTAGGGTTTTACAGCTCTTGGTCGGGCATCCGTAGCACTCAGACCAAGCCTACTCACCTCGGGCGTCCACAACACCACAAGGTACTAGGGTTTATCAGCTCTTGGTCGGGCATCCGCATCACCTAGACCAAGCCTACTCACCTCGGGCATCCATAGCACCGCCAGGTAGGAGGGTTTTACAGCTCTTGGTCGGGCATCCGGAGCACCCAGACCAAGCCTACTCACCTCGGGCATTCGCAGCACCGCGAGGTAATAGGGTTTATCAGCTCTTGGTCGGGCATCCGTAGCACCCAGACCAAGCCTACTCACCTCGGGCATCCGCGGCCCCGCAAGATAGTAGGGTTTATCAGCTCTTGGTCGGGCATCCACATCACCCAGACCAAGCCTATTCACCTCGGGCATCCGCAGCACCACGAGGTAGTAGGGGTTTTAAAGCTCTTGGTCGGGCATCCGCAACACCTAGACCAAGCCTACTCACCTCGGGCATCCACGACATCGAGAGGTAGTAGGGTTTATCAGCTCTTGATCGGGCATCCGCAGCACACTGACCAAGCCTACACACCTCGGGCATCCACAGCACCGCGAGGTAGTAGGGTTTTAGCAAGAAAGTATTCGATGTTCTTCGAGTAATATTTCATTTGCTCCTTTATTTATTGAACTGCAAGGTAGTGCCAACAGAAATACAAGTCTTATGCAAACAACTCAACATCTCACGGAGTACGATAAGGTTGGAGATGATTAGCATGCCATGGTCTCTCTAGCCTCTTGCCCTTGTAGTCCTCCAAATAGTAACTGCCTCCCGTGAGCTTTCGGGTGATGATGTAAGGTCCACCCCATTGTGCCTCCAGCTTACCCGGGTTGCCAACTGGTTTGATCCTCTTCCAAACCTTGTCTCAGACGTCAAAGCTGTGGGCGATTACCTGGCGATTGTAGGCTTGTTGCATAAGTCACCAGTATGCTTCCAGCCGGGCTGCTCCTTTATCTTGGACCTCTGCCACGAGATCTAGGTCAATCAAACGCTCTCGATCATTGTCCACCTTTCTTCTTTGGGCCCTTCCTCCTCTCAGGGATTGGCGAGGTCGATTTGTATGGCTTTATGAGCCTTCAGGTTCTTACGAGCTTCTGATCTGACCTCCCCATTATAGCATCGCCGAGACGCTAGCTGGTCCCCCTTGACCTCGGCCACCTGATCACCTACCGGGAACTTGATCTTTTGATGGTAGACTGAGACCACCGCTTGGAATATGCTGAGCGCTAGGCGACCCAATATGGCATTGTCGGATGAGGGAGCATCGACGACCAGGAGGGGAGTCCTCCTCGTCATCTCCAGCATGTCACTACCCAACGAAAAAGATAGGGTGATTTGCCCTATCGACTGTACTTGATACCCGGTGAAGCCGAAGAGCGGCGTTGTGACCGGATGCAGTTCATTCTCGTCAATCTGCATTTGATCTAGGGCTACCTTGTATAAGATGTTCATGGAACTACCTGTGCCCACGAAGATACGCTTAACCTCATAATTTGCAATACGCACAAGAATTACCAGGGCATCCTTGTGGGGAGCTTCCACGTCCTCCGGGCTGAAGGAGATTATGGGATCGCGACGTTGGCTACTGCTGGTCCTGATGGCGTAGTTCTCCAACCGTCGGGTATGAGCCTTCCTTGCGCGATTGGAGTCCCTCCGGTAGGACCTCCAGAGATCACCCTGACATGGCCCGATGGGGGGCCTCGAGCAGGGGCCTTGCCCTTCCTAGGATCTCGCTCAGGGGAGAGAGATCGCCGAGGAGCTACCTCCAGACTTCTTCTTCTGGAACGTGACCGAGACGGCTACCGGGCTCCCTCCTCCCCTATTGGCCGCTTGCGAGGGGAATGACTCCTTCTTGGGGACATCTGGCGATATCCCGCTTTCCTCCAATGCTTCCGGGTCTTGTTCTCTACTTCCCCTGCTATCCTTTTCTTCAAAGCATGACACACTTCAGTGGAGTGAGTGGTTCTTCCATGAAAGTCGCAGTACTTCCTCGGTGGCTCTGGTTTCTGAGTGTCCACCGTTTCCACTAACCTTTTCTTACCAACCCAGTGATCTCTTCCCGATCGAGAGTCTTTTGCGTGAACCGGGGCTGGTGGTTCCTTTCTCTCCAACCGAAACGTGGTCAGTGCAGCAGCTCCGGCTGGATCTTTGCGGCGAGCATGCTGTACTTCTTTGACGTTGACGTGCTTGATGGTGCACCCCAGCAAGTCATCGAAGCTAGTTGGTAGCTTTTTCACCAACGATCGGAAGAAGTCTCCTTCAGAGAGGCCCTGCGTGAAAGGCGCTAACCAAGATCTCCGACGTTGCAGTTGGCACATCCTGTGCCACCCGATTGAACTGCTAGATATAATCCTTCAGCACTCCTTCGCCTTCTGTCTTAGGGCGATGAGGTTGAGTGTCGTCTTCTGATATTGATGGCTGTTGGCGAAGTGGTACAGGAAGGTGTGTCTAAACTCCAGGAAGGAGTTGATAGAACCCTGGGACAGCCTTTAGAACCACCGTTGGGCGTCCCCTGAGAGGGTGTTCAAGAACACCCGGCACTTTACACCGTCGGTGTACTGGTGCAGAAGTGTCGCGTTCTCAAATTTGTAGACGTGGTCCTCCGGGTTAGTCTTCCCGTCGTAGTCGGCAATCCCAGGACCACAAAACTGCTTCGGCATGGGGTCCTCTATGATGGTGAGTGAGAAAGGGGTGGAGGGCATCTTCTGGAAGCTCTTAGGTCCTTGCCCCTTCCCCCTCCTTCTTGTCGTAGGACGCTGAAGGTGGCGGAGTTAATCTTCTCCAAATCTCCTAGGGACTCTCGCTAGTGTGCCAGAGCCCCACCGGTGTTGAGATAGATCTTCTGTGCTGGTTGTACGAGGTGGAGACTCTGGGGATATCTCCTTGCCCCGAAACCACTCGACGCGAGGCGGCTTACTCGATCTGGTGTTGTTCGAGTGCACCCTTAACGACATTGGCAACCAGTCGATCTAACTCCTCTTTAGTCAAGGTGATGTGTTGTACTTTTGGTTCCGCCATCACTGTGTTCCTTCTGGTACTTTGATTTAGTAGTTTCCAACAAACGACGCCAAACTTTTTCCGGAAGGAATCGACGTGGACGGCAAGTCACCAAGGCGAAGCCCACATGGACGGCGAGGAGGAAGAAGGCAATCGCGCCCTGCGAGTGTAACATGAGCGTTAATGGGAACACGTCGGAGATTTTCCGGTGGAGCCTACTCCGACGCTCAAGTCAGAAAAGTGAGCAGGAGAAGTTTGAAGAAAGTAATGCAAGTGTCAGTGTTCGAAAGATCAAACCCCTTTTACTTGAGTGTCGAAGTACTATTTATACCTGAGGCAGCGGTCACACGTATCTCCATGTTCTTCTCCACGTCTCCTTATTTAGCGGTTATTGGATAATCTTCATAACGGTCGTATGACAATTAAATCCAGGCCGTTGCGATAATTATTACATTAATAGCCGCAAATTACGGGCCATGATTATCCAATAATTATTCGTAATAATTATCTGTCGATCCGAGAAAAGGGGACAGCCATCGGATGGCATGACTCTTCGGCTAGCTCTGCTCTCCTGAGGTAATCTCAGGGTCCTTCGGCCTGAGAGGGTCCCGGGCACAGATTTTCCCGAGGTAGTCCCGAGAACCTGTTTTCCCGAGGTGGTCTTGGGAACCTGTTTTCCTGATGTGGTCTCGGTGGACCTTGCTGTTGGGTATGACTTGGTGGGTTTCCTAAGCGAATACTTGGTCGTCCTTGAGAGACCTCTCCATATCTACGGATTAAAAATTAATTCGAATGGAGACCCGTCTCCCAACGACCATCTCGACATCGTATCGAACGGTTTAAATTACAACTTGGTCAATCTCAAAGATCGAGCATTGTAATTTGCCTAATCATTCGACCGCGGAAAAGACGACGAGTGGATCGCTAGTTTTTGTGTTTATTATCGGGGTCCATAATACGATTAATTATTACAATTAATTAACATAATAATAATTAATCAATCACATAAAATGACGAGAAAATCAAAGGAGCCAAGGAAGAGCATATATCTTCCGTTATCTTACGATCTTCTACCGTATGACCCTCCCCTCTTGGACGTCGTGTGGGCGACGATCTACCAAGAACCGTGGTCACCAAGTCGATCCCTTCTCCTTGCGTCAATCAATCCCTAACTAAAGGGATGCCACCGGCCACTCCAAGAAGAAGATAATCTAAACACAAATCCTACTCTTCCTTTCCTCCACCGCCGACGCCCGAGCCATGACCAACTGCGTGAGCAGCTTTGGTTGGAGAAGTCCAATCTGCTTTGAGCACATTTTCTCCATAGACCTGCTCGCGCGAATTCTCCACAGAAGGAGAAGGCTGCGTCCAAGGCTTGCTCTCCACCAAAGATTGAAGATTAATTCTCCAATTGGAGAAAAACAACTCCTGCGGCTGCATGTAAATTTCATGTTGCCATGAGCAATGGCTTATCTCCACGTTGTCGTGTGGCAACTTTGCATGGTGAAGCCAAGTTGCCATGAGCAACTTTGCATGGAGAAGCGAAGTCAAATTGCCGTGAGCAATGGCTTCTCTCCACGTTGCCGTGAGGCAACTTTGCATGGCTTCTCTCCATGTTGCCATGAGGCAACTTTGCAAGATCTCCAATCAAGTTGCGTGATGCAACTTTCAAGCTGCAGAAAGTTGCGAGCAGATGAAAAGTTTCAACAGAAACTTGTGTGCCGTCGGCGCCGAGAGAGAGAGAGAGAGAGAGAGAGAGAGAGGAAAAATTTAAGGTTTTCTAGTGTTCTATTGGAGTAATTGGATCTTTGGTTTCATGTCACATGGGGTATATATAGGGCCACGATAGGGACCATGAGGAGGAGTTGGATCTTGGCCTGCTAATGGATCAAAACCCGATTCATTAATGAAGATCCATTCCACTAAAGGATCTCTATTGAATTACCTCACCAACCCCCATATTTTCATATGAGCTCCACCTATTATGAGTACATCCATCCTTCCGTGTTTAAGATATCGAATGTACGTCGATTAATTTAAATTACTGACAATTTTAATTAATCAACTTCTAACTCTTTGACTAATACCACTCAACTTTATCATCATGTTGGATCAAATCCACCTGCAGGGTTTAACATGATGAACCTTATAAGCTCATCAAGGGGGCATCATCATCCCGACTCACCAGGACACGGATTCCATCAATAATCAACGACATACCATATAATTAATATTATTTCCCAACTTACCGGGCCTATCGATTTAGCATAATAAATCTCACCCATTGGTAAATCAAAGAAATAAAATATTAACTACACATGCCCGTTATTTTATCGGGATTTAGAGATTGTACTCCATAATAATTCGAGGTACAATCTAATTATTAAGTCAGTATAAATTGGATGACCTCTATTTTGGTGTTGCTCAATGCACACAAAGCACACTAGTATAATTCTATGGTCAAGACAAACCACACCTAATTACACTGCAACCATCCCTATGGTTTGTCTAACTTCATCTCGGTTGTGAGCCTCAACTTATACAATGCAAGGGACTGATAATATGATCTTCTGTGTGTCACCACACACCATGTTATCTACAATGCAAAGTATCGGACATTTATGCATATACTAATATAAATACACATCAGTGTTATTGTGATTCTCTTTCAAAATGTGGATAACCATACAGAAAAGGTAAGAATTTTAGTATACATCCTAACACTTGCCACATAGCTTCTTCATTCCATATGTCAACCATGAGATGCTTGACCCTATCATTGCTAAAGGCTTTAATCATCAACTAGGTATTGACTTTAATGATACCTTTAGTCCAGTTGTCAAAATCACAACTGTCAGATTATTACTATCTATAGTTGTTTGCTCCAGTTGATCGATATGACAGTTAGATGTTTCCAATGCTTTCCTTCATGGACACCTTGAAGAATCTATTTTTATGGAGCAACCACCTGGATTTATCCACCCGCAACTTCTAACACATACGTGCCAACTTTAGAAATCTATATATGATTTTCGGCAAGCACCTCGTGCATGGTTTCATCGTCTATTTACCTGGCTTCATAATCAAGGATTTTTTGGCTTAAAAACTGACACTTCCCTTTTATGCAAATGTAATCAGAAATTTTCAATAATTTTTTTGATTTGTGTTGATGATATCTTAATAACTGGTAGTGATCAAAATAGCATCGCTACTTTACTTGAACTTCTTCATTGAGAGTTTTCTATTTGAGATCTTGGCAATGCTCATTTTTTTCTTGGCATAGAATTTCTCTCACATTCGGAAGGATGTCTTCTCTCTCGGAGCAAATACATCAATGGACTTCTACAACGAGCTAAAATGGATGGTGCACGTCTAATCTCCACACCAATCATTGAATGTGGTTTTACTGCACCTTCATCCTCCTCTTTAATGGTTGACCCTCAGATCTACCGAAACATTGTTGGTGCCTTACAATTTGTCACTATTACACGACCTGATATTACTTTCACTGTCAATCGTGCTTGTCAATTTATGCATTCTCCCACTGAATACTATTGGGAATGTGTTAAGAGAATTCTTCGATATCTAAAAGGCACTATTCTACATTATATTTCTTTTATATCGTTAGTCCTCCCAAGAGTTGATTGCTTACAGTGATGCAGATTGGGTCAGATCTTCCGAAGATAGCTGTTCTACTAGTGAGTATGCCATATTTCTTGGATGAAATCTTATTTCTTGGCTTTTAAGAAGCAACCTACAGTCTCTTGCTCAAGCAATAAAGCTGAATATAAAGCTATAGCAAATGCGACGTCCAAAATTATTTGGCTACAATCTCTTCTTTCATAATTACACTTTTCTCAAGCTACTACGACCAAAATCTGGTGTGATAATATTGTAGCAACTTATCTTACAACAAATCCAGTCTTTCATGCTTGTAACAAGCATATAGAGATTGTTTTTTCATTTTGTTCATGAGCGTGTGATGACTTGGTGGCTTTCAGTTTCTTACATCTCTATAGAAGATCAACTTGCTGATATATTTACCAAGTCTTTATTAAACAACATTTCGCCAAGCACTCAAACTCAACGTTCAGGCATTCCTGATGAGTTTGTCTCGGGGGGGGGGATAACAATAATGGATAATAATCTCAAATTAATTTCAATCAATTGAGTTTTATTATATTTGACATCATATCAAGATCAACATGGATTGATTCCAATCAATCGAGTTTTATTATATTTGACATCATATCATGATCAACATGGGTTTGATAGAAAAAAATAATATTTTCAAATTTATTATATTTATTATAATTGTTATGATTGTATGTCATAATTAATCTATAATAAAAGTCTCAGGCCAAAAATAATTTTTAGTAGACTCGGATAATTTTTATCAGTATTTCTAAGGGGAGCTTACCCGTAAATCCCTAGTCAGAAATATAACTACTCTTTCAGTCCCCATGTCAGATAAAAACCATTCCCACTCCCTGACAACCCCTGTGTATTTGCTTAAACTCCCTCTTATACAATTTTACCTAATTGCCCTCCCATTACTTTCAAACTCTCTCCCATTCGAATCTTCTTCTTGGACTGCATCGAAGGTAAAAATCGACAACCACCAAAATCACTCCGGGAGAGCATTGAAGTCAAAAATCAGAGAGGCGGTAGTATCCGACTTTCACCTTCAAGTGCAGAGCTTAAAGTTTCGATCCGAAGTGGCTTTGACCTTCAACCAAGTGAAGACCCGCCTTTCACCTTCAACCCAAGAATCATCGATGAATGTCATGTTTGAAGAAGTAAAAAGGTGATAATCACAACAACCGGAGGATTGCTAACATGAAAAAGTGGTTTGCGCTGTATTTCAAAGGCAGAAACAGAGTTATTCAAGTAGAAGGTCCATTATGTTTCTGTGTCCTAAATTTTGACCTATTTGTTAATCTTATTTGTAGAATAAAATTATGATTATTGTTTATGTATGATTCTATAAAATTGTGTGAAAAATCAAACTTTTAGTTCATGGGTGTTGTTGATTTTGTTAGGTTGAATAAAATTAGGTTTTGGTGTTCAAATTATAGTTTCTCTGAATGAGTTTGTATTACCTTTTCTTCAATTCAAGTAATGAATGTCATATCTGTATATTTTGTGCTTTAATGCCCAAAATTTTAGGATTTATACTTTAGGGTATGAATGAGTAAATTGTTCTATTTGTTGTGGTGTCGATTTTGCTAGCTCGAATAAAGTTAGTTTTGGTGTTAGAATTACAACTTTATGATTGTGTTTATATTTTATCTTCAGTTGATGAATTGAAAGAGATAAGTTACTTTTGTGCATTGATTATTGATAAACTGAATAATATAATGAATTTAAGTGCTAAAATAAGCTTCAATTTTTTATAGTTTCTACTTTATGGTAAGAATTATAAATAAATTAGTTTTGGCTAAATTATTCCTATTTTTAGTGATGTCGATATTGGTAGTTTGAATAAATTGGGGTTTAGATTTCTAATTACTTAATGAATTTATGTTTTATCTTTTCTAATTGAATGATTGAATGAGTTATGTGGTGATTATGATTAATAAACTAAATAATAAACTCTATTTAAGTGGTATATACCCAATTTTGTATGGTTTGTACGTGATGGTATGACTGATAACTTAATTTGTTTTCTCTTAATTTACTTTTTATGCAGAAATGAGGAAAAATTAAGCTCTTACAGGGAGCACCATGGGGGTTAAGGAAAAATCGATGGTGAGAGATAAGAGTAAAAGAGTAATGGAAGATGAGGGAAAAAGCAAGAGCAACAAACAATCTTATTCGTGTTGCTCTCTGACATATTTCAAAGATGTACTGGGTGAAGTGTTACTAATTATGAGCAATAGGCAAAAATAGAGGATTAAAAATACTCCACTTGCTCCATGGCTCGAGATGCCTAAAATGCCTATCAGTAGTACCAGAATTGATTTAGTTTTAAAGAGATTCCAACTATTGCTTTCTTGTTCTTTCTTGTTTGATGACAATATTGTAGTTCCATTCACTTCGACTGAGTTTAGCATTGTCCTTGGTTTGACTCATATGGGGCAACTGGTTGATCTAGATGCGAGCATGAAGTCTAAATTTATTCTTAGGCTATTTGGAGGAAAAGTTGACAACGTAAATAGGACCATGATTCATGATAATATGCGGTTATTAGCTGGATCTGAGAAGGAATATGAAGTGAATGATTTTGTTATGCTATTTAATTGTCTTCTATTTAAGTGTGTTATTTTACCTCTTAGTTGTTGGTGCAGGAAGCACCATATCGAACCTGGTTTTGATATTGGCAAAGAATTCAAAGTTAAGTTTATTTGTGATCTAACGTTGTTCGCTGAGTGTGCAGAAAAAGCCCTAGCGAAGGACTGCTAGGCACCTGGCGAAGGACTGCTAGTACCCAAGCCCTAGCGAAGGACTGCCAGTATCCAAGCCCTAGCGAAGGACTGCTAGGCAATTGGTGAAGGACTGCCAATATCAAGCCCTAGCGAAGGACTGCTAGGCTCCAGGCAAAGGACAGCCTGGGACTGAAGCCCTACTGAAGGACTGCTAGGCAACTGGCGAAGGACTGCCAGTTTACAAGACCTGACAAAGGACCGTCAGGCAAAAGTCCAACTAGAGGAATGGTTGGCATCAGGTAAATTCTCCCGAGAGGAGTAGGTGAGGACGCGTTCCCCGTCGAGGGAACAGTAGGCGTCGGTTCGACCTAGGGCTCCATTTTGGAGACCAAAGTCAGAACCAAGACAGCTAAGGCTGTATACACTAATAGTTTATTGCTTTATTGTGTTTTGGACTAACCCTGGATGCAGGACCAAAGGAAGGAATGTCTGCAGCTCAGATAGCCTCAAAGGAATGAGGTAGTAGCTGAGTAGGGCGCCCGGAGTGTCCCGGGCGCCCCCAAGGTGCATACAAAACAAGTAAAGAGCAAAAGGGTTCGAACAGCTACTGGGCGGGGCGCCCCCGTGCTCCCGGGCGCCCGCGCTGCTCCCGGGCGCCCCCAGCATCCCGGGCGCCCCCATGCGCAACCTCGAACCCGAACCCGAACCCGAACCCGAACCCCTCGAAGCCAAGGAGATAGGACTTTGACCCCGTCAATCCGGGTGCCCCGAGCGCTCCGGGCACCCTGGTTAAAGCGGATCCAGAGGATAGATGCTGACCGAGACCTCTGCGGATCAAAGGCCACGTGGGGGGCGCCCCCGACGTCCCGGGCGCCCCCAGGCCCTATATAAAGGGCCCTCGACCCCAGGCTTCAAACAACTGTTCACACAACTTCCAAGCAATGCTTCTACGCTCTTCTGCTCACGCGCTCCGCCCCGGAATCCTTCCAACTCGAGCCGACGACGTCCCGCTGCTCCGAACAAGTGAACCTACAATCGGACGTCGGTAAAAGAAGAGCATCTTTTTCTTAATTATTAAAGTTTACTGCACTTACTCTATATTCAATATTTGTAAACTGTCTTTGCGCCAAATATAGAATTGCCAAAAGTAAACGGTCAACGACCGTGGGCCTTGGAGTAGGAGTCGACACAGGCTCCGAACCAAGTAAATCGACTGTGTCTTTTGTGCTGTGATTATTTTTGTTTTTTTCGCTGCGTATGTGCTCTTTACGAAAATCCGAACGATTTCCGATATTCACCCCCCCTCTATCGGTTTTCTCGATCCAACATTAGTAACTATTTCACTCTTTGATTTATTATGTCCTACATTGATAATTTGACGAGGTTCTTTGATTATTCATGAGGAGATGCAACATATATATTTTTGTGTCACCAAATTATCTTGCATACCGTTAATGGAAAAGGAAATAGTGGTTGCAAAAATGTATTTAGACGGTTGTACTGTTGGTTTAATGGTGAGTTTTTAATTTTTGAAGTGCAATTGTAATATGTTTAATATTATTATATTTATCTCTTTATGTATTCAGGCATGACTATATGAAAGAATTCCTTCATTTGGACATGCACGTTCTTTATATTATTTCCCTCGGTTGTTTTACTGGGAACGGAGTAAGATATCCATCAAATATGATGATGCTAAGAGATTATTTTCAGAAATTGATTTTAGTAGGTTAAGTTGTTATGTTTTTAGTATGTTTTTTATAGATATGATTGTAGAAGTGATATTTTATTTTTAATTGTCAAAAGTGTTGATGCAGTCTAACCCTGATTGTTGTTTTGGTGTTGACACCGATTTAAGTTTTGATTTAAATCTGGTTAAACGCATGGGGATTAAGTCCTAGTCGCGGACTGGGCACGAAGTCCTAACTTGGAGGGTTGGGTGAAAAGTCCTAGCTTGGAGAGCTAGGTGAAAAGTCCTAACATGGAGGGTTAGGTGAAAAGTCCTAACTTGGATGGTTAGGTGAAAAGTCCCAATTTGGAGGGTTAGGTGAAAAGTCCCATCATGGAGGGTTAGGTGAAAAGTCCTAGCTTGGAGGGCTAGGTGAAAAGTCTTAGCTTGGAGGGCTAGGTGAAAAGTCCTAACTTGGAGGGTTGGATGAAAAATCATAGCTTGGAGCATTAGGTGAAAAGTCCTAACTTGGAGGGTTAGGTGAAAAGTCCCAACTTGGAGGGTTAGGTGAAAAGTCCTAGCTTGGAGAGCTAGGTGAAAAGTCCTAGCTTGGAGGGCTAGGTGAAAAGTCCTAACTTGGAGGGCTAGGTGATGAAATCCTGGTGAGTGAAGCCAGGTCCTAGCTTGGGAAGCTAGGTTGAAGTCCCAGTGAGTGAGACTGGGCACGGAGTCTTGGTCTGGGGGACTAAGAACGAGTTAGAGAGTGGCTGGAGGCTTGTTCTCGTGACTTAGAATAGATTTGACCTTGCCTGGATCGGTCTGGTGACCGATCAGGGAAGTTGGCATGAAGTTCACTCCTGGATCGGTCTGGTGACTGATCAGGGCATAGCCTGATTGGTTTGGGAACCGATCTGGAGTGTGCAGCAGACTGCTGGATAGGTCTGTGGACCAATCTGGAGTGTGCAGCAGAATGCCAGAACGGTCTAGTGACCGATCAGGGAGAGAACAAAAGCCTTGGTTGGATTCTGTTTAGCCCCAGATCGGTCTGGTGACCGATCCAGAATGCCAGAATGGTCTGGTGACCGATCCATGACCTAGGATCAGATGTCCGCGATTATGATTTTCTCACAGTGGACCGATCAGGCTTGAGCTTGATCGGTCAGTGCCTATACTGATCGATCTGGTGATCGATCAGGCCTCACTCTGATCGGTCCGGCGACCGATCAGTAGCTGTAACTTTAATTCGAAATCACTGTCAGACGCTCTGATCGCGTCTGTTTTCTCTGCCGATTCTCTGATACACTGCTGATATGTTTTGATATGCATTGCTAAGCGTCTGTTGGAGTGGGTACGTGATACAAGAGGATTTAAATACTCATGGAGGGTCAATGGAGGACTTTCCATGGAGCAGGTTTGGATCTATTGTGTTTTCAGGTCTCAACGGCGTCTGGCGCAACTGGCACCTGACGAAGGCGCGGCTGGCAACTGACGGAGGCTCAGCTGGAAGAGTGTCCAGTGGACTGAGTGCTCAGAGATGGTAGTGGGTCAGGGTGTGAGTCAGTGGTGCTGATGGAGCTAGCGACGTTGAGCAGGAGCTTAAGAGACGAAGCTGGAAGCAGAGGAGCAGAAGTGAACGAGACAGAACCTTGGGAAGTTTGGCTGGGCTGTGTTCGAGCTCTCTGTTGCTTTGTGCTTAAGCGTTCTACTACATCCTTGTGAGATCTGAGTGAGCATTCCTTCTTGTGTGATCTCCTGTACTCAAGTTCCATCATCCGTGAGATCTGTGGAGAGGTTTCTCCACCGAGAAGGAGGCTCTATCTTATCCGGGTTCACCGGTGCTTGATCTGCCGACGATCAAGGGATCACCCACCTTACGAGCACGCCAAGGAGTAGGGGAAAGTTATCCCCGAACCTTGTACATCGCTGTGTCGTTTGGTTTGCTGTCTTTGTTTTGATTTCTGTTCTTCAATTCTGTTTCTGCATACTCTGTTTTCCTTTAGCTTCCGCTGTGCTACTAACATTTGAGATGCAGAAAATCGATAGTGCTAAAGTTTAAGTGTCTGGCTACATTCACCCCCCCCCCCGTCTCTAGCCATCCAAGTTCCAACAAGTGGTATCAGAGCTTGGGGCTTTGTACAAGTGGCTTAACATCCGAGAGTTATCAACAAGATGGCTGGAAGAGAAGGAATGAGCTCAAACCGACCTCCACTCTTCGACGTTACAGATTTTCAATATTGGAAATCGAAGATGGAGTTTTATTTGAAGACAAACATGAGCATATGATTCTCGGTCAAAGAAGGTTTCATCCCTCCAAGAGATGTTGAAGGAAAAGATCTCGATTTCTCAAGTTGGTCGGCTGAGCAAATAAGAAAGAGTGAAGCAAATGCCAAAGCGATGGTCACTTTGCAATGCGGGTTGACCAAGGAGGAGTTGATCAAGGTGGGTCCTTTTACAAGTGCTAAAAATCTTTGGAACAAAATCATTGAGCTCCACGAAGGAACTCAATACACCCGAATAGCCAAGAAGGACCTCCACAGTCAACTCCAAAATCTGTCCATGGAAGAAAATGAAAAGGTAAGTGAACTCCATGGAAGATTCAAAGAGATCCTCAATGGCCTCCACTCCATCAATGAAAAGGTAGAAAACCGGGATCTAGTAAGGTTCGTTCTAAAAGCTTTTCCAAGGAATACATTGTGGTCATCCATGGTGGATGCCTACAAGGTTTCCAAGGATCTTTCCTTAGTTAAGTTAGAAGATCTATTTTGTGAAATGGAATTACATGAGATCTCTAACCAAGGCTCCGAAGAGAAAAGGGTTACTTTTGTGGCAAGAAAGGAGGAGAAGCGAACCCATCACTTTGCTTTCATGGCACTAGAGGAGTCAAAGGAGGAAAGTGATGATGAATCAAGTAGCTCCTCAACCGCGCCTTCATCATCCTCGGATGATGAAGAGGTAATCACTCCTGAGTTAGATAAGTGCTATAGAGCTATCACATGTTTAACCAAATTGTTAAAGAAATCAAAGAATAAGGTTAAGTCATTGAAATTGGAAGTAGAACATTTAAAAACCTCTAAGGATGAGGTAATTGATGACTTGCATGTTAAGACCCTTGAGAATGACAATAAGGACTTAAAGAGCAAAGTTGAAAATCTCAAGAATGTTCTTGAGAAATTCTCATCTAGCTCCAAAACCTTAGACATGATACTCAATTCCCAAAGGGCGGTTTACAATAAGGCCGGTATGGGTTACCGACCTAACGAACCAACCTTTGTATCATTAATGTCAAGAACCCAATTTAGATTATCAAATGATTCTAGGGTTCACAAGGTTAGAAAGAAATTGATTAAGGCATGGGTGCCTAAGTTCCTCATTGTTGATGCATTACGTCCCAAATTTGGGTACCTAAAACCTCAATATTTAGAATTGTATAAGCATAAATTGAGGGGGAGCATCTATCAACATAGGTTGTTGATAAGTGGTGCTCCAAACCCAAGGCTAAGGTTACACTAGTTCAAAATGAGTCAACAAGCCTTGGAAATTATTTTTATACATTGCATGAAGGGTTTAGATTCACACATAATTTGCTCTTGTCATGAATTGCTTAGATTAATTGATTTTCTTGTAGCAATTTATGTTTTACTGCAATTTGTGTTTTATGAAATTTCACTTGAGTAGTAAGGAAATTTTCATACAATGAATGATAGTATATTCATGCTTCAAAATAAACCAACTAGTTTTGAAAAGGAAAAATATATTGCATGAATGATTTAGGTTGAATCATGACAATGGATTGCTATAGTTCACGATAAATCTAGAAGTTAGCCAAAATATCAAAATCGTAGTTTTTTTTTGGAATAACTGATGATATATCTTAGGCTTAAGTTCTTCCTTAATGTGTTGGAGGTGAACATGATCATAATTGGAATATTTTGATACACACATAATCATACCTTGATACTCATGTTGTATAGGTATGTTTGGAAAATCGATTATATTTTGATATTATCTTAATACAAACATGCTGAACAGAGTTGGGGATTATGAAATTGATAAATATGTTGAACAAACTTGATCATCCATTCACTTTGATACAAATTTAATATTGACTTGATACAAATCTGTTTTGAAGTATCCAACTTAGATTTTTGAAACCTGATCATGCTTTGATATAAACATGTTTTGATATTCAACTTCATGCTTAGAAAATACTGATCATGCTCTAACACAAATCATGTTGATCATTTTGGGAAATGGATTTTAGTTAAAAGAAACCCATTAGGATCAATGGGATTGAATCTAATTGAATTAGAGTTTCTAAAATCTCATTTCTAAAACTGAACAATGAAACAAATCTGATTTCAGAGTTTCTGAAACTCAGTTTCTGAGATCTGGTTCAGAAAATCTCTCTGTATCAAACCAGATCGGTCCACGGACCAATCAGGACTCACCCTAATCGGTCCACCGACCGATCCAGGAAAGTCTGATCAGTCTGGTGACCGATCAGATCAATATTGATTCTCAGATCATTCCAAATTATATCAGACCACTCCTCAGACCAATCCCCCTTCATCAATTTTGATGAAGTATCAATAGAATTGAGTAGTAAGATGATGGTCAAGATACTTGGAACAAAACCTAATACTGATTTGATACAAATCTATGTTGGAATGTTCAAATTCATAAGAAAGGGTTTGTTGAGTCATGACTCTTGGTCTTAATGTCGTGTTTCAGAAATTTTTCTGAAATGACGAATATTAATAGAGTCTACACCTTTGTTTTGGAATGCAAATTGTTAATGCAGTCTGATCAGGAATGTATCAGAGTTTTAGAAATGTGTCTGAAATCTGATCGCTCCCCAGACTAATCAGACATTTTTCCTGTATCAAGTAATCAACCAATCTGATCGGTCACGGAGACCAATCAGAATTATGTGTCGGATACAGCTGCATTCCTTACTTGTCATATGAAACATATACATGTTTGACCATGATATACTTCTGTATATGTTTTCATGTGAAATTCACACTTTTTGACGTATGATGCATATACATTGTTGCCATGATACATTTGTGGTATATGCCCTTCATATGCAATTCAAAAATTGTCCTTTGATTATTTTGGGTTTGGGGAGAGACCCGTGTTTGAGGGGGAGGTATGTTTAAACATAATAACCATACCCTTTTCGATGTTTGACAAGGGGGAGAAAATGGTTGATTAAGTTTAGGGTTATTGTAGGGGGAGGATTTTGATTCCCTTACGATAATTCAACTGCCTTCAATTGATCATCAATGCCTAAACTTAAATCTGGGTGTCAAACAACAAAAAGGGGGAGATTGTTGATGCAATCTAACCCTGATTGTTGTTTTAGTGTTGACACCGATTTAAGTTTTGATTTAAGTCTGGTTAAACGCATGGGGATTAAGTCCTAGTCGCGGACTGGGCACGAAGTCCTAACTTGGAGGGTTGGGTGAAAAGTCCTAGCTTGGAGGGCTAGGTGAAAAGTCCTAACTTGAAAAGTTAGGTGAAAAGTCCTAACTTGAAGGGTTAGGTGAAAATGCCCAACTTGGAGTGTTAGGTGAAAAGTCCTAGCTTGGAGAGCTAGGTGAAAAGTCCTAGCTTGGAGGGCTAGGTGAAAAGTCCTAACTTGGAGGGTTGGGTGAAAAGTCCTAGCTTGGAGGGCTAGGTGAAATGTCCTAACTTGGAGGGTTAGGTGAAAAGTCCTAGCTTGGAGGGCTAGGAGGAAAGTCCTAGCTTGGAGGGATAGGTGAAAAGTCTTAACTTAGAGGGTTGGGTGAAAAGTCCTAGCTTGGAGGGCTAGGTGATGAAATCCTGGTGAGTGAAGCCAGGTTCTAGCTTGGGAAGCTAGGCTGAAGTCCCAGTGAGTGAGACTGGGCACGGAGTCTTGGTCCGGGGGACTAAGAACGAGTCAGAGAAGGGCTGGAGGCTTCTTCTCGTGACTTAGAATGGATTTGACATTGCCTAGATCGGTCTGGTGACCGATCAGGGAAGTTGGCACGAAGTTCACTCCTGGATCGGTCTGGTGACCTATCAGGGCACAGCCTGATTGGTCTGGGGACCGATCTGGAGTATGTAGCAGACTGCTGGATAGGTCTGTGCACCGATTTGGAGTGTGCAGCAGACTGCTGGATAGGTTTGTGGAACGATCTGGAGTGTGCAGCAGAATGCCAGAACGGTTTGGTGACCAATCAGGGAGAGAACAGAAACCTTGGTTGGATTCTGTTTAGCCCCAGATCGGTCTGGTGACCGATCCAGAATGCCAGAACGGTCCGGTGACCGATCCATGACCTATGATCAGATGTCCGCGATTACGATTTTCTCACAGTGGACCGATCAGGCTTGAGCCTGATCGGTCCACTGTCTATCCTGATCGATCTGGTGACCGATCATGCCTCACTCTGATCAGTCCGGTGACCGATCAGTAGCTGTAACATTAATTCGAAATCACTGTCAGACGCTCTGATCGCGTTTGTTTTCTCTGCCGATTCTCTGATACACTGCTGATATATTTTGATATGCATTGCTAAGTGTCAGTTGGAGTGTACAGGTGATACAAGAGGATTCAAATACTCAAGGAGGGTCAATGGAGGACATTCCATGGAGCAGGTTTGGATCTATTGTGTTTTCAGGTCTCAACGGCGTCTGGCGCAACTAGCAACTGACGAAGGCGCGGCTAGCAACTGATGGAGGCTCAGCTGGAGGAGTGTCCAGTGGACTGAGTGCTCAGAGAGGGCAGTGGGTCAGGGTGTGAGTCAGTGGTGCTGATGGAGCTGGCGACGTTGAGCAGGAGCTTAAGAGACGAAGCTGGAAGCAGAGGAGCAGAGGTGAACGAGACAAACTTGGGAAGTTTGGCTGGGCTGTGTTCGAGCTCTCTGTTGCTTTGTGCTTAAGCGTTCTACTACATCCTTGTGAGATCTGAGTGAGCATTCCTTCTTGTGTGATCTCCTGTACTCAAGTTCCATTATCCGTGAGATCTGTGGAGAGGTTTCTCCACCGAGAAGGAGGCTCTATCAAGGAGTAGGGGCAAGTTATCCCCGAACCTTGTACATCGCTGTGTCGTTTGGTTTGCTGTCTTTGTTTTGATTTCTATTCTTCAATTCTGTTTCTGCATACTCTGTTTTCCTTTAGCTTCCGCTGTGCTACTAACATTTAAGATGCAGAAAATCGATAGTGCTAAAGTTTAAGTGTCTGGCTACATTCACCCCCCCTCTCTAGCCATCCAAGTTCCAACAAAAAGATGTTAGATATGTTGGTGCAGAAAGCACCCAAGTCGAACTTGTGTTTTGATAATGGCAAAAGGGTTCAAAAGTTAAGGTATAATGTTTATCTAATATGTTACTCAAGTGTGCAAGAAAAGTTCTAGCAAAGGACTGCTAGGCACCTGGCGAAGGAATGCCAGGATACAAAGCCATAGTGAAGGACTACTAGGCACCTGGCGAAGGAATGCCAGGATACAAAGCCCTAGCAAAGGACTGCTAGGCACCTGGCGAAGGAATACCTAGATACAAAGACCTAGCGAAGGACTGCTAGGCACCAGGCAAAGGACGGCTTGGTACTGAAGACCTGGCGAAGGACAGCTAGGCACCTAGCGAAGGACTGCTGGGCAAAAGTTTAACCGGAGGAGCCGGTTTGCATCAGGTAAATTCTCCCGAGAGGAGTAGGTGAGGACGCATTCCCTGTCGAGGGAACAGTAGGCGTCGGCTCGACCTAGGGTTCCATTTGGGAGACCCAAATTCAGAACCAAGACAGCTAAGGCTGTATAAAACTAACATATTATTGCTTTATGTTGTTTTGGACTAACCCTGGATGCAGGACCGAAGGAACGAGTGTCTGCAGCTCAGAGAGCCTCAAAGGAGTGAGGCAGCAGCTGAGTAGGGCGCCCGGAGTGTCCCGGGCACCCCCAAGGTGAATACAAAATAGATAAAGCAAGGGAAGTACTTTGACAGCTTATGGCCGGGGCGCCCCCGTGCTCCCGGGCGCCCCCCATGCTCCCGGGCGCCCCCAGTTTAAGCTAACGAAGCAGAAGCCAGCGAAGCCAAACGGATAAGAGGTGACCCAGTCAACCCGGGCGCCCCAGCGTCCCGGGCGCCCCCGTCAAAGCTTGATCCTGAGATTGAAGGGATCAGAGCTGACCGAGAGGAACTCGGATCAGCTGACACATGGGGGGGGGGCCGCCCACGACGTTCTGGGCGCCCCCAGGGGCTATAAAAAGGCCCTCGACCCCAAGGCTTCAGGCAATCAATTCTTCCAATGCATTCACGCTCTTCTACGCTCACGCTCTACTCCGAAAATCTCCCGACTCGAGATACAAGCGCCGACGACGTCCCTCTGCTCCGAAAATACAATCTATAACGGTCGTTGGTAACGAAGAGCCTCTTTTAAAGTTTACTGCACTAGTCTTGTAATACTTCTTGTAAACTGTTTTTGCGCACATATAGAATTGCCCGCAGAAAACGGTCAACTACCGTGGGCCTTAGAGTAGGAGCCGACCGCGACTCCGAACCAAGTAAAAAACTTGGTGTTTGTGTGTGTTTGTGTTAATTTCCGCTGTGCATTCTCTATTTCTTAATCCGAACGTTTAACGATATTCACCCCCCTCTATCGTTTCTCTCGATCCAACAAGATATAGTACCATTTCCGGATGAGGAGATACTCATAAGTAGCAAGCAGGTAACTTCTTCTGTAAATATAGAAATAATAAAATTATTATGTTAAATAATGATGATAAGATATTTTTTGACTATATTACTTATATTTTTCAAGTGCCACATTGTGTGAGATGTTCTGGATTTCCTAATACTCAGAGGATGCTTGAACCAATTGTTGTAGATAAGAGCAATGAGGAGGAGGAAGAAAAAGTGAGTGAGGATTTAGTTAGAGTGAAAGATAATTTTATTTTAGAAGAGAATAAGCTTGTTGAGGTTGAAGTTAGTGGTGAAAATAAACTTGCTGCGTTACAGACGTTGAATGTGGAAATGACAACTGCCAACACTGATGATAATGTTGATTT
Organism: Boesenbergia rotunda; assembly: GCA_024364735.1. NCBI lineage: Eukaryota > Viridiplantae > Streptophyta > Magnoliopsida > Zingiberales > Zingiberaceae > Boesenbergia > Boesenbergia rotunda. The sequence continues at coordinate 57,516 of JAGFNQ010003467.1, forward strand.
GATGATAAAAAATGTTATTTCTAAATTGAATAAAGAAAACACAAGATTGGTAGGATCTGATTCAGTGAATGCTTCAGCTAATAAGAGGCACAGTGGTGATGGATTCGAAGTAGAAAAAATTCTGTGTCTAGAGCTGATTCCGGTAGTGGTTCACGAGAAGAGCATGTTTCTGGTAGTGATGTTGCTACTTCAAAAGTAAAGAAGATCAGTCATTTTCAGTCTTCTATTGTGGATACTGTGAGTATAGGATCGGTGTCGGTCGATAGAGGGGGGTGAATATCGACTCGTAATTTTCATCGGAAAACTTCGTCGTTCGTCTTTCTATCAGAGTTAGTACGCAGCGGAAATATAAAATAAAATAAAGAAAGACATACCAAAGACTCGCAGGATTTACTTGGTTCCGAAGCCCCCAGGGTCAGTACATCCAAGGCCTAAGTACTCAGCGTGAGTCCACTAGTTGTCTCCTTTCCGGAGGTGGAGAAACCTACCTTACAGTTTAGATTTACAAGTACAAATGAATAAAAGAAAGTACGGCTTGTAAACGGAAAAGCAAACCAATGGAAAATGAAGATCCGGCCAATCCGGAACTCTGAAGTGCAACATACTTCCTCCTAGAGCCTCCTTGGTTGCAGAGCTTCGACTTGAGCGCTTTTACTTTGCACAAAATTATTGAGGCAATCGGCCCTTAAATGATTGGAAGATCATGGTTTTGATGTATGGGCGAATAGGTTTAAAGTTAGAGTGTTATGTTGTATTTGATTTGTGTGATTGAGTTTGCAGGACTTGGAGAATCACACTTGGTGGACCTATCCGAGGGACGAGAGCCGAGGGAGGAGAGCTCCAAGGGCAAGCCGGGAAGTGGACTTCAAAGGGCACACGTGAAGGGTGGCATGGAGGCAAGCCAAGGGAAGGCTTGCGTGCGCATCCGAGGGACGATAGCCAAAGGAAGAGGACTTCAAGGGGCGAGCCAAGGGAGTAGACCTGAAGGCACACGCGAAGGAGAAGGTTCGGAGTGGCTGGAGCTGAGCTGGGAGGCAGGGCAGTCGACTGGCCCAGAGGCAGTCGACTGCCAAAACCCACAAAAAGTTCGTAGCTTCGGACCAGTCGACTGGCCTTGGGGCAGTTGACTGGTATACCCCAAAACTAGCCGTTGGCTAGCTGTTGGCTAGCCGTTGGCCGACATTTAATGCCGGGCCAGTCGGCTGCCCTCGAGGCAGTCGACTGGTGCGGGTCTGGACAGACTGCGAATCTGCCCTTTTCACCTATAAAAGGATCTCCTCGTTACACGTGCACGTACAGTTCCGTACAGTAATGAAGTGCTGCCCAATTGTAGAGTGATCTTTGCTTCCTTCATCATATTTCTGCATTTGTAATGAGGAAGCTTTTGCTGTAAAGGTTTCTCCACCTCAAGGAGACTTTTCGATAGTGAAAAGTGTAGGACAGGTGCCGTCGACAGAGGGGGGGGGGTGAATATCGACCGTTCGAAATCTTTCGGAAATCTTCATTCGTAAAACTATTCAAATCATTAGTGCAGCGGAAAATAAAAACCAAAACGAACACAGGTACACAGCGGATTTTACTTGGTTCCCGACCCCCCAGGGTCAGTACATCCAAGGCCTATGCACGGGAATGCCCGTCCACTATTGGTCTCCTTCCCGGACTTTCCGGAGGCAGAGAAACCCGACTTACAGTGCAATATTACAAGCAATAATATAGAAATTTAAGTACAGTAATTAAAAAGCAAACCAACGAGACAAAGTCAGAAGCTCGGCCGATCTGGACCTCCGAAGTGCCGCGCACCTCCTCCTGGAGCCTCCCGGTCGTAGAGCCTCGTTTCTACCGTGTTGTCGTCGGTCGGAATGATCAGAACAGTACTTGGAAGTCGTGTCTGAAGCAGAAGGGTCGAAGCCCTTTATATAGGCCTCCTAGGGGCGCCCTGGACGCTGGGGGCACCCCGGAAGACTCGGTCAATCCTTATCCTTGCGCCTACCTCGCCGTAGGGGATAAGATTGTTGACCAGGGCGCCCCGGACGCTCCAGGCGCCCCCGTGAGGGCTTATCCTGTGTTCTGACTTCGAGACTGCAAGACAGCTACTAATCCGGGCGCCCCGGACGCTCCGGGCGCCCGGACGCTCCGGGCGCCCCGGACGCTCCGGGCGCCCCGGACGCTCCGGGCGCCCCGGACGCTCCGGGCGCCCCGGTTGACACCTGTTCTGCCTGCGTCACCTTTTCTGCCACTTTAGCACTGTCCGGGGGCGCCCTGGATGCATGGGGGCGCCCCCAACACTGGGGGCGCCCTGGTTAGGGCCTCCAGCAAGGTACTTTATCTTCCAATCTTGGTACCTGCAAGATATACAACCAAAAAACATATATACATATATTAGTGGTCTTAAGGACTTGGTTCGGACTTCGGATTTGCACGAAACCCTAGGTCAAACCGGCACGAGTTCCTATCCCCGAGAACTCGCCCTTCACCTACTCCTTTTAGGAGACGGTTGCCACCCAGCCCTTCGGGTGGACTTTTACTTAGCTTCTGATACCTCCGGACCTCGAGACGCCCAAACCCTGACCCGTCTCTACTCCTGTCCTTAGTCATCGCTCAGCTAAGTTGCTTAGTCCCTCAGACCAAGACTTCATTCCCTAGCAATCCTTCGCCAGGTGCCTAGCAGTCCTTCGCCAGGTCTTCATTCCCTAGCAGTCCTTCGCTAGGTGCCTAGCAGCCCTTCGCTAGGTGCCTAGCAGCCCTTCGCTAGGTCTTCTATGCCTAGTAGTCCTTCACTAGGTGCCTAGCAGCCCTTCGCTAGGTCTTCTATGCCTAGTAGTCCTTCACTAGGTGCCTAGCAGCCCTTCGCTAGGTCTTTAGGTTACGATACCTAGCAGCCCTTCGCTAGGTGCCTAGCAGCCCTTCGCTAGGTCTTTAGGTTACGATACCTAGCAGCCCTTCGCTAGGTGCCTAGCAGCCCTTCGCTAGGTGCCTAGCAGCCTTTGCTAGGTCTTGGGTTACGATACCTAGCAGCCCTTCGCTAGGTGCCTAGCAGCCCTTCGCTAGGTCTTAGGGTTTCGATACCTAGCAGCCCTTCGCTAGGTGCCCAGCAGTCCTTCGCTGGGACTTAGGGTTTCGATGCCTAGATTAACTAGGACTTTTCTTCAACTAAGGTTACTTCACTTTTGCTCCCCTTTGTCTATTCATTGTATCACTGACTTAAGTGTATTGTCAAACATTAAAACACTTAAAGAGGAACATCATTGATGCAACTTGCACCAACAATCTCTCCCTTTTTGATGTTTGACAATAACTTAAGTTAGATAGGTTTAAAGGGGTTAACTTACTGTCCTTGGGATAAAAATGAAAAAAAACTGATATAGGTTTTGAAACTACATTTTTGATCTTCGGGGAAAAATTTTTCTAACTTATGCACACATCTCTCCCCCTTTGTCATACATCAAAAATAAAATACTTGCACCAATATTAAAAACTTTGGTTCTTTTTGAAAATACTTAGTGCAAAATTTTTGAACGCATTTTATTTTGAATAATATATTGCAAAAATTATGTAATTTTTGAAAATATAAGTACCTTTGAAAATATATTGAATTTTTGAATAATTAAGTACTTTTGGAAAATGCATAACTTTTGAAAGAATGTTATTTTAGAAAATATAAATGTTATGCCTATTTTGCAAGTACTAACTGTTTTTCGAAAATAAGTGTTTTATGAAACATAATATTTTTCAAGGTCAAGTAACTATTAGTAGAATTTTGAAAAAAATGATAGTACTTTTGAAAGAATATTTGGCTTTGAAAGACATAAGTACTTTTGAAAACATAATATTTGATTTTATTTGGTTAATTTTCCAGTCTGACACTATCCTGGGAACCCTTGTTGACTACAAGGAAATTTCCTAAGTGTCCTGGAAATTTTCCAACCCAAGTAAATATTATTTGAAAAATTTCATAAGTCACAGAATAATAGGATGTAATTTAATTTTGAAAAATGTAAAAAAAATTTTAAGGTCATAATACTTGATTTGGTTTATCTTCCAATCTGACACAATCATAGGAAACCTTGTTGACTACAAGGACATTTTCCTAAGTGTCCTGGAGGATTTTTCAAACTCAAGATATTATTTCAGATCAAAACCAGATGACTTTTTGAGAATAATAGTATATAATTTTTTTTATTAAAAAATTGATAGTATTTTTAAAAGAATATTTATGTTTTCAACAGGATTTGAAAATACCGCGCTTGAGAACATTTGAAATATTCAATAAGTCTTTTAATTTGACCTCCCCCTAAACTTGACTCAGTCCTAGGAAGCTTGTTGACCACAAGTACTCTTCCTCTGAGTCTTAAGGTTATTCAAATTAAAGAATATCTAATAATTAAATAATTATTTAAAAAAACTTTTTAGAAGTTTGATTTATACTCCCCCTAAATTGACACTCCTAGGAGTCCTTGTAGATTATGAAGTGGACTTTCCTCTGTGTCTTTAGGGTTTATCAAAATCAAACAAGACAGATAAAATAAACCTTTTTTTCAAAAAACACAGTGATAACGATTTAAAGCTCATTTTCGAAGTATTTTCAAAATAGTAATTTTTAAAGTGCAATTTTTGAAAACCAAAAAAAATGAAAAGTACTCCCCCTGTACCCGATACCGTTTGACTCTATCTAAGTGTCTTAAGGAACTTTAGTGTTGTCCTAAGAGGCTTGTGTCTAATTGAGTGAGTCAAACAAATTTTTGAACAGATATAATTTAAAAAAAAATGTATAATATGTATATTCAATAAGACAAGCATGAATTCCATAAAAACATTATTATGTTGAAGTACTATTTTGAAAATATATTTTTAGGAAAATATTCTAACAATTTTGAAAAAGAATTTTGAAAAATATTTTTCAATTTATTAGTCCTTAACATCTCACCCATTTTAGATGTATCAATACAACAAGCATAATTGCCTTATAGGTGTATTGTGAGATGCTTGAATAATTTTTCTTAATTTATTATTAACTCTAAGATTTAATTGAAGCTTGTGTTAGATTTGAATTTGACAAGAAGTAACTTGAATTTGAATTTTAAAAATTGGCTTCCAGGTCTTGGCGAGACACTAGGCCTTCTTTGGCCGTAGCCTTATGGGATCATCCACCCTTTCCTTGACAAAGCCTTTTAATGAAATTTCATTTTCAAAATTACTTTTTGAAAAATTCTGGTCTAACTAGTTTGGGTCTTGGATCGGTAGCTTCGGCTAGTTCTGCCAAGATGGCTTTCCTAATGTACTATCATCTCACCTCCACCCAATACTAGGTTGATCAAGTTTCAATCACTCTTTTTCCTATAGCCGTTCTAAATTATGCATAAAATTTAAATATGAATGACATGTCATATATTAAAAAAATAGCAAATGCATGTCATGGCAGTTATGCATGAGTCAAACAATTCAAATCATTTTATTTAAGTTTCTAAAATGTATCAAATTCCTGATTTGATACATGTCGAGTGAACCCACGAATATGTCAACCCACTTTGACATATTTAATGTTATTAATTTTAATTGTTATAGTTTGGGTAAAATTTTATTTTGGTTTGAGTTTAAGTTATTTAAGATTTGAATTCAGGTTGATTAAGAATTGATAGTATTAGAAAATCAATTAATCAATTAAGAATTAATGAATTTAAGTATGAATTAAATTTAATTTAAATTAATTTCGAATTAACAAGGATTAATTTAATTTAATTTGAATTTAGATTTAATTTAATTTGAATTTATGTTGGATTTAATTTGAATTAATTTGAATTTAATTTGAATTAATTTGAATTTAATTTGAATTTAATTTGTATTTAATTTGAATTAATTTGAATTTAATTTGGATTTAATTTGAATTAATTTGAATTTAATTTGGATTTAATTTGAATTTAATTTGGATTTAATATGAATTAATTTGAATTTAATTTGGATTTAATTTGAATTAATTTGAATTTAATTTGGATTTAATTTGAATTAATTTGAATTTAATTTGGATTTAATTTGAATTAATTTGAATTTAATATGGATTTAATTTGAACTTAATTAAGATTTAATTTAAAATTTGAATTTAAATTTGAATTTAATTTAGATTTAATTTGAACTTAATTAAGATTTAATTTGAAATTTGAATTTAAATTTGAATTTAATTAAGATTTAATTTGAACTTAATTATGATTTAATTTGAGTTTAATTTGAATTTAATTTGAATTATTTAAGATTTAATTAATTAATTAGAATTAATCTGAATTATTCAAGATTTAATTGAATTTTTAAGATTATAATGATTAATTAATAATTGTGGGTTTAAATTCATCATTTTCATTATTTCAAAAATTTCTTCTTCATCTTTATCTTTCTTTTCAAGTTTTTCTAATAATTTTGATTTATTTGAGTTTTTGTAATTTTTATTGACTATGACCTTTATCTTAGATAGTTCTATATCCTCCTCAAGATTAGATTTTTCAATATTCTCACAGTAGGTGGAGTAAAAGGGGCCACTAGTTAAATCTTTGTAATAACTTTCAGGATTTTCTATAATTAAGTTATCATCTAGGAGAATTTTATCTGTATTATCCTCATGAATATTTTCAACAAAATCATCTTTATCCTTAAAATTTTCAATAATTTCAGGGATATCACTAGAATTATCCTTAAGGTTTTCAAATTTGAATTCGGAATTGTCCTTAGGATTTTCGAATTTGAATTCCGAATTATCCTTAAGATTTTCGAATTTGAATTCCGAATTATCCTTAAGATTTTCGAATTTGAATTCAATTTTATCCTTAGGTTTAATTTTATCTGATTTAAAATTATCAGACTTAATATTATCAGTATTAATTTTATCAGGATAATTATCAGAATTAATTTCATTAGAATAATTGTCAGAATTAATTTCATCAGAATTAATTTTATCAGAATAATTATCAGAATTAATTTCATCAAAATAATTATCAGAATTAATTTCATCAGAATAATTATCAGAATTAATTTCATCAGAATAATTATCAGACTTAATTTCATCAGAATAATTATCAGAGTTAATTTCATCAGAATAATTATCAGAATTAATTTCATCAGAATAATTATCAGAATTAATTTTATCAGAATAATTATCAGAATTAATTTTATCAAAATAATTATCAGAATTAATTTTATCAGAATAATTATCAGAATTAATTTTATCAATTTCTGAATTGATATTCTGAATTAAACAATTAATTTCAGATATTTTAGTCATATCTGCATTTTCTAATTTGACATGCAAGATATTAATTTTATTGTGCAGGTAATCTAACTTATCAGGAAAATTAACTAAGTTATCATAAGATAATGCAGGAATTTGTAAAGTTTTTGGAACATAAATTTTTCGTACCTTTACCGGACATTTGTTTTTGTAATGCCCGTATTTTTCGCACTTGAAGCATCTGATATGGCTTTTGTCCCTCCGGTTTCCTGGCGCTGGTGCCTCCTTCGCCGCCGGTGATGAACGATTTTTATGAGTAGGACACTGATTTTTGTAGTGCCCTCTCTCCCTGCACTTGAAACAAATAATATGCAATTTAAAACTGGACATTTTAAACTAAAAATACCTGATTCACCCCTGAGCTCCCCCTCAACTCCTGGCGTCGTTGCTCCGTCGGCGGTTAGTCCGGTGAAGAGCGGCTCGGCTCTGATACCAATTGTAGGACCGGTGCCGTCGATAGAGGGGGGGGAGTGAATATCGACCGTGAAAGCTTTTCGCGGAAACCTCGTGGAAAACTCGTTCGTTCTAGACTTAGAATATTAGTAGCGCAGCGGAAAATAAATAGAACGAAAAACAAGACAATGACACGGCGGATTTTTACTTGGTTCCCGACCCCCCAGGGTCAGTACATCCAAGGCCTATGCACGGGAACGCCCGTCCACTATTGGTCTCCTTTCTGGACTTTCCGGAGGCGGAGAAACTCGACTTACAGTGCAGAATTACAAGCAATAATATAGAAATTTAAGTACAGTAATTAAAAAGCAAACCAACGAGAAAAGGTCTGAAGCTCGGCCGATCTGGACCTCCGAAGTGCCGCGCACCTCCTCCTGGAGCCTCCCGGTCGTAGAGCTTCATTTCTAGCGCGTTGTCGTCGGTCAGAATGATCAGAACAGTGCTTGGCAGTTGTGTTTGAAGTAGAAGGGTCGAAGCCCTTTATATAGGCCTCCTGGGGGCGCCCTGGACGCTGGGGGCGCCCCGGAAGACTCGGTCAATCCTTATCCTTGCGCCTACCTCGCCGTAGGGGATAAGATTGTTGACCAGGGCGCCCCGGACGCTCCGGGCGCCCCCGTGAGGGCTTATCCTATGTTCTGACTTTGAGACTGCAAGACAACTACTAATCCGGGCGCCCCGGACGCTCCGGGCGCCCCGGACGCTCCGGGCGCCCCGGTTGACACCTGTTCTGCCTGCATCACCTTTTTCTGCTACTTTAGCACTGTCTGGGGGCGCCCCCCTTGCTGGGGCCGCCCTGGTTGCATGGGGGCTCCCCCAACACTGGGGGCGCCCTGGTTAGGGCCTCCAGCAAGGTACTTTATCTTCCAATCTTCGTACCTGCAAGATATACAACCAAAAAACATATGTACATATAATAGTGGTCTTAAGGACTTGGTTCGGACTTCAGATTTGCACGAAACCCTAGGTCGAACCGGCACGAGTTCCTATCCCCGAGAACTTGCCCTTCACCTACTCCTTTCAGGAGACGGTTGCCACCCAGTCCTTCGGATGGACTTTTGCTTAGCCTCCGATTACTCCGGATCTCGAGACGCCCGAACCCCGACCCGTCTCTACTCCTGTCCTTAGTCATCGCTCAGCTAAGTTGCTTAGTCCCTCGGACCAAGACTTCATTCCCTAGCAATCCTTCGCCAGGTGCCTAGCAGTCCTTCGCCAGGTCTTCATTCCCTAGCAGTCCTTCGCTAGGTGCCTAGCAGCCCTTCGCTAGGTCTTCTATGCCTAGCATCCCTTCGCTAGGTGCCTAGCAGCCCTTCGCTAGGTCTTTAGGTTATGATACCTAGCAGCCCTTCGCTAGGTGCCTAGCAGCCCTTCGCTAGGTCTTTAGGTTACGATACCTAGCAGCCCTTTGCTAGGTGCCTAGCAGCCCTTCGCTAGGTCTTAGGGTTTCGATACCTAGCAGCCCTTCGCTAGGTGCCCGGCAGCCCTTCGCTGGGACTTAGGGTTTCAATGCCTAGATTAACTAGGACTTTTCTTCAGCTTTGGTTACTTCTCTCTTACTCCCCTTTGTCTGTTCAATGTATCACTGACTTAAGTGTATTGTCAAACATTAAAACATTTAAAGAGGAATATCATTGATGCAACTTGCACCAACAATTACCTTCTGTGCAACAACAAACAGGTGCTATGCTAGTACTTCCTGATAATATTGGTTTATATCATGATGTTATTTCCAGATGGGAGTCAATTACTACCAACGTGGTGGATTCAAATATCTGGAGTGACCATAGAACCAAGGTGCAATACATTGAAAATCTTTTGGGAGAAACAGAAAAGAAGACCTTTATTCAGTGGAGAATGATGTTCCCAGACCAGTATGATAAATTGGTTGGGATGGCTGATGAAACTCAGAATGTACTAACACAAATTTGAAGGATAATCACCTTAGAAGATCCAGCTTCAGGATCAACAGTTGAACAAAATCAAGCTTACCTGGACCTCGAAAGACTGGTATGTCATGATACAAAAGATTTGATTTCTTACATGAATGAATACGAGGTGTTAGCAGCTAAAACAGGACGAATGTTCGTAAATGAGGAACTTTCAAGTAAGTTCTACAGAAAAATACCACCTCTGATTGGCAGCTACCTTGAGAAGAAATTCCAGGAAAAGCATCGAGGAAATACGATCGGTGTATTACCCAGAATACATCACGCTTATCATGAACTAATGGAAATGTGCAAGTAGGCATCCCTTCAAAGAAGCCTTAAGGATTTTCAATTTTGTTCCAAGATTCCTTTACCTTATCATTATCAGAGGCCCACAAGGAGATATGGTTTGAGAAAGGCAAAGTCTTATAAGGGAAAACCTCACAAATCTCATGTGAGGGTTATCAAGAAGAAATATCAGAATGACCGGGCAAAGGTACGCAAATGCAAATGCTTTATTTGTGGTGAAGAAGGACACTTTGCTCGAGAATGCAGGAATAAAGTAGGAAACAAGGAGCGGGACGCAATGCTAAGTGTACTCGACTTACCCGAGGATTTTGATATCGTGTCAATAGATCCTGAGGAAACAGATAGTGATGCAATCTGCAGCATCTCGGAGGGCGAACATGATACGGAGAACTATTGAAGCCTGGTAACAAGTCCCTTGCCTGAAACCTTATTTGTGCTAATAGGGGAAACTCAAGGATGGCATGTTCAGTTGGACATACCAGAAGAGCAATATGTATGTGAACATGAATGGCAGCTGAATCAGGAGATAAATTCTCAGTTCATTAAATGCATCTTTTGCAAAAGAATTACGAACCAGAGATCAAGAGGCCATTGTTTAATTTGTAAATTGACCACGTGCACTTTGTGTGCAGGAAGTTATTTAAAGCTATCTCTCAAACCGTTACCACCACCAACGATACAGTATGATGACAAAAGTTTAATTTCTGAACTAATTAACTACACTCAGTATTTGTTGGCAGAAAACCAGAAGTTAAGAGAGGAGCTATCGAGAGTTCTTAGAAGAAATCAGAAGTCAAAAGAAAAGATATCTGAAGAGTTAATGGATGATTTACAACAACTATCATTAGAAGACCCTCATTCAAAGGAGCAAGTATCCTATTTGGAAGAACAAGTGGTATCCAAAATTATAGATGGACAGGTATCTCAGAGAAGTACTCTTAATCGTCTCTATAATATTAAAGTAAGTTTGGAGATACCAGAGGTGCCACCTTTCAGTGTTAATGCAATATTAGATACCGGGGCTACTTCTTGCTGCATTGATACCAGATAATCTCGAGTAAGGCTGTTGAACAAAATGCATATACGATATTGATTAATGGTGTCAATTTCCAACAGGAGGCTAAAATGAAGTTAAAAATGGGGCAAATGGTGATCGGAGAAAATAAATTCAGAATCCCATTTACATATGCCTTTGATATGACCCTGGGAAAAGGAGTCCAAATGGTACTCGGATGCAATTTCATACGCAGCATGTAAGGAGGAGTAAGAATAGAAGGTAACACCGTTACTTTTTACAAGAATATCACTACAATTGCTACAAATCAAAGTATTGCAGCTGCAATTGAGGAACTTGGACTTGAGGAAATGGAATACATTCAGCTTCAAGAGGAAGTATATTTTTGCTGGTACTATTTCTAACCCGAATATTCTGCATAAACATGGCTCTTTGTTCAGCAGATTAAAGGAGCAAGGGTATTTAGGGGAGAACCCCCTTCGACATTGGTCCAAGAATGGTATTCTATGCAAAATAGAAATTATTAATCTGATATCACCATCCAGGATAAGCCCCTATCAAATGTCTCGCCAGCATTAAAAGAAGCCTTCAAGCGGCATATGGATGCACTTTTAAAGCTTAATGTCATCCGACCAAGTAAAAGTCGACATCGGACAATGGCAATGATAGTACAGTCAGGAACCTCCATTGATCCCATTACTGGAAAAGAAATTAAAGGCAAAGAGCGTATGTCTTCAACTACAAGACGCTCAACGATAATACTTATAAAGATCAGTATAGCCTTACTGGAATCAACACTATATTAAAGAAGGTGGGGAATTCAAAAATATATTCCAAGTTTGATTTAAAATAGGATTTCATCAGATTGCAATGGACCCTCTTTCTATTGAATGGACGACCTTTATTTGTCCATCTGACCTATTTGAATGACTTGTAATGCCATTTGGCCTAAAGAATGCACCAACAATATTCCAGCGAAAAATGGATCAATGTTTTCAAGGTACGGAGGAATTCATTTCTGTTTATATTGATGATATTTTGGTATTCTCAAATACAGAACGGGAGCATATTAAGCATCTGGGAATAATGCTTGGTATCTGTGAAAAGCATGGCCTGGTACTCTCTCCAACTAAATACAAAATTGGAGTTCCAAAGATTGAATTTCTAGGAGCAAAATTGGAGAAGGAAAGCTTAAGTTGCAACCTCATATTATTAAGAAAATAACGGAATTTAAAGATGAGCAGCTAAAGGAGAAGAAAGGGCTCAGATCTTGGCTAGGCATCTTAAATTATGCCCGGACTTATATTCCCAACCTAAGCTCCAAGCTTGGGCCTCTTTACGAAAAGACTTCACCCCATGGAGACAAGAGAATGAAAAGTTCCGATTGGGCACTTGTCAAAGAAATAAAGGCCCAAGTAAACCAGTTGCCAGATTTAGAAATACCTCCCGAAGGGGCCTATATCATTTTAGAGACAGATAGAAGCATGCGGGGTTGGGGCGGTGTTTGTAAATGGAAGCCCACTAAATATGATCCAAAAGGCATGGAAAAAATATGTGCCTACGCCCATGATAAATTTCCTACTGTAAAATCTATAATAGATGCTGAAATATATGCACATGAAAAATGACAGCCTGAAGATCAATATGACAAGAAAGAATGCTGAACATTGTCAGCCTATAGTTAACAATCTTGATCCCATAATAGGCATGGAAAAAATATGTGCCTACGCCCATGATAAATTTCCTACTGTAAAATCTATAATAGATGCTGAAATATATGCAGCCATGGAAACAATGACAGCGCTGAAGATTCATTATATGGACAAGAAAGAGATACGCTGAGGACAGATTGTCAAGCCATTATTAGCTTCCACAACAAGACTGCCAGAAATAAACCCTCAAGGGTCAGGTGGCTCGCATTTACCGACTATATAACAGGCACAGGGTAAAGATAAATTTTGAACACATAAACGCTTTCAACATTATTGCAGACACGCTCTCTAGATTGGTGGAAGAACCAGAAACCCTGGCTACTCTCAGTGATTCCCTTGAAGAAATTATTATTAATTCTATGGAAGAAGCATCCAGCTCGACCAGATTCCCCCTACTACAAAGGTATGAAGATCTAACCCATGAAACTTTGACGCAGATTCTTTTCTAGGAGGACCATGACAAAAGAAATCAGATGGCAAAAATTGAGGATGAAGCTATAAGCAACGTGCTTGAAAAGCTTCGAGAGCTGGAGTTAATAATGCAGATGAAGGAGTATGACTTCAACACGCCTCCAGAGGCACATGCTTCCTCGAAAATAGGACAACATCTCTCCTGTACGGCGGACAATATAGGACAATAATACATATATCTCACCATAAAAGCTTAGCCACATGCGGCTAGCATCACATATATATAAGTAAACACAACCATGCAGTTTATATTAGAATAAAAGATAATGGGTGGCTTAGCCACCATAAATATGAAAGAACTACAATTCAAAGAGAACACCAAAAGACTCTGATAACGACAAAACCTGATAATGAATAAAATGCAACTACAAGTACTGAAAACAAACAACTAAACCGAATACCGAAAAATAACTCAACTCGACAATGGGGACCGACAACTGGATCCTCTCCTGGCTCTAAGAAATATGTCTACCTGCTATCTGAAATAGCAAAAAGGAAAGCAGGGGTGGTGAGTCCGGGCGGACTCTGCGGGTATATGAGTAGACAAATAAGCATGACATAATAAAGAATAACTAGTAGAGAATCAAAAGAGTACAGTCCATAAGAAATATAGATTCACCTAAACATGCATAACATATAGTAAAACAACATAGCATAAAATCCGAATAAGCACTAAGCATGTATAAAACAATACAACAATAGCAAAACCAAGATATACATGCATGTTAATCAAGTGCAACAACCATAGCTCATATAAATGCAACAATCACAGGAAAAATGCATAAACGAAATACGTATGCACATGATGCAATGACATGTGTCACCCCTGACGCCAGTCAAGCCGTCAACACATCCCATCTGTGTGACCAAGTGGGTAGGGCTGTGACAACTGTACGCACTCCAACAATAAATACCACATAAGGCGTGGTTGAGTGGACAGGATGCTGAGGAGCCTACACTCCAAACCCCTGTACATAGGGGAAGCTACTACAACTGCAATATCCCTCGAAAAACAACGGTGAGGGTGAGCCACCAACAGCTCTAATATCCCTCTAAAAACAACGGTGAGGGTGTCACTGTTTGGCATAACAGGACAGATGCTCGCACTCTAATAACTACCACGACAACAAGTGGTTGAGTGAATCGAGCAACAATATGACTAATGACGGCTTAACCAAATGTAAGCCCAACAGTCGTTAGTATGCAACGTGTAAGTATGGTGCATGATATACGATGCACGAACAACCGGAGAAACAATGATGCAATAAAATCCAACGAGTAAAACTTGCATCGATACAACCAACCGAAAATCGAAAACCAACGGTTATGCACCTACACTACTAGGTAGGATATTTCTAATGCCAAATAAACCTAATTGTGTTTAATGAACTTCTAAGTGCTCGCGTACAAACGGCACTTTACAGAATAGAAAACCAATAGAGGACTGTACGGATACAAATTTGGAATACTCGAAGATCAATGAAGAGTAAGTCTCAACGGCGATGTTTAAATAACAAACGACAAAGAACAAGGTCAAGCAACCTATCAGACATAATATAGTCATGCTTTTAAGGTAAAGAAAACTACTCGAGTACAAAGGAGAAGTACCCGCCTTTTAATTATAGAAGTCCGTAAACGAGAACCTTCCACGATCAACTGAACGAGTCCGAATCCAAAGTCAGGGTCCTGTGTCAAGGGGTAAAGTTAAGCTACACCAAATAAAATACTAAACACGATTAGGATACATCCTAATTACAACATACATTCCCCAAAGTCTAGAACCTCCTAGTTACCGAACTAAATCAAGTGTTCACGACACAATATAGAACAAAAACTAAACATTTCCAACTTAATAACATAAATATTACGCAAGACATCGCAACTCATCTTTCAACCAAATTAACACACCAATACCAAGTATAACTTAGCATCTGACTTAATCTACTACACTTCTTTGTACTCTAACTAAACCTCAGAAAATCCATATACAACGCTCCTCTCAAACAATGTATCAACATACCTAAAACACCACTCACCAAGTCAACTGCAGCAATCAATTAATAACAATCCTACTAACACATTGATCACAAATAGCTTTATAATCAGTCAGACTCCTCACACTGTAATTTAGTAACTATCTGACCATAGAACGATCCTAATAACAACACACTTAGTTTAAATAACTAAGAATAAAATATATCTAATCCACTGAGTTGAACCAAACTCATACATTTCACAATTCAATCAACAAGTAAACCTTACCTGTCGAGCAATTGATGCTTCAATCCTCTGCTTAGATCAAAAAAAATGGAAAGATCCCCAAATTTGGTTGTGCCTGTAGTGGATCAAGGAGCAACAACAATTTTGCTTGATATTTCTCCAATTCTGACGACTCGGCACAAGAGGGAGAGGATCGTCGGCTGAAATCGCGTGAAGGAGAACTTGCGCGACTAGGGTTCGCGGCAAAGAAGGATCACGTCGACTTGTTGTACGCAGACGAGTAGGAAGGAGGAATTAGGGCTCGACGTCGGCGTGCTCGGGAACGGCTTAGGGCACGCTGCGTCGGCGATGGGTGGCTTAGGGCACAGATGCAAAGCAGAGGCGGCGTAAGGCGCAGCGTCGGCTAAGTCTTCGTGCTCGGGCTTCGGCGCTCTGCTCATGGTCGACGCCGGAGTAGAGAAGGCAGGGCGGCGGTGCTGTCGCGAGGGAAAGGAACCGCTCGTGCAGTTTTTCGGCGCCGCTCGTGCGGTTTTTCGAAGGGGAGAAAAGGAAGGGTTCGGGTGGTTTCAACTGGAATTGGGAAAAAAACTTAGGGCTTTTAGGATTTTATACAAGTTTTGGCCTTTTTGCAAATAGGCCTTCCAACTTTCGCTATTCACAACTAGGCCCTTTATTTATTTATATTATTATTATTATTTTTTACCTTTTCAACCCTTTCAAAAATTTCGGTATTTAACATTCTTCTCTACTAACAAAAATTTGGCGGCCCCTCAACCCTTTCAACCCTTTTTATTGTAACGACACGGCCCTTCAACCCATTGGCGGCCAAATCAACATTTGGCGGCCCAACAACCTAACCCCTCGGCCCAACAACCTAGCGGCCAAATCAACATTTGGTGGCCCAACTATGTCGTGGACCAACAACCGATGTCGACGACCAACAACCGTGTCGTTGATCGGTCACCGGACTGATCCACGAGGGAACACCGTGCCAACTTCCCTGATCGGTCACCAGACCGATCCAGGCAAGGTCAAAGCCATTCTAAGTCATGAGAACAAGCCTCCATCTCTTCTCTGACTCGTGCTTGGTCCCTCGGACCAAGACTTATGCCCAGTCTCACTCACCGGGACTTCAACCTAGCCCTCCAAGCTAGGACCTGGCCATGCAAGCCGGGATTTCAACAACCTAGCCCTCCAAGCTAGGACCTGGCTCTCCAAGCCGGGATTTCAACAACCTAGCCCTCCAGGCTAGGACCTGACCCTCCAAGCCAGGACTTTTCCACACCTAACCCTCCAGGTTAGGACTTTTCCACACCTAGCCCTCCAGGCTAGGACTTTTCCACACCTAGCCTTCAGGCTAGGACTTTTTAGGATTTTCCCACACTTAGCCCTCCAAGTTAGGACTTTCATCCAACCTAGTCCCACTAGGTATGCTTAGTCCACGACTAGGACTTAATCCCAATCATATCATCAACCTAAACTAAAATCGGTGTCAACACCAAAATAATAATCAGGATCAGACTGCATCAACAATTTAGAAATATTGTACTGAAGTAGTGGGGTGTTAAAACTTCCCAATTAGTACATAAACTACGTCCAAATGACCCAATAGTATCCAAATTGTACTTAGGGTTGTAATCGAACCGAGCCGAGCCGAATACCTGAGAGTTTAAGTTTGGTTCGTTTATTATCAAGCCGAGCTCGAGCTTAATTTATCGAATATAGTGATGGCTCACGAACATATTCGAGCCTAATCGAGCCCTAAACGAACTTACCAAATATAAATTATTAATTAAATTATTCATCAATTTATTGAAAAAATAAATTATATATTCTAAAAAATATAAAATATTTACTAAAATCTATAATTTTATTCATACAAATGAGCTTTATTGGATATTTTATATTTATTAAATGTAAAAGTGTCAAAATTATATATTTAATGTTAAATATTAATTTTATATTTTACGAACTAGCTCACGAGCTTATTAACGAGCCTGTTCACGAGCTAACGAGCCAAATACTGCTGAGTTTGAGTTTGGTTCGTTAATATTAACGAGCTTTATTAAACGAGCTCGAACGAGCTTCTATCGAATCGAGCTCCGAATAGTTAACGAGCGGCTTGATTCATTTACAGCCCTATCGTATGGCAATCATGTATTGACTCTAATATTAGGTGGTCTATATTTATGATAAACCTAATACTCCATTGTGTATTCTCGATGAAAATAATCATCCCTAGCGATGCAACTGACCATACTACATGTGAAGTAGTGGATGCCACAATATCTCCAATTAGTGCATAACTTGCATCCAAATATACCTGATAGTTTGAAAATAGTACTTCATTTGTGGTTATATATACTTGAATCTGAGTCAATTGTGCTTGATTTTTAAAGTCATTGAGAACTATAAAGGGAGTATCGAACCTGAATACTCAAATTTTGCATAGAGTAATGATAGAGACAGTGAATTTGAGACAGTGAATGGGACAGTGAATGACGTGGCAATTATTGTGTACACGTCCGATCGCCGATCGGACACTACCGGCGGCCTTCGCCCCGAACCAAACTATACCCTGGGGGGCACGGTGAACCCGTCGGGGATCGCCGCAATTGCGATCTCGCATCATTGACCGTCGATTTCGATAGTTCACCGTTGCCGGCATCCTGACGATTCACCGTCCTCGAAGGTATAGTTTGATTCAGGACGATAATCAGAGGCCATCGGTGGTGTCCGATCGGCGATCGGACGTGTACACATTAATTGCACGTCATTCACTGTCCCATTCATTGTCCCAAATTCACTGTCCCAATCATTACTCTTTTGCATAATTATACTAAATTTAATTAATCACATACTTGAATTTTGATATTTCATACCTAATAATGCGGATTATGTATTCTGATCAATTATGTTAAATAATAATTCGAACAATAGTGTCATTAACTTTAATCCACATTATATTATTAATAAAACAAGGAAATATGTCCCAAAAAAACTCACTTACATCAATCTCTTCTACGATTTGGTTATGGGTGTATACCACATCAGGTAATGTCAAACATATATACATACATTTTTCTCTTCTATTTCTAAGGTATTGACTCTCATATTAGGAAGTATATATTTATGATAAGAATAATACTCCATTATGTATTCTCAATAAAAATAATCATCCCTAGCGAAGCTACTGATCACACTACATGTGAAGGTGGGTGCCACAATATCCTCAATTAGTGCATAACTTGCGTCCAAATGTACTTGATAATTTGAAAATAGTACTTCATTTAGTGTTTATATATACTTGAATCTAAGTCAATTATAATTGATTTTTTGAGTAATTTAGAACTATAAAGGGGGTCTCGTACTTGAATACTCAAATTTTGCACAATTATAATCAATTTAATTATACACTTACTTGAACTTGGATATTTTGTACCTCACAATACAGATTATGTACCCTGATCATTATGTAAAGCAATAATTTGAGCAATAGTATCATTAACCTTAATCCATATTATATTATCAATGAAATAGGAAATATGTCTCAAAAAGTCACCTACATCAACCTCTTCTAAGATTTGGTTATAGGTGTATACCTCACCAGGTGATATCAAACATATATACATACATTTTCATCTTCTACTTTTAAAGTATTGACTCTCATATTAGGTGGTCTATATTTATGATATGCATAATACTCCATTGTGTATTGTTGATGAAAATAATCGTCCCTAGTGATGCTACTGACCACACTACATGTGAAGTAGTGGGTGCCACAATATGCCTAATTAGTGTATAACTTGTGTCTAAATGTACCTGATAGTTTGAAAATAGTATTTCATTCATGGCTATATATATTTGAATCTGAGTCAATTGTGCTTGATTTTTTGAGCCATTGAGAACTATAAAGGGAGTCTAGTAACTGAAGAATTATACTCAATTTAATTACACATATACTTGAATTTGAATATTTCGTATATAATAACGTGGATTATGTACCCTGATTAATTATGTAAAATAATAATTCGAACAATAGTGTCATTAACCTTAATCCACTATATATTTTCAATGAAATAAGGAAATAAAAACAAGGAGCTAACGGGGGAGTCACAGTACTCAGCGGATATCTCATCAGATATGCAAGATAGTCTAAACTAGCAATAGTGGTAACAAGCTATCGAAATAACACATGTACAGGCAGTGATAAGTACAACTGAAAGAGGGAATAGAAATTACCATACCAATGTAGCGGGGTCGCCAAAACCAGACATAAAGGTCTCCTATATGTGCATGTCAATCATATGCAGCATCCAAGGATAGCAAACACGGGCAAATGCAAATTATGCATATGCACGTGGTGCAATGACATGGTCACCTCTGTTGTCGGTCAGACATTGTCACCTATGTACGGGAGGAAGCTGAGCAGAGGCCACCCTCTGACATAGAACTGTGACTGTCGTCCGTACTCTGCCATCACTGCTCCTGAGCGATCGAGTAGACGGAATGCTGCCGGTGTAACACCCCTACTCCATGACCTATCTGGGGGATATCTCTACCTCCCCAGGTTATCTCTGGAGGATATCTCTATCTGAGTGTTACCCCACCCCATGTATATAAATGGGAGAGAGACCTCTCTCTCTCTCTCATCTCCTGGTATATAGACAACTCAAGGAGGGACCCCTACCTGACTCACCCACAAGGGGGCCCCTGATCGACAGTGATGCACAGTGCACGATGATGCATGACACTGGTCAAACAGCATCCACTATCTAGTCCACCTATATCAACATGATATGCAAGGATCATAGATAATGCATCATAGCCTAAGTCCTAAAGGTATAGGTATCACATGTCAGGTATAGCATAAATAATATCAGCAAAACAAATAGAAGAGATATATAACAATCTATTACCCTATTGCTAAACAAAGCATATCAAGCATATAAACTATAACTAATCTAGAAGATAAGTCAGAGGTACCCGCCTCAATACGATGAAGTTCGTGCGCGTAGGAAACCCCTCCGTCCAAAGTAATATTCGTGACAAGAGAACCAAGTCAACGTCCTGCATCAAAGACATAATTATTTAGCTATTTATGCAAATAATAATTAGACTAGATACCAAGATGAATCCGGATTAACCCAACCAAACCCTAAGTGTGGTTCACGATAATACTAAACCACACCATTAGGGTAACCCTAAATTCAATTAGACTTAGCCTTAATTAAGGATTAATCCCACTTAATCTTAACCCTAAAACCTAACCCAAAATCAAAGCAAGGTTGCAAGAGCTCACACCAACTATTATCTCACAGCAATAACCCCCAATTAACACCAAAAACCTCCCATGATCAAGGAGATCACAACACCACATCCTGCCCAAACACAACACCACCTACACAATGCTCAGATCAAAACCAAACAACAAAAACTCCAATATAGATTAGTCATAGACACCAACAGAAAATCTAGCTCCAACCCGAACAAACCCCCAAGAAACTGTTGGTGTAGAAAGCACCAAAGTCAAACCTGTGTTTTGATAATGGCAACAGGGTTCAAAAGTTAAGTCTTACTTGTTGTCTAACAAGTTACTCTAGTGTGCAAGGTACAAAGCCCTAGCGAAGGACTGCTAGGCACTGACGAAGGAATGCCAGGGTACAAAGCCCTAGCGAAGGACTGCTAGGCACTGGCGAAGGAATGCCAGGGTGAAAAGCCCTAGCGAAGGACTGCTAGGCGCCAGGCGAAGGACAACTTGGGACTGAAGCCCTAACGAAGGAATGCTAGGCACCGGGCGAAGGACAGCTCGGTATCCAAGACCTGGCAAAGGACCGCCAGGCAAAAGTCCAACCAAAGGAGCGGTTGGCATCAGGTAAATTCTCCCGAGAGGAGTAGGTGAGGACGCGTTCCCCGTCGAGGGAACAGTAGGCGTCGGTTCGACCTAGGGTTTCATTTTGGAGACCCAAAGTCAGAACCAAGACAGCTAAGGCTGTATAATATAATAATATAATACTGCCTTTTGGACTAACCCTGGATGTAGGACCAAAGGACTGGGTATCTGCAGCTCAGAGAGCCTCAAAGGAGTGAGGCAGAAGCTGAGCAGAGCGCCCCGGACGTTCCGGGCGCCCCCAAGGTCAACCCAAGTCAGCAATAGCGAAAACACGCCTCGACAGTTATATGTCGGGGCGCCCCGGATGCTCCGGGCGCCCCGCCTGTCGCGGGCGCTCCGCCTGTCGCGGGCGCTCCGCCTGTCGCGGGCGCTCCGCCTGTCACGGGCGCCCCCAGTGTCTGCTGCCGAAGCACACCCTCGCGAAGCCAAGAGGATGAAGATATGACCCGGTCAATGCGGGCTCCCCGAGCGCTCCGGGCGCCTGGTCAAACCTGATCCCTATTTTGAAGGGGTCAGATGTTGACCGCGCTTGAGACGGATCGACCGCCACGTGGGGGGGGGGGCGCCCCCGACGTCCCGGGCGCCCCCAGGCCCTATATAAAGGGCCCTTGACCCCAGGCTTCAACACAACACTTGAATCAATGCTTCTACGCTCTTCTGCTCTCGCGCCTCGCCCCGGAAACCTCCCAACTCGAGCCGACGACGTCCCGCTGCTCCGAAAAAGACAACCTACATCGGACGTCGGTAAAAGAAGAGCCTCTTTTTAATTGTTAAGTTTACTGTGCTGGATTTGTAAATCAATCTTTGTAAACTATTATTGCACCTCATATAGAATTGCCTAAAGTAAACGGTCAACGACCGTGGGCCTTGGAGTAGGAGTCGACCTAGGCTCCGAACCAAGTAAAAAATTACTGTGTTCGCGTGTTTGTTTTTATCTTCCGCTGTGCAATTTCTCTTTCCCTAAATCCGAACGATTTCCGATATTCACCCCCCTCTATCGGTTCTCTCGATCCAACAGAAACTCCAGGCACAGCATGTCACAGAATCACAGGCTAGAATTCCAAACAGAATCCAAGATTTTCCCACGGCAAGAAACCATAAACCGAACAGGATCAAACACCAAAGTCCCCCAACCGATAGATACAAAATCTACATCTCAATTAGCTAGAACAATCACCAAAAATCACCAAGAACAAGTTGAGATAAAATCTCAATTCTAAAACAAGATCTAGATTCAAAACTATGTTCAGATCAACAACAAAATAGATCAAACCTCAGCTTCCCATCTATTAATCCAAATCCAGATCAACATTCACCACAGAATCATGCATACGAATAAGAACCCGAAGTCACAATTCCAAACCCCAAATCAAAAACCAAACCACCAGATCCTAGAGTAAAAATTGAAACCCTAAAACACGATCAATCGAATCCAATCTTACCTGAGTTGTGCCAAGGTGCAGTCCAACAACTCCGATGATCCCTTCAATCCCCTCAGCCAGAAAACCTCCGATCTGCCAAGAAATTGCCTTGAGACCCCGACTCGACCAGAGAATCAACCTCCAATGAAAACTCGCGAGATTGAGGGGAAAACCCTTACCTAGATCCACGCTTGATGGAGACAAAAGGAAAACGAAGACCTTGATTAGATCCAAGCACAAGGGAGGAAAGCCTCTTGCCGGTGTCTCCTGGACGTCGCCCAGAAACAAAATCGTTGGCCTGAGGAGTTTAGCTAGCCCGAGAGGAAAATGAAGCAGAGGGAAGAAGAAAAGGATCGGGATTGAGCTCTAGTTCACGATCTCGATCGGCCGCGGAAACTAACCCTTAAATGGAAATTCATTTTGCAGTTTCCCCCTCTAAGTTCAGTTATTATAACAAGAACCCCTGATTTTAGGAAGTTTACTTTTGAGCCCTTAAACTTCTAGTATTTAACATTACTAACAGGAAAAATAACGCAGTTAAATAGAAGCAAATAAACAGCCTAACAAAATCATCCACTTCAGAATACTTCTCTGATCCAGCTAATAACCACATATTATTATGAATTATGGTTCTATTTACATTACCAACTTTTCCTCCAAATAGCCTAAGAACAAATTTGGACTCCATACTTGCATCTAGATCAACCGATTGCCCCACATGGGTTAAACCAAGGACAATGCTAAACTCAGTTGAAGTGAATGGAACTATAATATTGTCACTAAATAAGCAAGAACGAGAAGGCAATAATTGAAATCTTTTTAAAATTAAATCAATTCTAGTACTACTAATGTGCATCTCAGGTATCTCGAGTCATGGAGCAAGTGGAGTACTTTTAATCCTCTCTTTTTGCTTATTACCCATAATCAGTAACACTTGATCCAACACATCTTTGAAAAATGTCGGAGAGCAACACGAATAAGATTGTTTATTGTTGTTGCTCTTTCCCTCATCTTCCTTTACTCTCTTACCCTTATCTTTCACCATCGATTTTCCCTTAACCTCCCCCTGTAGAGCTTTTTTTCCCATTTCTTCATAAAAAGTAAATTAAGCAAAAATAAATTACGTTATCAATCATACCATCACGTACAAACTAAATAAAATATGGAATCATACCACTTAAATTGAGTTTATTATTTAGTTTATTGATAATCACTACGTAATCACCACATAACTCATTCAATCATTCAATTAGAGAAGATAAAACACAAACATATTTAACAATTAGAAATCTAAAACTCAATTTATTCAAACTACCAATATCGAAATCACTAAAAATAGAAACAATTTAGCCAAAACTAATTTATTTATAATTCTTGCCATAAAGTACAAATCATAAAAAAATTGGACATCAATGCATTTAAATTGAGTATATTATTCAATTTATCAATAATCAATGCACATAAGTTGTAGCGACCCGCCTTCTCTGCCTTAGACGGATCGTTACTTTATCTACTTTTTTACTCTAATGCACGACTAAGAATGCGGAAATCTTTTTTTTTTCTTCTCAATTTAAATCTATCTATGATATACTAACTCTAATAATCATGCATGATACAATGACATACTTCTTTACATCTATAGGACTTTTCTGCAATGGTGCCAGTCGACTGCGATCTGACCAGTCGACTGGTATCGGCCTCAGAAAATTTCTGGGCGCGGCACCAGTCGACTGGCCTCTTGGCAGTCGACTGGTGTATCGGACAGAAGCTACTGTTCGATAAGGCAGTCGACTGGTTCTGAACCAGTCGACTGGCACGCCTGAAAACTGAAAATTCAGATTCGAAACTTAGTTTCCAAAAGCCCACTAAACATATAGTTTCAAGCCATAACAAGACACAACACCATTTCTATACTCTATACTAGTTTCCTAAACATTTTAGCCAATCAAAACAACTTCATAAACTCGAAATTAGAACTTTTGTGGAAGTAAATAAGCTATTCAAGTTTATATGAACTTTAACCTTAGAGTTTGTACCAATCTTGACTCCTATGCATTCATAACACCAAATACATGTTCTATAACCTTGCTAAAGCATTATGAAATGTGAATGCAACTTTTCTAAACATATTTAAGCAATAAAACTTGATTCAAAGGGGAACTAGTACTATCTTGGCACATGCATCAATATCTCCAACAAAGTATCAATATTCCAAACTACTCACACTTCTACTCATCCAATGCAATCATAAGGATATGTATGCTAAATGAAATGACATGGAATCTTTACTCTAAGAAATTGAGCATGTAAGACTATCCAAAGCTTAAATGTTCGCTAAACTCCATAAAGCAATAACTTGGAATTTGAATAAACTTAAACATTGTAATTCAAATAATTAAATTGTCTCGTCTCAAGGATCTCTCCAAAATCAGCCACCACACATACGTCGCTCAGCATCGCCTTGTCGCCTTCCTTCAGAATTGCTTGTCTTTACCTTTTCCTACAGTAAGAGGAAATGCATCTATAAGCATAAAGCTTAGTAAGTACTATCTAGCTCACAAAATCTCGAAATGTGCAAACATGCTTCTTGAACAATATGAAATCACATGAGATACTTATATGCTTGAAAGAAATACTAAGAACATGTATAACTCGAAAACATGCATACTCAAGCATTAATAAATCTTAACTCACTTTTCTTGACTTAACTTGAAACTTTAGCATTTCTTTAACTTTAAATCTTCCTTTAACATTTAGAAAACTTTCTTAAACTTTAGAAAACTTTGCTAAAGCATATACTTGAAAATAATAATAACTTGGATCCACTTATGTAGCGGCCCCGCCTCTATGGTCCCCGCAGGCAACCCTCTAGGCCGGCGACCCTACGGTCTTCCCACCCCTGGCAGTGGGTTTTTGCCTTCCCTAGGATTCGAACCCTTGACCTCCAGGACAAGTACAATAGTTCCTGAATCCTAGTACCAATTGAGCAGTGTCACGCCCCGAGACCCAGGAGCCGCTGATCCAATAGAAAATCGGACAGCACCTCCCCTGTCCGGCGGACAATTTACACATACATACAACATAATAGACAACACACGCAATATATATTTGGCGTCAGGCCTCCAAAGTAAATAAACACAATATAAAGACACAAGACAACTAAGTAAATCATACCTGACTGCGGACCGGTCCGACTTACGACGAAACAATCAATACAAAAACCCCTTAGGGCACATGACACTCATACGACATATACAAATCACTAACAGAAATATAAAACAAGTGTACTACAAGTACAAGGCAAAAGTATGTCGACGCGATGGGTAGGGACTGGCTGCTGGGCTCTTCTGGCGACTCCTAGTATCTCAACCTGAAATAAAAACATATGGCAACGGTGTGAGTCCATAAACTCAGCGAATACCCAGTAGATATGCATAGTATGTTATAATAACAATAGAAGTCTACGCTGATACAACCTCATATGAACAATAGGAAGAAAGGGTATACTGAACATACTGAATAAAGATACATACCAGAATCCATCTATCCTGCAGAGGGTGAAATAAATCCCTATGGAACAAGTATAACATATAAACCAAGGTATACAGGTATCCAGTATATGCATGTCAATCAAGTGCAGCAAATAAATGCAGCAAACACAATCAAGTGCACAATGCATCGTATGCATATGATACAATGTCATGGTCACCCCCTAACACCAGTCAAGTCACCGAGACAGGCGATACTGTGTCGGCCGAGTGGGTAGAGCTGTGACACTGTACGCACTCTGCTATCACTGCTCCTGAGTGACCGAGTGGACAGGATGCTGGTGGAGTGAACACTCCGCCCCATATATATATGGGGGAGATATCTCTCTCATCTTCTCTGGTCTATGGGAAGAGAAGGGATCCCTGCTTGCTACCACGCTCCAAAACCACTACCCATGAGCGGTGGAGCGGAGCAATACAGAGCAAATGCACACAGACTACGGTATCCACTAACCCATGAGTGGCCGTGTGTGCCTATCATGTGCCGGAAAACGATTAGGCTCAACCACAAGGGAGTCGCTGATCGCCGGCATGCAACAATGCAAGGATGGTGTATGATAGATACACATACCGCCCTCCCAAGTCCTCAGTATACTAGGTCTCGGTCTGAAATCCTATAACAGGAAATACAGTTAACCTATAAGGTATACTGGCCGAAAACTACAGATCCCTCAGGGTCAAAGGCAGGAGATACATCACGATCTCTAAGCATACATCTAGATATGACACTACCTGATACTGTATGGAACTAACAGCATAATAACTCAGGGATAACTAACAAGTATCCAGAACGGACATAATAATTAAGGGATAACTAACAAGTATCCAGTATAGACATGATAACTCAAAGATAACTAACAAGTATCCAGTATAGACATAATAATTAAGAGATAACTAACAAGTATCTAGTATAGACATGATAACTCAAAGGTAACTAACAAGTATCCAGTATAGACATGATAACTCAAAGATAACTAACAAGTATCCAGTATAGACATAATGACTCAGGAATAACTAACAAGTATCCAGGTCAGACATGATAACTCAAGGATAACTAACAAGTATCCAGTATAGACATAATGATTAAGGGATAACTAACCAGTATCCAGTATAGACATGATAACTCAAAGATAACTAACAAGTATCCAGTATAGACATAATGACTCAGGAATAACTAACAAGTATCCAGGTCAGACATGATAACTCAAGGATAACTAACAAGTATCCAGGACAGGTATAGTAACTCAGGGATAACTAATAAGTATCCAGAACAGATATGATAACTCAAGGCTAACTAACAAGTATCCAGGACAGGTATAGTAACTCAGGGATAACAAATAAATATCTACAACAGACATGATAACTCAAGGATAACTAACAAGTACCCAGGACAGATATAGTAACTCAGGGATAACTAATAAGTATCCAGAACAGACATGATAACTCAAGGATAACTAACAAGTATCCAGGACAGGTATAATAACTCAGGGATAACAAATAAATATCCACAACAGACATGATAACTCAAGGATAACTAACAAGTATCCAGGGCAGGTATAATAACTCAGGGATAACTAATAAGTATCCAGAACAGACATGATAACTCAAGGATAACTAACAAGTATCCTGGACAGATATAGTAACTCATGGATAACTAATAAGTATCTAGATCATGCAATATAAGTCATGGATAATTAACAAGTATCCAGATCATGCATAATAACTCAGGGATAGCTAACAAGTATCCAGTATCGACATAATGACTCAGGAATAACTAATAAGTATCCAGGTTAGGCAATATAACTCAGGGATAACTAACAAGTATCCGGTTCAGACATAATAACTCAGGGATAACTAACAAGTATCCAGTATCGACATGATAACTCAAAGATAACTAACAAGTATCCAGGACAGGCATAATATCTCAGGATAGCGTATAAACTTACTGCTATCTATAACAGACAATGCATAGCAATATGACAATATCTAAAAGATAAGTCAAAGAGTACCCGCCTCAAAAGAGTAGAAGTCTGTATCAAAGTCGAAAGAACCACCCGTCAATAGTCCAATCAAGCTCCTGTATCAAGGATGTATTTAATTAGCTATTATACAAATGATAGCTAGCTAATAAAGCCCTAAACCATATTAGGGTTAACCCATTTATCCCATTTCCTTTAATCACGTCTAGATTATGAGATTTAATTCTCACATTAGACCTTAGCTCAACCCAACTCCAAGTATCATGTGACAACATCCAAGAACTAAATGTTAAGTTAACAACCTAGCCCCAATAGATCAAATAGATGAACCATACAAATCTGATTAGGTTCGTATCCAAATCCTACAAACCGATTACCAAAACCATCTATGGATCAAACACTACTTATAGTAGGCACACCACACATAAAGCTAAAACCAACTCCACCGAGTACAATCACGGCAATCACATATTGATTCCAAAGGATATTCGATTTAACCTCTAAGGATGCAAACACAAATCCAGAATCATTTAGAACCTCATCAACAGCCACAATCCAAAATACATCCCAACACCAAAAGGAAACTCACAGTAAGAATCCAAGCACCAATCAATAAAACCAAGAGATCACCCACAATTTTCAATTCAGAAACAACCACACTCATGGCAAGAATCCTCCCCCTGATCTGATCCAAAACAAAAACAACCACACAGCTAAAGGTAGCCACATCAAAACCATTAAACAGATCACAGCTTCAAGTAAAAACAAAAAGAAACTGATCTATACTACTATCCTCGATTCAACAACATAGCTATATGAAGAAGAATCACATTTCAACCAAAGAGCTGAAAATGTTATCCACGAATTCATCCAATTCCAAAACCCAACTCAGTATCGCTACCATAATCTCATATGTTCATCAAACCTCATGGCAGAGGGTAGAACAACACCAACCTCAAGGAACACCACTCCACGGTAGGAGATTCCAACTCCAAACACTAACACAAGATCAATGAATAAAACCTATAGCTATTACCTCGGATGCTCGCTGGCAGTAGCTCCCTTGCTCGAACCAATCCGCGCAGCCTACTGAGAATTAATAAACCATCCCACTCGGATCCCAATCGGTGCTGAAACTCAGCGACGCCCTCAATTCTTCCAATCCCGAGCTCAGTCCTCAATCGCCTAGCAGAGATCAGTGGCGCCGACCAGCTCTGCAATGGAAGGGCGAGCTGTGGTGTCGCGCAGGGAAGAAGAGCAACGAGGGAGAGATCGCTGACCTCGGGTCTCAATTCGGCCTCGGATGTATGGGAGTGTCGGTGGTGGAGAAGAAGAGTGGCGCCGGCTTGGCTTCGATTAGGGCAAACAAGGAGAAAGAAAAGGAGGCGGCGTGGGCTTCAGCCGCAGGCGATTGAAGAAGGGGAGGAGTTGGCTGCGTTAGGGCTCGCGGAGAAAAGATTTAATAGGGGTCTTTTGCGAAAAGATCCCTCAACTTCTTCAGAATCCAAACATTGTCCTTAGGATAAGGTTTTCCACATATTAACCCTTCTAAATTTATATAATATATCTCAAATCTATCAAGTTAAATAGTTTATCAACTTAACCCCTTCACTTTAGGTAAGTTTTCATAAGCAAACTTATTTGAGGTTTTCTTCCATGAAGCCCTTAATAAATTTTAAGTTTTTACAATAAAGCCCCTTGGGCTCCTCCCATAGGGTCGAAAACCCTAGACTCTGTCCGGAAAATCTTGAAAAATTTTCTGGTCCGGATTTTTGAATTACCGTATTTTACAACTTAAGACGTAAGTACCATCTTATGCGCGCTCCCTAAAAGGTTGGGGTAGCGAGCCACCAATCCTAATAGAGCAGACCTTGGTCTACCAGGGCCAAGACCTTGGAATTGGACACCTGGATTTCTTTAACGACGCCCTTGGACGCCGGGTACTGGCCTTATAAAATAAAATAGCTTTTCTTTCTTTTCTTTCTTATCTTTAAATGCCTTGGCATTTTAATGAGCCTCTTGTGTGCCCAAATCCCTAAGTCTTGACTTTTGGGGATTTCTTAAGGCCTTGGCCTTTTTTTTCCTGTCTTTATCTTCTCTTTTCTTCTCTTATAACTTTTCTTAGTCCCTAATCTCATATAGGGTACTTAATCAAACATATACAAGCATGAAATAATCTAGAGTTACATGCAAAAATCATAACTAAAGGAAAAATTTGCATCTTTAACTTTCTAACGGAAAATCTTGCGGAAAACCCGCCTCTTACTGCAGGTGAGCAGTACTTACCTTGATATCTTGGACTTACAACCAAGAACGGTGTCGGAGGTTCGGAAGAAAATTGAGATCTCGGAGAATTCTTCGCGCCTACGCGTTCCTCTCGTCGCGGGGATCCCGAATATAGGAATATCTCTCGGAGGAGAGCCTTGGCCGGCCCTCTAGAGCTTGGTGTTGTTTTTCCCAAGAGAGGAGAGGGGAAGGAGTCGGCGCAAGCTTGGGCGAGGGAGAGGGTTTGAGAGAAAATAAAATTCCTCTCTTAACTTATCTATTTATACTATCTTTATGGAAAAAAAACGTAACTACTTTATAAATTTATTTCTCTCCATCTTTTATTGTGCTTGATACCCTAGCCCAGCCGGTTCCGTGCGCGCCTGCTCTCGTGGTTGTCGCGGGTTCTATCCCCCTGCTGCCTTTTAACGTTTTTCCTTTTTTAAAAATACTAAACGAACTCAGAAAATTCCATAAAAATATTCTAAAAATTCCTAAAAATATCTAGAATATTTCTAAACCATTTTTAAATAATTCTAAGGACTTTAAGAACTAAAAATGGAAATTTTGGGGTGTTACATAAGTAACTTATCTCTTTTAATTCATCAACTAAAGTTAAAACACAAACACAATCATAAAATTACAATTCTAACACTAAAGTTAATTTGATTTGATCTAGCAAAATTAGCACCACAAAAAATAGAACAATTTACTCATTCGTACCTTAGAGTACAAATCCTAAAATTTTGGGCATCAAACTGCTTAAATTGGATATTACTCAGTTTATTGATAATCACTACCAAATACACAGATATCTTATTCATTACTTGAATTGAATAAGAGGTAATATAAACTCATTCATGAAAATTACAATTTGAACACTAAAACCTAATTTTATTCAACCTAACAAAATCGACAACATCCATGATCTAAAAGTTTGATTTTTTTTGCACCATTTTACAAAAACATGTACAAACAATAATCTTAATTTTATTTTACAAACAAGAATAACAAATAGGTCAAAATTTAGGGCACAAAAATATAGCCGATCTTCTACTTGAATAACTCTGTTTCTACCTTTGAAATACAACGGAAACCACTTCTTCACGTTACCAATCCTCTAGTTGTTGCGATTACCACATTTTTACTTCTTCAAATCTGGCGTTCATCGATGATGCTTGGGTTGAAAGTGAATGGTGGGTCTTCACTAGGTTGAAGGTGAAAGACACTTCAAATCGAAGCTTTAAGCTCTGCACTTGAAGATGAAAGTCGGATTCTACCATTTCTCCAATTTTTTCCATCAATGCTTGCCGAAAGTGATTTGGGCGGTCGTCGATTTTTGCCTTCAACTCTCACCGATTTAGCTCCAAGTCCAAGAAGAACGTTCGAAGTTGAGAGAGTATGAAAGTGATGGGAGAGCAATTATGTAAATTCGTATATGAGGGAGTTTATAAGCAAATAAGCAGAGGTTGTCAGAGAGTGAGAATGGTTTTTCTTTGACATGGAGATTGAAAGGGTAGTTTTGTTTATGGTTAGGGATTTTAAGGCAAGTTCCCCTTAAATCTTCACATAAAGAACAATAGAGATAGTATGGGTAGAATCCTCTTTTGTTTGTATTGTTACCTTTCCTTTTTTGATAACAGAAATTGTAGAGTTGTCGTTAAATTTGGCAGAAGTGCGAAAGGATTCATCCAATCAGAAAATGTATCATTCTCTTCACACATGTGATTGCTATAGCTTGTATCTAAATACCATATATTTCGTTGAGTTTGTTGATGCAGTCTGGCCCGATTGTTGTTTTGGTGTTTGACAATGATTTAAGTTTGGTTGAGCGAATTTGGGTTAAAGTCCTGGTCGGGGACTGGGCATGAAACCCTGGTGAGTGAAGCCAGGTCCTAGCTTGTGAAGCTAGGTTGAAATCCCGGTGAGTGAAGCTGGGTCTTGGTGAGTGAAGCCGGGTCTTGGAAATCCTAGTGAGTGAAGATAGGTTGAAATCTCGGTGAGTGAAGCCGGGTCTCAGTGAGTGAAGCCGGGTGACCAAAACCCTGGTGAGTGAAGCCAGGTCCTGGTGAGTGAAGTCAGGTAATGGAAATCCCGATGAGTGAAGCCGGGTCCTGGTGAGTGAAGCCAGGTGTTGGAAATCCCGGTGAGTGAAGCCGGGTCCTGGTGAGTGAAGCCAGGTGTTGTAAAAGTCCTAATTCGGAAGGGTTGGGTGAAAAGTCCTAGCTTGGAGGGCTAGGTGAAAAGTCCTAACTTGGAGGGTTAGGTGCAAATTCCCATCCTGGAGAATTAGGTGAAAAGTCCTGGCTTGGAGGGTCAAGTGCCTAGCTTGGAGGGCTAGGTTGGATGAAGTTTTAACTCGGAAGGGTTGGGTGAAAAGTCCTAGCTTGGATGGCTAGGTGAAAAGTCCTAGCTTGGAGGGCTAGGTGAAAAGTCCTAACTTGGAGGGTTAGGTGCAAATTCCCAACTTGGAGAGTTAGATGGAAAATCCTTAGCTTGGAGGGCTAAGGTGGATGGAAACTTAGCTTGGAGGGCTGAGTTTGAGTCCCTGGATCGGTCTGGTGATCGATCAGGGATTCTGGCACGCTGCTCCTTCGTGGATCGGTCTGGTGACCGATCCAGCGATGACTGATCGGTCGGGTGACCGATCAGGGAGCACACAGTGAGGTTGGGAACCTATTGTGCTGCTCCTGATCGATCTGGTGACCGATCAGGGAGTATGCGTTTCACCCATTGACTGGCTCCTGATCGGTCTGGTGACCGATCAGGGAGCGAGCAGTGAGGTTGAGTTCCCTTGCTGAACTGCTCCTGATCGGTCTGATGACCGATCAGGATCACTGTGCAGATCGTTCTGGTGAACGATCCAGCTTCGCGGGCTTCTCACTAAGATCGATCAGGACGGTTCCTGATCGGTCTGGTGATGACCTGATCGGACTGTTGACCGATCAGGTGACACCCTGATCGGTCAGTTGACCGATCAGAAGGCTTAGCCTGCGAAACTCAGAAATCGCCCGATATAAGGGTGGATCGGTTCGGTGAACGATCCACGACCTGGGATCGGTCTGGTGATCGGTCCAGGAGAATCTCAAAGAAATCGCGATTTCTGATTGAGCGTTGGGGATCGATCAGGACGGAGCCTGATCGGTCTGGAACCAGCCTGATCGGTCTGTGGACCGATCAGGAGGCTCTCTGATCGGTCCGGTGACCGATCACTTTAATTCAAATACGCTGTCAGAAGCTCTGATCGCGTCTGTTTTCACTGCTGATTCTCTGATACATGGCTGATATGTTTTGATATGCATTGTTAAGCCTCTGTTGGAGTGTACAGGTGATAGCAGGTGATTCAAACACTCAAGGAGGGTCAATGGGAGGCTTTCCGTTGAGCAGGTTTGCTATTTCTCGTTCTCAGGTTTCAACGGGCAACTGACGCAGCTGGCGACTGACGGAGGCTCAGCTGGAGAGGAGGTCTTCAGTGGACTGAGTGCTCAGGGAGGTCAGTGGGTTCAGGCTGGCTCAGTGGATGCTGTTGAAGCTTGTGATGGTGAGCAGAGCTTAAGTGGCGAAGCTGGAAGCAGAAGCGAACAAGACAGAAACTTGAGAAGTTTGGCTGGGCTGTGTTCGTGCTCTCTGTTGCTTTGTGCTTAAGCGATCTTGTTGCATTCCTGTGAGAGTTTTGTGAGTGTTCCTTCTTGTGTGATCTCCTGTACTCAAGTTATATCATCCGTGAGATCTGTGGAGAGGTTTCTCCACCGAGAAGGAGGCTCTATCTTATCCGGGGTCACCGGGGCTTGATCTGCCGACGATCAAGGGATCGCCCACCTTACGGGCACGTAGGGGCAAGTTATCCCCGAACCTTGTAAACGATCCTTGTTAGCGATCCTTGGTTTGTATTCTTTGTTTCTGCATTTCTGTTAAGATTGTTTCTCTGCATATGCTTTGTTTCCGCTGCTGCTAACTTAAGTGCAGAGAAAGATTTCAAAGAGCAAGTTTTAGTCTAAGTCCAAGAGATCGACTAGATTCACCCCTCCTCTCTAGCCATCTCGTTCCCAACAGAGTTTTCTCTTTCTCATGATATACCATCAAAGACACACTTCTTCTTCTTCTGCAAAGTTAGTCTAATCTCCATTATGTTTCTTCAAATTAATATAACATTCTAATCTGTAATGATTATACCTATGACATCGGTAACATTCAACATTGAACTTGTCTATTGACTTTGTTCTATTAGTTGTTGAATAATATCCTCCTATCCTCTTCTTTGAAAATAACTCTCTTGATGTTGGTTTTGTTATTGATTCCCACGATCATTATTGTTTTTATCTCCTATTCCTCGACCACTAACTCTTCCACATCCTCTATCACTTCTACCATTTGTTGAGTGATTTTCTGATAAAGCCTTCAATGTTTGCTCCTCTTTTTTATATTAATTGATTTTTTTGTCTATGAACCAATAATAAACTTTGTAATTCATCAATTGAAAGTAGACTTACATCATTTGGTTCTTCAATGGTGCAAACAATAAAATTAAATTTTGGTGTCATAGATCGAAGAATTTTTTCGATGATGAGAACATCCTCTGTCTTGTCACTAAGGATTCACATTTTGTTGACAACTGTCATCATTCTTGAAAAATAATCTGAAACTGATTCTCCTGATTTCATTCGAAACATTTCGAACTCTGAATGAAGTGCTTGAAGTTGTTATCTCTTAGCTCTTGTTGTACTTTAGTATTTCTTTTTCATATAATCCCAGATATCTTTGGTGATATCCTTGCATAAAATAGTTTTCAAGATTGAGTGATCAATATCTTGGAATAAATAATTCTTTGCTTTAACATCTGTCAATTGTGCATCTATTAGCACATCACTTTCTGTATATTCTGCTACTCCAAAAATCATGACTGTCTAATAAATATTCTTTGGACCTTAAGAAATTCTTCATGAGTATACTCCAATAGTCATAGTGACCATCAAATTGAGGAATAACCAGTTGTATAAAACTTTCGAAAGACATGAGTTTGACACCACTATTAATTAAGAAAAATAATAGAAACAAGGACACATGAGGATAAAATAAAATTTTCATACACATCTTCATTGATAAATAAGTAGCCTATTTATAGGCTAATACATAACTAATAATCAATAACCCACTAACTCCTCAACCAAATATCCTATTATTTCTCATCCACTAACTCAATTACAACCAAATATATTGAATATGGACACTTTCTATAACCACTAACTTTCATTACTAATTAAAATATGATAACTCATCAATCCACTAACACATTAATTTTATTAACAACGAGAGGTTACGAAAGAAAAGGAAGTCGCGATAATAAAATTCCCTATCAAATTTTAACTTCCGAATCATTATAATTATTATCTCATACTGAATCAATCCTCCAAACTACAATTTTTGCATGCACCGACTAACAATTGCGTAATTAAATAAAAAATACCTAGGGTTAACTTTCCTTTTTCATGCATCTATAATAAAACGAAAATAATTACTGTAATTAATTAAAGATATCTATCATATACCTTAGCTTTTTTTTAAAAAAATTACTAATGCCTCACCAAGAATTTTATTTGGACCTTTTTATAAGTGATCTTAACATTTTTGACACATTATACTTCCATATTTAGTAAATCTTGAATCTCTTTCCTAAATTTCTATTCCTATGTATGCGTGCTTGTTTGACAGATTTGAGACATCAAAACATACTTCATTTTTTTTTAATACGTTGTAGTGAGTTTTAAAAGTCTATTTCTCCCCTAAAAAGGTAAAAATAAAATAAAATAAAATCTCATAACAAACTAGTCAAGATCAAACTAATATTAGTAAATTTTCATTAAAAATTATTAGCATTACACTAATCTCATATGTTTCTGATTAAATTGTTTTTAAATCCCTAATTGCATTTTAAATTTTATCTTCAACCTCTATGTTAGAAAAAGTTCATTTCTACCTTTTTGCATTCAAAGTTTTTACTTCAACTCCCTAATATATATTGATTTACCTAATTGCCCTTATTATTTTTATATATAAAAAATTTAAATGAGGTATAATTCCTCTTGTATTCAATATCATATAATTATAATCTAGTATATTTTCTATTACCATCCTTTTTTCAAATGCAGAAAGTTTAAAAATAAGTATAATTCTATCTAAATTTAGTATATTTAAATTAGAATATAGTATATTTTTTATCAAATTGAGCACAACTCTTTTTTCGCCTGACCAATTAATTGGGAGTTCATATCAATTGATTAATTTAGGATGAATTGAGTAGGCGGTATTCAATTTGATAGAACATATACTAAATTTTAATTAAATGATGTTGAATTTACGAAGAATTATACTTTATTTCAGATTTTTTTATCTAAAAAAAATTTAGGATAATTCGATAAATTTATAGTTGAAGCATATGAATATTTAATGTAGGGAATAAAAATAAATTATTTTCTGACGCAGGAATTGAAGAGGGAGTTGAGTTTGCATGCAAAAAATTTAGAATAATTTTCTCTATATTTTTCATAATTTATTTTAAAATTATATAAAAAATAAATTATGGATCAATTTATAATGGACCGTCCAATGATCCGGACAGTGCAAGAGGTGGAACTGATGGTCGTACACTGATAAATATTTGTTAAGGAACTGATTGATTAGATCTGGATCGGTATTACGGGAGTTTGTTTTATTTTTAAAAAATCTTATGCTAAGAAAAAAAATTAAGAAAAATTTTAAAGAATGACGTGATATTACAATTACAAATGATCTCTGACGGGTTTATCGTATCCCTGAAGGTATAGTTTGATTTGGGATGACCATTGAAGGTCGCCAATAATATTCGAACGATAATCTAACTGTGTATATAAAATATCACGTTATTTTTTAAAATTTTTATTAAGATTTTTTTTGTTTGGAACGTGTCATTACTCTTTATTTTTTAACGAAAACACCAACATTTTTCCAAGTCTGACCAAATAAGATCGTTCTTCAATCAGAAATAGAAAACCCGAGATGAACTCAGAGATTTATTTCTTGAAGAAAAGCAAGCACAAACTTATTTCTAGCACACTTCTAGCACACTTAGGGAATGAGAGTCTTGGGAATCCTCAAGGCGTGCTCAAACCCCTAGCAAACTTGGCCATTTATAGAGGGAAGGTTGCAAAAATGAATTGAGGCGGGTATCCAACTGTTGACCCTATCGTCCCTCAATTATTTGCCCTTCATAATCTACAAAGGCTTTACAGCTCATAAAGGAGATCTTATCGCTTATCGAGATAAAATTCTGAAAGGACGGCTCCCCGGGGCTCAATCCTTCCAGCGCATAACCTTTACTAAAGCTACTTCTTTACATCACACTACTTTATTAAAGCTTCTTCTTTACAGCACGAAGCTATTACTTTACAGCTATCTTTGGATTGAAATGGGCTCATCATGCTTCACGGGAACACTCTTTTTATTTCACGTCCAATATGTTGTATGCGCTGTCCAACTTGAAAGAGATCTTTTCGACTTTCACGAACTTCCTCAAGATGCTTGCGGTAATAATTGTCGAATCCATTACTCCGATATCGCCTGCTGTTGATGTTAAATACCGAAATTTTTGAAAGGGTTGAAAAGGTAATAAAAAAATAATAATATAAATAAATAAAGGGCCTAGTTGTGAATAGCGAAAGTTGGAAGGCCTTTTTGCAAAAAGGCCAAAACTTGTATAAAATCCTAAAAGCCCTAAGTTTTTTTTCCCGATTCCAGTTGAAACCACCCGAACCCTTCCTTTTCTCCCCTTCGCTGCGAGCGGCGCCGAAAAACCGCACGAGCGGTTCCTTTCCCTCGTGACAGCACCGCCGCCCTGCCTTCTCTACTCCGGCGTCGAGCATGAGCAGAGCGCCGAAGCCCACGCACGAAGACTTAGCCGATGCCGCGCCTTACGCCGCCTCTGCTTTGCATCTGTGCCCTAAGCCACCCATCGCCGACGCAACGTGCCCTAAGCCATTCCCGAGCACGCCGACGCCGAGCCCTAATTCCTCCTTCCTACTCGTCTGCGTACAACAAGTCGACGTGATCCTTCTTTGCCGCGAACCCTAGTCGCGCAAGTTCTCCTTCACGCGATTTCAGCCGACGATCCTCTCCCTCTTGTGTCGAGTCGTCAGAATTGGATAAATATCAAGCAAAGATTGTTGTTGCTCCTTGATCCACTACAGGCACAACCAAATTTAGGGATCTTTCCATTTTTTTTGATCTAAGCAGAGGATTTAATCATCAATTGCTCGACAGGTAAGGTTTACTTGTTGATTGAATTGTGAAATGTATGAGTTTGGTTCAACTCAGTGGATTAGATATATTTTATTCTTAGTTATTTAAACTAAGTCTGTTGTTATTAGGATCGTTCTATGGTCAGATAGTTACTGAATTACAGTGTGAGGAGTCTGACTGATTATAAATCTATTTGTGATCAATGTGTTAGTAGGATTGTTATTAATTGATTGCTGCAGTTGACTTAGTGAGTGGTGTTTTAGGTATGTTGATACATTGTTTGAGAGGAGCGTTGTATATGGATTTTCTGAGGTTTAGTTAGAGTACAGAGAAGTGTAGTAGATTAAGTGAGATGTTAAGTTATACTTGGCATTGGTGTGTTAATTTGGTTGAAAGATGAGTTGCGATGTCTTGGGTAATATTTATGTTATTAAGTTGGAAATGTTTAGTTTTTGTTCTATATTGTGTCATGAACACTTGATTTAGTTCGGTAACTAGGAGGTTCTAGACTTTGGGGAATGTATGTTGTAATTAGGATGTATCCTAATAATGTTTAGTATTTTATTTGGTGTAGCTTAACTTTACCCCTTGACACAGGACCTTGACTTTGGATTCGGACTCGTTCAGTTGATCGTGGAAGGTTCTCGTTTACGGACTTCTATAATTAAAAGGAGGGTACTTCTCCTTTGTACTCGAGTAGTTTTCTTTACCTTAAAAGCATGGCTATATTATGTCTGATAGGTTGCTTGACCTTGTTCTTTGCCGTTTGTTATTTAAACATCGTCGTTGAGACTTACTATTCGTTGATCTTCGAGTATTCCAAATTTGTATCCGTACAGTCCTCCATTGGTTTTCTATTCTGTAAAGTGTCATTTGTACGCGAGCACATAAATTTCCATTAAACACAATTAGGTTTATTTGGCATTAGAAATATCCTACCTGGTAGTGTAGGCACATAACCGTTGGTTTTCGATTTCCGGTTGGTTGTATCGATGCATGTTTTACTCGTTGAATTTTATTGCATCGTTGTTTCTCCGATTGTTCATGCATCTTATATCATGCACCATACTTGCACGTTGCATACTAACGACTATTGGGCTTACATTTGGTTAAGCCGTCATTAGTCATATTGTTGCTCGATTCACTCAACCACTTGTTGTCGTGGTAGTTATTAGAGTGCGAGCATCTGTCCTGTTATGCCAAACAGTGACACCCTCACCGTTATTTTTAGAGGGATATTAGAGCAGTTGGTGGCTCACCCTCACCGTTGTTTTTCGAGGGATATTGCAGCTGTAGTAGCTCCCCCTATGTACAGGGGTTTGGTGTGTAGGCTCCCCAGCATCCTGTCCACTCAACCACTCCTTATGTGGTATTTGTTGTTGGAGTGCGTACAGTTGTCACAATCCTACCCACTCGGTCACACAGATGGGACGTGTTGACGACTTGATTGGCGTCAGGGGTGACACATGTCATTGCATCATGTGCATACATATTTCGTTTATGTATTTTTCTTGCGATTGTTGCATTTATATGAGCTATGGTTGTTGCACTTGATTGACATGCATGTATATCTTGGTTTTGCTATTGTTGTATTGTTTTATACATGCTTAGTGCTTATCCGGATTTTATGCTATGTCGTTTTACTATATGTTATGCATGTTTAGGTGAATCTATATTTCTTATGGACTGTACTCTTTTGATTCTCTACTAGTTGTCCTTTATTATGCCATGCTTATTTGTCTACTCATATACCCGCAGAGTCCGCCCGGACTCACCACCCCTGCTTTCCTTTTTGCTGTTTCAGATAGCAGGTAGACATATTTCTTGGAGCCAGGAGAGGATCCAGTTGTCGGTCCCCAGTGTCGAGTTGAGTTATTTTTCGGTATTCGGTTTAGTTGTTTGTTTTCAGTACTTGTAGTTGCATTTTATTCATTATCGGGCTTTGTCGTTATCAGAGTCTTTTGGTGTTCTCTTTGAATTGTAGTTCTTTCATATTTAAGGTAGCTAAGCCACCCATTATCTTTTATTCTAATATAAACTGCATGGTTGTGTTTACTTCTATATATATGTGATGCTAGCCGCATGTGGCTAAGCTTTTATGGTGATATATATGTATTATTGTCCCATATTGTCCGCCGTACAGGGGAGATGTTGTCTGATTTTTGAGGAAGCATGTGACTCTGGGGGCATGACAGTTGAAGTCATACTCCTTCATCTGCATTATTAACTCCAACTCTCGAAGCTTTTCAAGCACGTTGCTTATAGCTTCATCCTCAATTTTTGCCATCTGATTTCTTTTGTCATGGTCCTCCTGGAAAAGAATCTACGTCAAAGTTTCATGGGTTAGGTCTTCATACCTTTGTAGTAGGGGGAATCTGGTCGAGCTGGATGCTTCTTCCATAGCATTAATAATAATTTCTTCAAGGGAATCTCTGAGAGTAGCCAGGGTTTCTGGATCTTCCACCAATCTAGAGAGCGTGTCTTCCATAGCATGCAGTTCACTCACTGCTCTTCTCTTGATCGGTCTGGTGACCGATCAGGGAGCATACAATTAGTTGAGTTCCCCTGCTGCTCTGCTCCTGATCGGTCAGGTGACCGATCAGGGAGCATCTAGTAGGTTTTGGGAACCTTACTGATCTGCTCCTGATCGGTCTGGTGACCGATCTGGAACACTGTTCAGATCGTTCTGGTGAACGATCAGGTGTCGCGGACTCCGTCTTATAACCGATCAGGCTGGAGCCTGATCGGTCAGGATGCTTCCTGATCAGTCTGGTGACCGATCAGGTCACAGCCTGATCGGTCTGGTGACCGATCAGGCTCGTGTGCCGCAAAAGCTGGGAGTCCCAGCAAAGCGGTGGATTGGTCCAGTGACCGATCCACGAGCCCTGGATCGGTCCGGTGACCGATCACTTTAATTCAAAATGCACTGTCAGCGCTCTAAACACGTCTGAACATTTCTGATCGTCACTGATAACCTCTGATATATGATTCTCTGCCTGATTTGCTGTGCTAATGATCTGATTAAGTGTGCAGGTGACAGGGATGGATTCAAACACTCAAGGAGAGTCAATGAAGGTCTTTCCTTGGAGCAGGTTTGTCCGTTTTCCATCTCAGGTTGCAACGGGCGCTGGCGCTGCTGGAGCTGCTGACTGGAGCTAGTCTGAGGGAAGCTCAGGGAGTCCAGGAGAGCTCAGTAGTAGGCTGGCTGTTGCAGGTGAGCAGCTGGAGGCTGCAGTGAGGTGCTGTGACCTAGCGATTAATGGAGAGACTTAAGCTGCATAGCTGGGTAGTGCTTGCTGAGTTCAGTTCTTGCTGTGCGATCAGTTCTCCACATTGTGCTTGTGCGATCTGTTGTTCCATCATCTTGAGCAAGCAACTGCGATCCTTGAAGCAACCTTGTGTTACTTGAGCACTTGGAAGAGAAACAAGAAGCTTGGCGAGTCCATCAGCGAGAAGACACGAAGAAGGGGTTTCTTGCGTGAGATCTGCGCTGGGTGGAGCTCGGGTGAAGTTTGCTTGTGTTCTTGTGGTTCCTAGTGCTAAGTAAGATCCTTCTTGTGTTTCCTGTACTTTATACTTGATTCATTTCGAAACGCTGTAGAGAGGTTACTCCACCGAGAAGGAGGTTGCATTTTATCCGGATCTTCCGGGGCTTGATCTGCCAACGATCAAGGGATCGACCACCTTACGGGCACGCCAAGGAGTAGGGGCAAGTTATCCCCGAACCTTGTAAATCCTCTTGTTAGCGTTTTGTGTTTGTGCTTAGTTTAGGGTTTAGTTTTCTGCAACTCTATTTTTCTTGTGCTTCCGCTGTGCTACTAACCCTTTGAGTGCAGAAAATCGAAAAGTGCTAAAGGTTAAGTGTCTGACTATATTCACCCCGCCCCCTCTCTAGCCATCCAAGTTCCAACAAGTGGTATCAGAGCTTGGGGCTCTGTACAAGCGGATTAACAACCGAGAGTTGTCAACAATGGCCTTGAGAGAAGGTTTTAGCACCACCCGACCACTCTTCTTCGATGGAGCAGATTTTCAATATTGGAGATCGAAGATGGAGTATTATCTAAAGATGGATATCAACACTTGGTTTGCTATGAAGGAGGGTTTTATCCCTCCAAAGGATGATGAAGGAAAAGAGTTAGAATCATGGCGTTGGTCGGCTGAGCAAACCCGGAAGAGTGAAGCCGACACAAAAGCGTTGGTGACCCTACAATGTGGCATGAACAAAGACCAACTGATTAAGGTTGGTCCCTTTTCAAGTGCAAAAGATTTGTGAAACAAGCTCATTGAACTCCATGAAGGAACCCGAGACTCAAGAATAGCAAAGAGGGACTTGTTCCTCAACCAACTTCAAAATCTCTCCATGAAGGAGAATGAAACCGTAAGTGAGCTCCACAGCAGATTCAAAGAGGTATTGAATGGTCTCCACTCTATTGATGAAAAGGTCGAAAACCGCGACCTTGTGAGGTATGTGTTAAAAGCATTTGCAAGAAATGCTTTGTGGTCATCCATGGTGGATGCCTACAAAGTTTCCAAGGACTTATCTATTGTAAAGTTAGATGATTTATTTTGTGAGATGGAACTTCATGAAATGGCTAACAAAGGCCCCAAGGAGAAGGGGATTTCCTTAGTTGCAGGTGAAAAGAACAAGAAGAAGAAGGAGAAGAAGAAGGAAGTCTCATCATCCTCCTCTTCATCCGAATTCGAGTCCGAATCCGAGGAGGATGGCAGTGGCTCTTCTTCCTCCGAGATGGCCAATTTTGTTAGAAGAATGATGAGGAAGAGTCGGCGCTTCAAGGGTAAAGGTAACCCTAGTGAAACTAAAATTGATAAGACTAATATCACTTGCTATGAGTGTAGCAAGAAAGGGCATTTCAAGAAGGACTGCCCGAAGCTCAAAAAGAAGGAGGAGAAATCAAGGAAGAAGAAGAAGACCTTGAAGGCCACGTGGGATGAATCATCCTCAAGCTCATCCGAAGAAGAGAAGGATGAGAAGAGTACACGGCATGTGGCACTCATGGCATTGGAAGATCAAGAGAGCAGTGATGAATCCTCCGACTCCTCAAACGCGGCTTCATCATCTTCGGATGATGAAGAGGTAATCACTCCCAAACTTGATAAATGCTATAGGACCATTGCATCCTTAACCGATTTATTGAAAAAGTCAAAGAATAAGGTTAAGTCATTAAAAATTGAAGTTAAACAATTGAAATTCTCTAGGGATGAGGATGTTGATGATTTACATGTAGAATTGTT
This sequence comes from Boesenbergia rotunda, assembly GCA_024364735.1. Taxonomy (NCBI): domain Eukaryota; kingdom Viridiplantae; phylum Streptophyta; class Magnoliopsida; order Zingiberales; family Zingiberaceae; genus Boesenbergia; species Boesenbergia rotunda. Next base: position 101,518 of record JAGFNQ010003467.1, read on the forward strand.
AGAGGATGAGAATAAATCATTGAAGAGTGAAGTTGAGAGACTCAAGAGTGTTCTTGAGAAATTCTCAACAAGCTCAAAGACCTTAGACATGATCTTGAATGCCCAAAGGGCAGTCTACAATAGGGCCGGTATTGGTTACCGACCCAAAGAACCATCATTTGTGTCCTTAATGTCTAGGACTCATGTTAGACAATCTAAGACACCTAGGGCTAAAAGGAAAGTAGTCAAGGCATGGGTGCCTAAGTTTTGCTTAGTAGGTGCTTTAGGTCCCAAGGTTTGGGTACCTAAATCTTCTATTTTTCGAATTGTGTAGGTTGTGATTGAGGGGGAGCATCTATCAACTTGGTTCGTTGATAGTGGGTGCTCCAAACACATGACCGGTGATAGATCCTTATTTACTACCCTTCAAAGAAAAAGTAGAGGTAATGTTTCCTTTGGTAATAATAATAGTCTTAAGGTCATAGGAATAGGAGACATTCAAATATCCGAATGTCTTAGAATTAAAAACGTCATTCTAGTCAAGGGGATGACATTTAATCTCCTAAGTGTCAGTCAATTGTGTGATGCGGGTTACACAATTGATTTGCAATCAAGTCAATGTCTAGTTAGACAACATGACACATTGGACACGGTACTAGTAGGAACAAGAATAGATAACATTTACCAAGTATCCTTTAAAAGTGCTACTAATGCTTTTGCTAAGTGTCTCATGTCAAGAGAAGATGAGTCCACCCTTTGGCACCGGAGACTAGCACACGTAAATATGAAGAATATCCGGAAATTGGTCAACAAGGGACTAGTTCGTGGCTTACCAAGCATCAAGTATGAAAAGGACAAACTTTGTGATGCATGTCAAATGGGTAAGCAAACAAAATCTGCACATAAAGGTAAAATCACTGTAAGTACTTCTACCGCATTGGATTTACTTTACATGGACTTGTTTGATTGTAGTACTATTATATCATTGAATGGTAGTAGATATTATTTTGTGATCATTGATGATTTTACTAGATATACATGGACCTATTTTCTTAAATATAAGGATCAAACCTTAGATGTTTTCATTTCTTTTTGTAGAAGAGTTGAAAATGAAAAATCATCAACCATTAAAGCAATAAGAAGTTATTATGGAGGTGAATTTCAAAACCAACGATTTTTAGAGTTTTGTCAAGATAGAGGGTATAGACATGAGTTCTCCACTCCTAGAACACCACAACAAAATGGTATTGTAGAGAGGAAGAACCGTGTTCTACAAGAGGCCGCACGAAGCATGCTCAATGAGTACTCATTACCGAGTTACTTATGGGCCGAAGCTGTAAACACGGCTTGCTACGTGCAAAATCGAGTCCTCATACATAGATTTTTAGGTAAGACTCCACACGAACTTTGGTTTGGGAAACCACCTACGGTTAAACATCTTTGGGTGTTTGGTTGTAAGGTGTTTATTCGAAACACCAAGGACCACCTTGGAAAGTTCACGACAAAGGCTGATGAAGGGATACTGGTCGGGTACTCCCTAGTTAGCAAAGCTTACCGAGTCTACAATAAGAAATCTAGATTGGTTGAAGAATCTTCTGATGTTGACTTTGAAGAAATTCCAAAAGCTAATGAACAACCAGAAGATGTCGAAGGAGTTCAATTCGAACTTAGGAAACTAGGTTTGAATGAAACTCCAAGTGTTATTGATGGTGATGAATCCGATGACGGTGAGCCTAGACAACCCATAGATCAGCCGGATCCTGAGGCTGAGCTTGTGTCTAGTGAAACCATTCAAGAAGCACCACCACCACCAAGGCAAACTATGTTAGCCTCTAGTCATCCCCAAGACCAAATTGTTGGAGACATCCACCATGGGGTTAGGACTAGATCATTCTTTAGAAATGAGGCTAATGAAGTTGCCCTAATTTCCGAAATTGAACCTAGGAAAATTGACGAAGCATTAAATGATCCCGATTGGATCATTGCGATGCAAGATGAACTAGGTCAATTCGAAAGAAGTCAAGTTTGGGATTTAGTCCCTGACCTAAGAAGACCACCATCATTGGAACCAAATAGGTCTTTAAAAATAAACTAAACCATAAGGGAGAAATCATAAGAAACAAGGCACGCTTAGTAGCCAAGGGCTACAGTCAAGTTGAAGGCCTTGATTATGATGAGACCTATGCTCCCGTTGCACGATTAGATTCCATCCGATTGATGCTTGCATTTGCAGCACATCGTGGTTTCAAGCTATATCAAATGGATGTCAAATCGGCCTTTCTGAATGGTTTAATAAGAGAAGAGGTCTATGTCGAACAACCTCCGGGTTTGAGAGTTCCGAATTTCCAAACCACGTGTTCAAGCTCAAAAAGGCACTTTATGGCCTTAAACAAGCACCCCGAGCGTGGTATGAGCGGTTGTCGATATTCCTAATTGAAAAAGGCTTTGTTAGAGGCCAAATAGGCCCTACACTATTTCTACGAAGAGATGGTGACAATATCTTTGTAGCCCAAGTATATGTCAATGACATAATTTGTGGCTCAGCTCAAACAACAAGGGCTATTTAAATGAGTTTATTGGACACATGGAGAGTGAATTTGAAATGAGTCTAGTGGGAGAGTTGACTTTCTTCCTTAGACTTGAAATCAAGCAAACTCGTGATGAAATCCATGTGCACCAATCAAAGTATACTCAAGAAATATTTCGAAAATTTAACATGAGTGATTCAAAAGAGGTAACCACTCCTATGACTACAAACACAAGATTAGAAAATGATGAGAGTGGTAAACCCATTGACTTGACTCAATATCGAAGCATGATAGGTAGTCTGCTATACCTCACAGCTAGTCGACCTGATATACTATTTGCTGTGGGTATGTGCGCTAGGTATCAAGTATGTGCCAAGGAATCTCATCTAATTACGGTTAAACGAATTTTGAGATACCTTAAGGGCACAATTGGAGTTGGTCTTTAGTATCCCCGTACCGAGTCATTTGACCTAATTGGCTATACCGATTCCGACTATGTTGGGTGCAAGTTGGATCGGAAAAGCACAAGTGGGGGTTGCCAATTCCTAGGATCATTATTGGTAAGTTGATCAAGTCGGAAGCAACATTGTGTTGCTCTCTCCATGACCGAGGCAGAGTATATCGCCATGGGAGAGAGTGTGTCACAATTGTTGTGGATGATTCATACATTGGAGGACTATGGATTAAGTTACAAAGGTGTGCAAGTGTTATGTGATAACATAAGCATAATCAACTTAACAAAGAATCCAGTCCATCACTCTAGAACTAAGCATATTGAAGTGCGTCACCACTTCATTAGAGATCATGTTGCTAGAGGAGATATTGTACTCTCACATATAGAGTCCAAATCGAATCTAGTGGACATTTCACTAAACCCCTCCCCGAAAGTGAGTTTAGCTTCTTAAGAAGGGAGTTGGGAATGTGTCGTGGAATATTTTTGTTTGCTAGAAATGGAGTGAGATGCTAGGATCAACCTAATTTCTCAAAATGTCAATGCATCCCTTGAGAAATTTGGTTGACGAGATAAAAATCACTTCGGTGACCAAGTATGGGGAAAACCAATGCATGACATATGTGTACTGTTGGATCGAGAGAACCGATAGAGGGGGTGGGTGAATATCGGAAAGCGTTCGGATTTAAGATAGAGAATTTGCACAGCAGAAGATAAAAAATAAAACACGCAAACACAGTGATTTTTACTTGGTTCGGAGCCTAGGTCGACTCCTACTCCAAGGCCCACGGTCGTTGACCATTTTCTGCGGGCAATTCTATAAGTTCGCAAATCAGTTTACAGTATTGAGTTACAAATATAGCACAGTAAACTTAACAAATGAAAAGCTCTTCTTTTACCGACGTCCGATGTAGGTTGTCTTTTTCGGAGCAGCGGGACGTCGTCGGCTCGAGTTGGGAGGTTTACGGAGCTAGGCGTGAGAGTGGAAGAGCGTAGAAGCGTTGAATCAAAGTTCTTGTCGAAAGCCTGGGCATTGGGTGCTATTTATAACATCTCGGGGCGCCCTGGACGTCGGGGGCGCCCCCCCCCCACGTGTCACGCCATCCGAGGTTCGCTCGGTCAACCTCTATCCCACTCGAATAGGGATGAGGTTTGACACTGGGGGCGCCCTGGACGCTGGGGGCACCCTATTTGACTCCTTCAGTGCAAGCTTCTCGGCTGGATAAGGGTAATCAGCTTCGCTGGTGTAGGTGCGGGGCGCCCTGGGCACTGAGGGTGCCCTGGCTGCTGGGGGCGCCCCGGCCAGTGGTCAGCCGAAGCCTTTGTTGCTTCGCTTGTTTTGTGTTGCCCCTGGGGGCGCCCGGGACACTGAGGGCGCCCTGCTCAGCTACTTGCCTCTCTCCTTTGAGCATTATGAGCTGCAGACACACGTTCCTTTGGTCCTGCATCCAGGGTTAGTCCAAAACAATATAAAACAATAGAGTATTATGTTTATACAGCCTTAGCTGTCTTGGTTCTGACTTTGGGCCTCCAAAATGGAGCCCTAGGTCGAACCGACGCCTACTGTTCCCTCGACAGGGAACACGTCCTCACCTACTCCTCTCGGGAGAATTTACCTGATGCCAACCACTCCTCTGGTTGGACTTTTGCCTGGCGGTCCTTTGCCAGGTCTTGGATACTGAGCTGTCCTTCGCCCGGTGCCTAGCATTCCTTCGCTAGGGCTTTAGTCCCAAGCTGTCCTTCGCCTGGCGCCTAGCAGTCCTTTGCTAGGTCTTTTCACCCTGACATTCCTTCGCCAGTGCCTAGCATTCCTTCGCTAGGGCTTTGTGACCTGACATTCCTTCGCTAGTGCCTAGCAGTCCTTCGCTAGGACTTTTTACCCTACACACTAGAGTGACATGTTAGAAAACAAATAAGACTTAACTTTTGAACCCTGTTGCCATTATCAAAACACATGTTTGACTTGGGTGCTTTCTGCACCAACAATCTCTCACTTTTTGATTTATGGCAACCCTAGTTCAAAAAGTTAAGTTTAATCAAAGCATGCAAAAACATTAAATTTTGTTCCCTCCCCCTGGAAGGACTCTCCCCCTAGATTTTTCAAACATTCGTGGGGTTTTAAGTTTTTTAAAAAAATTTTACTTAGAATTTTTCCAACAGAAAGCTTTTGTAAAAAATGATTTTTGTACTTTTGAACACTTGGAAATCTTTTGACAACTTAAATTTTAAATGGTACATAGAAGAGTTTTTGAAAGCATGAGTTTAGAGTACCTAGAAAAATTTTGAAGTCTTAAGTTCAACGTACTCAAAGGTCTTTTGAAGCTTTAACTTAAGTACCAAAAAAAACTTAAGTACTTAGTAAAATTTTGACAAACTCTAGTACTTAGTAAATTTTGAGAAAGCTTAATTACTTAGAAAATTTTGAAAAGCTTAAGTACTTAGAAAATTTTGAAAAGCTTAAGTACTTAGAAAATTTTGAAAAGCCTAAGTACTTAGAAAATTTTGAAAAGCTTAAGTACTTTACAGAATTTTTGAAAAGCTTAAGTACTTAGAAAATTTTGAAAAGCTTAAGTACTTAGAAATTTTTTGAAAAGCTTAAGTACTTAGAAAATTTTGAAAAGCTGGGTTAAGTACTTTTTGAATAAAGGATAGATTTTGAAATTTTGAGTGACAAAAATAAAAATTTAAAACAAAAAAATAGAAAATTTTAAATTCTCTCCTTTCTTATCTCTCCCCCTTTGCCATATATCAAAAACAGATAAATATAGCAGAAATTAAATGACATAAAGGAAATAACTTTCATAAAGGAACATATTTGCATGATTTTGCTGTACTGAACCAATTTATGAGAAGACTTAGACCAAATCAGTTGATTTTCTCTTGTAGGGACCTGTCTAACCCAATTAGCTACTCACTAACTGTTATAAGTAGTAGTTTTTGCTAGGGTTAGTCAAGTTAAGTGTTTCTGTTCAAGTTAGATTTTCTAAACTTGACACTTAACATGATTGCTGTGTAAGTTGTATTTAGTGCCCTAATTACTGCAGATGCACTGACTTAAAACATCTTAAATTAAGGCAAAGACCTAAGCATCTCAACCCTTTCTAGGTTATCAATCAAAAGTACCCTAAGGTGCTTGTGAGATGCTGACTTCTAAATCTATAGGTGCATGCAGTGCTAGGGTTAGGGCCTAGGCTAAGTCCATTTGCGAAAAAAAACCCTAGTTTTGAAAGGGGGTAGTTTTGAAATAAAACTAAGTCGAAAAAATTGATTTTTTAAAAACAACAGTTTTTCAAAATTCTTTTAGAAACTAATTTTTAAATTAAGTAAAGCGAAAAAAAAATCAAAAGTAGAGTTATTCTATTCTACAGAGCACAATCCTAACTGCCTTCTTAGTGAGCTGAACTCAGACTCAGGTAAGGGTTTTGTGAATATATCAGCTAAGTTGGATTTTGAGTCTATATGTTTAAGCAGTATCTCACCCCTGGCTATATGGTCTCTTACGAAGTGATGTTTAACTTCTATGTGTTTTGTTCTGGAATATTGGATTGGGTGAAAAATTGTCTATTCAAGTAGCTCGTCTTGATAGGTTTATAGATCGTACGAGCGAACTTATTACATAGTTCTAAATTCGGAAACCTAGGATCAGGACTAGGTTGGGTACCGGGTTCTGCCTGGTTTGGTCGGCGTCTTCTAAGAGAAGGAATATGCATTTACAAAAAAGTATGAAGGAATTACATTTAAAGAAATTTAACTTAAAAAAAATTATACCGGGCTGCTCGGGGAGGCATTGTTGAAGATGAGAGCTTGAGAGGGTTGCAAGATCTCTTGGAGGGTAGAGAGTTGAGGAAAAGGAGTGGTTTGAGTGTGAAGGGAAGAAGGGGGTATGGAGCCCTTTTATATGGCATTGGCGGGCGCCCTGTAGCGGGAGGGCGTCCTGGCAGGCGAGGGTGCCCCGCCTGGCGAGGGCACCCTGGCCAGGGCTGCAGCTGCCTTTTGGCAGCTTTTTGCCGTTGAAGGAATATACGAGGGCGCCCGGGAGCACCCGGGCGCCTTGGTCAGCATGCAGTGGCAGAAGGCTGCATTTGACCGGCCTCGGGGCGCCCGCAAGGGTTTGGGCGCCCTAAGGACTAGTTGTTGACCCTAAAAGGTTGCATTTGACCAGATTTGACCCGGTTTGAGTATTTTAACCATGGTTTGACTACTTGGACTATAGTTTGACTACTTTGACCCTACTTTGACCATAGTTTGACTTGCATTAGTTCAGTGCCGTTCTAAACTAAATGTTAAACAAAATGCAGTTATTGAATGAATTTTCATCAAGTTTGTCGTCTCACCCAGTCTACGGTCATCAACCATGTTAGCCTTATAGGTTTTGTGAGACAGGTTTTGACAGATAAAATTATTTTGAAAAATTATTATTTATTTTGAAAACCTTAATTAATTTTTGAAAACATTTCAATTTATTTTGAAAGGAGATGTTTGAATGTATACTTAACTGAAAATTGTGTTAGATTTGAATTTGACAAAAAGTAATTTGAATTTGAAATTCAAAAATTGGCTTCTAGGTCTTGGCGAGGCACTAGGCCTTCTTTGACCGTAGCCTTATTGGATCATCAACCCTTTCCTTGACAAAGTCGTTTAATGAAATTTCATTTTCAAAATTAATCTTTGAAAAGTTCTGGTCTAACTAGTTTGGGTTTTGGATCGGTAGCTTCGGCTAGTTTCACCAGTCTAAAGAGACCAAGTAAACTTGATCTTATTAGAATTGGTTTCCCTAACGTACTATCATCTCACCTCCACCCAATACTATGTTTTCAAATTTCAGTTAAGTTTGTTCAGTCCTTATACTAACCTAAGTTTAAGCATGGTAAATTACAGAAATTAAATAAACAATCAATCAGGCAAATTGCAAGAATTAAATTCTATTTAACAATAAATATAGTTTTTAATTTGGCTCCCCCTGGACTAAAGCCACGGTAATGATTAGGCAAGATGTGAATCTTGTCCTTGGGGATCCAATACTGATTTGATCCAGTTGGTTTGTTCAGGTACAGTTTAGGTACCTATGCCTGAACTTTACTTCTGGACTGATTCAGTACAGCAAAGTAAGATCTTTGTCGGGATTTGGTTCTATAGCCAAGTCCAGATCGATTTAGAACGGACTTCTATTTTCCAAGAATCATGTCAAGACCCTTGGAACCAGAAGTGAATCGTTCTAAGGCAGCTCTAAGATCCTTAACCTGAGTTTTCAGGGAGGAGTTCTCTTTCTCAAGTTTTTCAACTTGAGTAGGAGTTCCTTCTTGAACTTTCTCGGTTAAGGATTTAGAGTCTGCTCCCTCTTTCAGGAGTTTTACTTCCCGTCGGAGGGATTCGACTCGGAGTTTAGCTTTCGCCAAATCTCGAGAAAGATATGAAATAAGTTCGTTTAGTTGACTTCTATTGAAACCACTTACCTTGATTTCGCCGTCTTCTGAAAAGGTTAGTCTGCCGTCGTCTTGTTCAGATTCTGACTTGGTCCCGACTTCTTCTAAGGCGGTCAGGGCTAGTAGGTTTGACTGGGGTGCTTCTTCTTCTTCTTCTGAGGAAGATTCGTCCCAGGTTACTTGGAGTGCTTTCTTTCTTCTTGTCTTTTTGGTCTCCTTTAGGTTTGGACACTCCGTCTTGTAGTGGCCCTTCTTCTTGCACTCGTAGCAGGTCACGTTGGGCTTGTTTTTGTCATTTGTGGGTTCAGCAGGTTCGTCCTTTCTTCGGTTGGCCTTCCTTCTGTTGGTTTGGTTCTTCAATTCTTTATAGTAGCTTCGGGCCAATCGGACCAGCTTAGGTTGATCTCCTTCTTCGTCTTTTGAGTCTGAGTCTGAGTTAGACTCGGGTTCAGGTTGAGACTTTTTCTTTGTTGACCTTCTAGTTTTTCCTGCAACAAAGGCAATACCTTTCTCGGCCATATTGCAGTTAGTCTGTTCATGAAGTTCTAATTCGGAAAATAATTCATCTAGTTTAATTTTTGAGAGATCCCTTGAAACCTTGTATGCATCTACCATAGATGCCCACAAGGTGTTTCTAGGGAAAGCATTTAAAGCATACCTTATTAGGTCACGGTTTTCGACCTTATGACCTATAGTGTGAAGACCGTTCATCAATTTTTGGATTCGTGCGTGAAGCTGGGTTGCTGTTTCGTTGTCGGCCATCTTGATGGTATACAATTTGTTCAGGAGCAGATCTCTCTTACTGATCCGAGTGGCTGATGTTCCTTCGTGCAGCTCGATCAATTTTGCCCACAGCTCCTTAGCACTGTTGAAGGGGCCCACCCGATTCAGCTCCTCTTTTGTTAAGCCGCATTGGAGGGTCTGAGTCGCCTTTGCATCTGCTTCGATTCTTCATTTCAGAGCGGTGTCCCACTCTGTGTAGCTTTGAGGAATTCCTTCAGCATTTTTGGGTATCTCCAGTCCGGACTGGATTATAATCCACATGTCCACCTGAGTTTTCAGGTGGACCTCCATTCGACCTTTCCAGTAGGAAAAGTCTTCTCCACTGAAAAGTGGAGGTTTGGCGGTGCTGAATCCTTCTTGCATGGCCATTTAATCTGAAAAAATAACTAACAAGAAAAAAGTTTCCCAAGACTTGGTCTTGGATTAGTAGTGCGGGATAAGGAAAATAAAATATCGAGGGGTGTTGCACCAACCTCGATTACCAAAAAAAATTCGTACGAACAATTTAGAAGAAATTCGAACGAGAAAAAGGAAGAAAAAAAAGAAATCCGAAAAATATTCAAACTGGTGGTTGCACCAAATTTGAACTTCTCCGCTCTGATACCACTTGTTGGATCGAGAGAACCGATAGAGGGGGGGGGGTGAATATCGGAAAGCGTTCAGATTTAAGATAGAGAATTTGTACAGCGGAAGATAAAAAACAAAACACGCAAACACAGTGATTTTTACTTAGTTCGGAGCCTAGGTCGACTCCTACTCCAAGGCCCACGGTCGTTGACCGTTTTCTGCGGACAATTCTATAAGTTCGCAAATCAGTTTACAGTATTGAGTTACAAATATAGCACAGTAAACTTAACAAATGAAAAGCTCTTCTTTTACCGACGTCCGATGTAGGTTGTCTTTTTCGGAGCAGCGGGACGTTGTCGGCTCGAGTTGGGAGGTTTACGGAGCTAGGCGTGAGAGCGGAAGAGCGTAGAAGCGTTGAATCGAAGTTCTTGTCAAAAGCCTGGGCGTTGGGTGCTATTTATAGCACCTCGGGGCGCCCTGGACGTTGGGGGTGCCCCCCCACGTGTCACGCGATCCGAGGTTCGCTCGGTCAACTTCTATCCTACTCGAATAGGGATGAGGTTTGGCACTGGGGGCGCCCTATTTGACTCCTTCAGCGCAGGCTTCTCGGCTGGATAAGGGTAATCAGCTTCGCTGATGTAGGCGCGGGGCGCCCTGGGCACTGAGGGCGCCCTGGCTGCTGGGGGCGCCCCGGCCAGTGGTCAGCTGAAGCCTTTGTTGCTTCGCTTGTTTTGTGTTGCCCCTGGGGACGCCCGGGACACTGAGGGCGCCCTGCTCAGCTACTTGCCTCTCTCCTTTGGGCATTCTGAGCTGCAGACACACGTTCCTTTGGTCCTGCATCCAGGGTTAGTCCAAAACAATATAAAACAATAGAGTATTATGTTTATACAACCTTAGCTGTCTTGGTTCTGACTTTGGGCCTCCAAAATGGAGCCCTAGGTCGAACCGACGCCTACTGTTCCCTCGACGGGGAACGCGTCCTCACCTACTCCTCTCGGGAGAATTTACCTGATGCCAACTGCTCCTCTAGTTGGACTTTTGCCTGGCGGTCCTTTGCCAGGTCTTGGATACCGAGCTATCCTTCGTCCGGTGCCTAGCATTCCTTTTCTAGGGCTTTAGTCCCAAGTTGTCCTTCGCCTGGCGCCTAGCAGTCCTTTGCTAGGTCTTTTCACCCTGGTATTCCTTCGCCAGTGCCTAGCATTCCTTAGCTAGGGCTTTGTGACCTGGCATTCCTTTGCCAGTGCCTAGCAGTCCTTCGCTAGGACTTTTTACCCTGCACACTAGAGTGACATGTTAGAAAACAAATAAAACTTAACTTTTGAACCCTGTTGCCATTATCAAAACACAGGTTTGACTTGGGTGCTTTCTGCACCAACATGTACTTGGCTCCATGATCATACTTGGACATTCCAATCAAGGAAACTTGATTGGAGATTTGAATTTGACACAAAATTGCTTGAATGTTTGTTGATTGAGTTTGACTCCACTTGGGTGGAGCAAAGTGATTTCTCAAAACCATAAGGACCTTTGATCCTTGTTAAAGGATCAATTTTAGTCAAGGGATTACTTCCAAGATCAATAATCTTCATCAGATCTTATCATAAAACGTTTGGAAGTCTGAAATTGAAAATTTCAAATCGTATCTGGGAAAATCAGGAACCTTGATCGGTCACCGGACCAATCAGGAACCTTGATCGGTTACCGGACCGATCAGGAGTAGGACTGATCGGTCCAATGGACCGATCAAGCTGTTTCGCGATTAACCACAGGAATTTTTCTGTTGGTCTGGATCGGTCCCCGGACCGATCTGGCCCTCCCCAGACTGATCTGGCCCTCCCCGTGGTGATCGGTCCACAAACCGATCAGAGAGGTCACAGACACTTCGCGATGGATCGGTCCTCGGACCGATCTGGCCCTCCCCGTGGTACCCATGGTTAGACAGGATTGCAGACTTGGCAGGCGGGCGTTTGCCAAGTCTGGCATTATCATTAGGGATCATGTTCGGGCTCTTATATGGAAGGACGGGAGGGGGCTTGGTGAGCTACCTAGGGGAGGCGCACATATTCCGGCACCGGCAGATGCTGCTCAGCAGGAGGCACCCATACCACCAGCAGATTATGACTATGAGCCAGAGCCAGACCTGCGCTGGCAGATTTCAGAGCTTGATCGGACCATCCAGCATGATCTTCATTTGAGAGAGCTCTATCGAGAGGAGGTCCGCTCGGAGATTCGATAATTCGATTGGCGACTGACCACGGTGGAGTCCGATGTCTCGGGGGTCCGTACTCTGCAGCAGACATGGTATGACGAGTGGCGTCGGCACACATTTCCTGGAGATACGCCCTCTGGTAGTGCTGCACCGGGGTCTTTTGTTCCTGTTCTGCTTCTGCCCATGACTTGACTATTTAACTGTTTGGATTGTAAGACTTTATGGCTAGTTGCCTATGACTTGACTTTGATGGTTTTTGTGCTGTATTTGCTTTGACTTTGATGCGATATGATGCATCTGACATTATGCCTGCTTTTCATATTTGACTTACTATAGTCTACTTATTGTTGGCTTATATGATCGTTCATTAAATTGCTATCTTCATGTATGCCTCATTATGCACTGCTATGATTATGCTTATGACGCCATGTTCATATGGTACATATGATTGTTTTACCATGCTTGATATTTATCATATGTGTTTCATATGTTTTCAAAATAAATCAAATCTTATGTTGTTTTGGGAAACCCCTAGGGTTGAGGGGGAGTACGTTTAAACTTAACAACCTGTCTACACCCTTTTCGGTGTTTGACAAAGGGGGAGAGTGAGGTTGGTTATGTTTAGGACGATTATAAGTTTAAAATGTTGTAGGGGGAGGATCCTGATTCTCTTACAATTCTGAGATTTACGATAATTGGATTCAAATCCCTAAACTTAAAATCGGGTTGTCAAACAACAAAAAGGGGGAGATTGTTGATGCAGTCTGACCCTGATTGTTGTTTTGGTGTTGACATCGATTTTAGTTTAGGTTGATGATATGATTGGGATTCAGTCCTGGTCGTGGACTAGGCATACCTAGTGGGACTAGGTTGGATGAAAGTCCTAGCTTGGAGGGCTAGATGTGAGAAAATCCTAACCTGGAGGGTTAGGTGTGGAAAAGTCCTAGCCTGGAGGGCTAGGTGTGGAAAAGTCCTAACCTGGAGGGTTAGGTCTGAAAAGTCCTAGCCTGGAGGGCTAGGTGTGGAAAAGTCCTAGCCTGGAGGGCCAGGTGTGGAAAAGTCCTAACCTGGAAGGTTAGGTGTGGAAAAGTCCTGACTTGGAGGGTCAGGTCCTAGCCTGGAGGGCTAGGTTGTTGAAATCCCGGCTTGGAGGGCCAGGTCCTAGCTTGGAGGGCTAGGTTGTTGAAATCCCGGCTTGAAGGACCAGGTCCTAGCTTGGAGGGCTAGGTTGAAGTCCCGGTGAGTGAGACTGGGCATAAGTCTTGGTCCGAGGGACCAAGCACGAGTCAGAGAAGGGCTGGAGGCTTGTTCTCGTGACTTATAATAGCTTTGACCTTTCCTGGATCGGTCTGGTGACCGATCAGGGAAGTTGGCATGGTGTTCCCTCGTGGATCAGTCTGGTGACCGATCCAGCGATGACTGATCGGTCTGGTGACCGATCAGGGAGCACACAGTGAGGCTGTAACCTACTGCTCGGCTCCTGATCGGTCTGGTGACCGATCAGGGAGCATACAATGAGTTGAGTTCCCCTGCTGCTCTGCTCCTGATCGGTCCGGTGACCGATCAGGGAGCATCTAGTAGGTTTTGGGAACCTTACTGATCTGCTCCTGATCGGTCTGGTGACCGATCTGGAACACTGTTCAGATCGTTCTGGTGAACGATCAGGTGTCGCGGACTCCGTCTTATAACCGATCAGGCTGGAGCCTGATCGGTCAGGATGCTTCCTGATCGGTCTGGTGACCGATCAGGTCACAGCCTGATCGGTCTGGTGACCGATCAGGCTCGTGTGGCCGCGAAAGCTGGGAGTCCCAGCAAAGCGGTGGATCGGGGATCGGTCCAGTGACCGATCCACGAGCCCTGTATCAGTCCGGTGACCGATCACTTTAATTCAAAATGCACTGTCAGACGCTCTGAACACGTTTGAACATTTCTGATCGTCACTGATAACCTCTGATATATGATTCTCTGCCTGATTTGCTGTGCTAATGATCTGATTAAGTGTGCAGGTGACAGGAATGGATTCAAACACTCAAGGAGAGTCAATGGAGGTCTTTCCTTGGAGCAGGTTTGCCCGTTTTCCATCTCAGGTTGCAACGGGCGCTGGCGCTGCTGGAGCTGCTGACTGGAGCTAGTTGAGGGAAGCTCAGGGAGTCTAGGAGAGCTCAGTAGTAGGCTGGCTGTTGCAGGTGAGCAGCTGGAGGCTGCAGTGAGGTGTTGTGACCTAGCGATCAGTGGAGAGACTTAAGCTGCGTAGCGGAGAAGAGCTGGGTAGTGCTTGCTGAGTTCAGTTCATGCTGTGCGATCAGTTCTCAACATTGTGCTTGTGCGATCTGTTGTTCCATCATCTTGAGCAAGCAACTGCGATCCTTGAAGCAACCTTGTGTTACTTGAGCACTTGGATGTGAAACAAGAAGCTTGGCGAGTCCATCAGCGAGAAGACACGAAGAAGGGGTTTCTTGCGTGAGATCTGCGCTGGGTGGAGCTCGGGTGAAGTTTGCTTGTGTTCTTGTGGTTCCTAGTGCTAAGTAAGATCCTTCTTGTGTTTCCTGTACTTTATACTTGATTCATTTTGAAACGCTATGGAGAGGTTACTCCACCGAGAAGGAGGTTGCATTTTATCCGGATCTTCCGGGGCTTGATCTGCCGACGATCAAGGGATCGCCCACCTTACAGGCACGCCAAGGAGTAGGGGCAAGTTATCCCCGAATCTTGTAAATCCTCTTGTTAGCGTTTTGTGTTTGTGCTTAGTTTAGGGTTTAGTTTTCTGCAACTCTGTTTTTCTTGTGCTTCCGCTGTGCTACTAACCCTTTGAGTGCAGAAAATCGAAAAGTGCTAAAGGTTAAGTGTCTGGCTATATTCACCCCTCCTCTCAAACCATCCAAGTTCCAACATAAATTTTAATATATATGTACATTAATTGGGTAAAATTGAATAACATTTAGGATGATGCATTGTACTTATATATCCAATTGGGTACAATTGGACATGCTTATTGAGGGATATCATTACATATATATATATCCAATGTATCAATTTACCTAACATGTTCATGGTTGTTAATTGGTGATCTATCATTACCCAATTTCTAAATATTTATATCCTTTCTTGTATAACATATAACTAATTTATCAAAATTTATACTCAAATTTATGGTCGAATTTGTCCATAAACCCCACAAATTCAACCAAAGTAAATTGCATATATTTCAAAGTATCTAGCAACATTCACAAACATAATAATAACTACATGATATAAAGTCACATAAACCATAAATACAACCATAAGTTTCGACTTCACAACCATAGTATATACTACAACAACTACACATCAACTTAAGATAAACCAAATCTTGTACAACATTTCAAAAACAGAACCATCAAACATAACATTTTCTTAATTTATCAAAATTTGTACTCAAGTTTCTAGCCGAATTTGTCCATAAAACCCACAAATTCAACCAAAGTAAATTGCATATATTTCAAAGTACCTAACAATATTCACAAATATAATAAATAATTGACACATGATATAAAGTCACATAAACCATAAATATAATCATAAGTTTCCATCACACAACCATAGTATATACTGCAACAACTACACATCAACTTAAGACAAACCAATTCTTACACAGTATTTTCAAAAACAGAACTATCAAAGGTGTTGCCTCTCAACTAGAACCAATATGTAAATCACCAATGTTGCCACTCAAACGTGTTCGCTTTCTCGAATGTAAGACCTTGCTTGATTCCCCTTCTAGCAATCTCTTTTTTCTGCAGAAATGTATATAAAAAATATCAGACTACCTATAAAAATTATAAAGTATGATTGCAAAAATAAACCAAGTATCATATATTTACTAACAAATCAAACATACACCATTTTAAGAATAACAGCTAGTTTATAGTTTTTTTGCTGCTGTGTCTGTTGTGGCCATTCTTATGACAACGACTACACTTTGACACATGTGTTTCAACTTATGATGGTATCCTCTTAGTCCTCATATGACTTGACTGACTGCGAACATCTGGAGCATTAATTACATTTTTTATCAAGATTTGACTTGTTAATGTCAAAAGTTAGAATTGGATTAATAATTCCTTTATATGATTGGCGAAACATTCCAATCTTGAAATACTGATCGCAAAATTCATACAATGACAATAACTCGACTCAATAGCAGCACACGCATGCTTGCATGGAAGCTTATTGATCTGTCAAGCTTCTC
Organism: Boesenbergia rotunda; assembly: GCA_024364735.1. NCBI lineage: Eukaryota > Viridiplantae > Streptophyta > Magnoliopsida > Zingiberales > Zingiberaceae > Boesenbergia > Boesenbergia rotunda. The sequence goes on from JAGFNQ010003467.1 coordinate 117,686, forward strand.
ATGAACAACTCTTATCAATTAAATCAACAACAAAGGATTTTTCACCATCAACTACCTCAAACTTCCAATTACATGACCAATACACTCTCAAATTTCATGATTCAAGATAAACACTAGCAATAGTCTTCTCCTTTTTGGGACTTAATTCCTTAACCATCATCATTGTTGATTTACATCGCCAATGCATTATGTTCATGATTTACATGCATATGTGGTCCACCATAGTCACAATAGGGAAATAACGAACTAGTTTAACCCAATTATTTCAACACTCGACTATGTAATTATTGATAACATCCCATCTATCACTAAGAAATAAAGGATTTGTCCAATTTTATGGTTGGGAATGTTCAATAAATCCTATGGCAAGTGGCATGAAGTCTATGATGTTTTTTATATGTTGTTCATGCTCCTGCAAAGATGTAGCATATGCAACTTGTTTGAATACCGAAGACTAGTATTTTTTGTTATGTTTTGGATAACTTCGCAATATCTATAATGACAAAAAAATCATTTTTGATTCAAAATATGTATTAATATAAAAATTAAATTAAAATACAAAACAAAAGTAGGTAATTAATTATTTACCTGCTTTACAAAATTATGTACTAAATGTCTCAAACAATATGCATGGTGACTACCCATCAATAGTTGCTCACATGTCTTCATAATCCCAAGGTGTATCGGAGAAAAAGTGAACTTATTGAATGAAATACTTTGATATGAAAGTAGGACACTTCTCAAAAGATAACAAAACCATTCTCAATTATCATCATTCTTTGCATCCACTATCGAATAAGCAATTGTGAAAAGATCATCGTTGGCGTCCTTCGACACAATAACTAGGATATTACATTTATACTTATTCTTTATATGAGTCTCATCCAAAAGAATCAACGACCTACAACTAGTAAAAAAATCAACTGCACATGCATGAAAATAAATAAATAGTTGTTTAAATTTATTAGTTATGTGATCAATCTCGCACTCAACAATACTGCTAGGATTTGTTTTCTTAGCCTATCGTAGCATCCCCTCTCTATACCATGAATATCATACATCGGTAATTCCTTGCCTTTCCACACTTTGCGATAGTCTAACCCTATTTCATAATCTCTTTGCAAGTCTTTTTGAATTGTATAAGGACAATAAGATGACTCTTCTCTAAATTTATCTTTCACCACATTAGCGATTCAAGTTGCATCAGCTTTAGGATACCCTCTAATACGTAGATTATTCTTACTACATGCATGCTGCAGGTTACATTTTCGAATCCCAAATGTACTATCCGCTTTATATTTTGAAGCATAAATTCTCCATCCACAACTCCTTTCACTACAAATAGCAATAACCTTCTCGTTGTCAATTTTTCTATATAAAAATGAGCGTCTTATAGCAACAACATAATTTTTAACACATCATCTAAAATCAACAGCATCCTTGAATTTTTGCCCTTCACCATGAATGCAATTAATCTAAGCATTTATGGTATTCAATAACAAGGTATGTTCGATCTCCTCATCACTCTTAGATCGTGTGTGATTATCCTCAACCCTTACCAGTCTGATACAAAATTATTAAGATGCACCGGACACAAATAAGTATAAAATAAATGCATATCATACATACATAATGAAAGATATTGAATTTAAATACGATTAGTAGTGTCAAATAAATCATATCACATGCACTTATGCTAGAAGTAACATAACATATTATCAAAACCAAAATATGAAGAGGGATATGATATATTTTTCCTCTCAAAATATAGGTTGCTAATGTATTCGTTTCTACTCTCTACCCTCAAATTGATCACACTGAGCTTCAAATACATATGAAGATATATCATATTCAGGACATCATCATCATTGTTCAAAGTCATGTACATCTTATGTTATGACGCTATGTATTGCAGAATCATAAATTCAGGAATAATCTTTGTACATTTTTTTGCCAAGTCTCACAAATATATCCAGTAAACTACAACCACTAAAAATTGAAATCACAAATAACTCATTCTTGCACTTACAACTTGTAGGACCGGTGTCGTCGATAGAGGGGGGTGAATATCGACCTTTAAAAATCTTCACGGTAAATCATAAGCTTTTCGGTTCATACTTAAACAGAGTGTTAGTAGCAGCGGAATATTAACCAATAAAGTAAAGAACGACACAAAACAGACGACAGATTGCACACGAGATTTACTTGGTTCCCAACCCCCCAGGGTCAGTACATCTAAGGCCTAAGCACGGGAACGCCCAGCCATTATTGGTCTCCTTTCCGGACTTTTCAGAGGCGGAGAAACCCGTCTTACAGTGCAATAATAACAATAAAAAATATAGGAAATTTAGTGCAGAATAATAAATGCAAACCAAAACAAAATGGTCGAAGACTCAGCCGCTCTGGACCTCCGAAGTGCCGCGCACTTCCTCCTGGAGCCTCCCGGTCGTAGAGCCTCATCTTTAGCGCTTTGTTTTCAGTCAGAAAGCTCAGAATGGATCTTGGAAGTTGTGTCTTGAGCCTTGGGGTCGAAGCCCTTTTTATAGCTTTCATTTGGGCGCTTGTGATCACTGGGGCGCCCCAAAGGGCTTGGTCAAACCTTATCTCCGCGCCGAACTCGTCGCAGCCGATAGAACCTTTGACTAGGACACCCTGGACCTCCCAGGTGCCTATATCAACCCAGTCAAAGCTTATCTCTGCTTCTAACTCGCAGTAGCAGATACAGCTTTCAACCAGGGCGCCTGAATGAAGATTGGTTTCCCTCCTTTCAATGGGGGCGCCCCCGTTAATGGGGGTACCTGGATGAAAGCCTATTTTGCCTGGCTTCATTGGGGCGCCTCCTTCAATGGGGGCGCCTGGCTTCCAGGCATCCAGCCACGTTGTGTGTTGTTCACTTGCTTTGTCTTCCATTCTAGGTACCTGCAAGATATACAAATACAAAGCAAATATACACACAATCTTAGCCTTAACGAGATGGTTCTGACTTCAGATTTCCGTGAAACCCTAGGTCGAACCGATGCAAGTTCCTAGCCCCGGGAACGCGCCTTTCATCTACTCCTCTCAGGAGACGGTTGCCACCCAGTCCATTCGGGTGGACTTTAGCTTAGCCTTCGATACTCTTGGATCTCGAGACGTCCGAACCTCGACCTGTCTTTACTTCTATCCTTAGTCATCGTTCATCTAAGTTGCTCAATCCCTCGGACCAAGACTTCGTGCCCAAACCCTAGGTCCAGGACTTAGTGCCTAACTTCACTCATCAGGACTTTTGCCCAGCCCTTTGCTAGGACTTCTTGCCCAGTCCTTGACCAGGACTTCTTGCCCACCTTCCGAGTAGGTCTTCGGTGCCCAACCCTCAGCCAGGTCTTAGTGCCCAATTCTTCAAACCAGGACTTCGTGCCCAACCCTCGGTCAGGTCTTAGGTGCCCAACCCTCGATCAGGTCTTAGGTGCCCAGCCCTCGGCCATGACTTAGTGCCCAATTCCTCGAACCAGGACTTCGTGCCTAGGTTAACTAGGACTTTGGTTCACCTTGGTCCAGTCTTCTTCACTCACCCTTCCCTTGTTCAATATATCACTGACTTAAGCATATTGTTAAACATTGAAACCCTTAGAGGAGGACATCACTGATGCAACTTGCACCAACACAACTATCCAAAAACGTAAGGTTGCAAGGCCCAGTTTCATATTTCATTTTCAACCTAATCCACAAAAATATAACATTCTATTCAATATTATAAAAATTGAAGATCAAAGTTTCATTCATATAAAAATCTAAGGCAATTTTTTTTCTCTAAATCATTTCAAGAAATTGAACAATAATTAGATTCAAGCATTAAACTATAAAAATTGAGGATGAAATTATTATAATCAAGTACTCTAAGTAATTTCTTTAGAATTCCTAAATATTGAACTATTTCAAGTACTAAACTATTATAATTTATCATGAAACACTTATAATCGAGTACTCTAAGGAATTTTCAAATAACCACTCTACAATGGATTAGATAAAACACAAACCTAATCAGAAAACTAAACCCTAAATATTGGACATGAAATCGACAGCCAACCAAAAACACAGATAATCCCTAAACTAAATCCTAAATATTGGGCATCAAATTAGCAATCAACCAAAAACACACACACAATCCCTAAACTAAACCCTAAATATTAGATATGAAATCGACAGCCAACAAAAATACACACACAATAAAAAAAACTAAACCCAAATCTCATGGAATCATTCAATCGAAAAAGATCGAACACAGACTCACTCATAAAGGTATGATCACCTCTTCAATTTTGGCCTTCAATATTGACTAAAGGGCTTATTCGTCGATGGTTTGGAAAAAGAAGTCGGTGTTCATTTAGGGTAAGAAGGCGTTGGTAGTTGGGGCTTGGGGCGAAAAAAATGAGCTTGGAAAGGGGACTTCGAGTTGCTAGTCGCCGCCAAAGCCTAGAAGTTGTCTCAATAACAACAGTCGAGCGGCTGTCCGACCATCGGTTTCCCTGCAACCTCAGTTGTTGCCGCCCCAGTCGAGCTGGAGGTTGCCGCCCACCCGGGCGGTAACGCATACTTACCCAGAGCGTTCTTTCAACTGGGAGAAGATGAAGCTCAATCAGACCACATGGAGATCTTCTCATCCAGCCATACATTGCCCTGTAACCCTAACAAGGGAAAAGCATTGACCGACCAGAGATCACCTAACAGGTCATGCCTCCCTTTCTCTAGCCGCATCCTCAAAGAGCCCATGCCTAAGTATTTCCGACTCCTTTCCATCCCAAAGTACCTGGGAGGCGGGTTACCAACCCCAAGGAGCATTTGATGAAATTTGAGAATGTCGTCCTGCTGCACTAGAATATGGATGCCATCAAATACTAAGCGTTCCTAACCACCTTGTCCGTCCCGACCCAGCGGTGGTTCGATCGACTCTCGAGCGGGTCGATACATAGTTTTGGATATCTTAGGAATCTCTTCATGCAATACTTCACAAGCAACAGGAGGCATCACAAGACGAGCCTCAACCTCTTCATCCTAAAGCAAGGCAGAGGGAATCTCAGAGGGCTTACATAAATGATTCAACACGGTGGCAATGGATGTACCGACCGCCATACCAGAAGTCTTGATCAGTGTCTTCTCGCAGGGACTACTGGACGAAGAATTTTTCTATTTGCTGATCAGGAAGCTACCAAAGGATTTTGATAGCCTCCTGGGTAAAGCTGGCAAATACATCAACGTGGAGGAGGTGCAAGACGCTCAGCGAAAGGAGGCGGGGCCGACCTAAAATCCGCCCCTGATCCAAAAGGCAAACTCCCCAAGAGGGCCTATTCGTAGCTCTCGATTCGCCATGAACCAACCCAGGTAGAAGCATAGATAGGTACAACAAGTGGCTCAACGATGCGGCCTAACCAGATGGAAGCCTTATTGTTCGTTCCATCAAAGCAACACCCAAGATTGTAGGTAAGCCAGGCGGGGACAAGCCCCTTGCACCCGAGGATTTCCCCATCGAACCCCTTAGAGGAACACTCGGGGGCCAACGAGGACAGTCTGGCAGGGTGTAGGAGGTGAATCCCGCGGGAGCCGCCCCAGCAGCCAGATAGTTGTTCCCATCAATCGACCAACCAGAGCCTGCGGAGGTGAGCGAAGAGTAGGCTAACCAGTGAAACGTCATACAAGGCGCCATGAATGTCATGTCAGGAGGGCCCACCTACGGTGACTCTAATAGGGAATGGAAGTCCTAGGTACGTTGACTCTCTATTCATCAGGTTGGGACTATTGCCACCCAGGCCCAAGCCCCTCAAATCAACTTCGGGCCACAAGACTTGCAAGACTTGGAGGTCCCCCACAATGACTTCGTTGTCCTCACCGCGGTGATCACCAACTACTAGGTCCACCGTACTATTGTTGATACTGGTAGCATGGTCAACATCCTCTACAAGAAGGTATTTGACTAGTTACAGATTGACATCATCGAATTGTAGCTAGTGGCCACACCCCTATTTGGATTCACCAACA
>JAGFNQ010003467.1:124012-173863 GCA_024364735.1 Boesenbergia rotunda
ATTCCAGAATTGACTTGGTTTGAGTTTGATTAGTTGGTTTGTGGGTTGACTAGTTTGTTTTCCTTGTTGACAAGCATTACATAAGGTTGACTCAAGGTTAGATAACTTTGGTAAGCCTCTAACTAAACCATTTAGTTTAGGTAGTTTTCTGAAGTGAGTATGTGAAAGTCTCCTATGCCAGAGCCAAGTCTCATCCTTATGGGTTAAGAGGCAATTTTCTAAGGAACAGGTTAACTTAATTTCATAAATGTTATTGTGCCTAAGTCCTCTAAGTGTGATGTTTGGGTTGTCACTGTGTTTGATCAGACATTCATTGGATCGGAACCTAACCTTATAACCAGTGTCACACAATTGGCTAATGCTTAGTAAATTGAAGTTGAAATTTTCAACAAGTAATACATTTGTTATTATGAAATCAGACTCAAGTTCAATATTGCCTAGGCCAATTACCTTAAATTTACCATTGTTTCCAAAAGCAACGGTCCCTAGTCTTTTGTACTTGAGTTCTGTAAATTTTGTGGGATCCCCAGTCATGTGTCTGGAGCATCCACTGTCAATGATCCATTTGTTTTCCTACAGTTAAGTAAAAAGTTTTAAACCTTAGGTTGAGTTTTTTTTTGAAAAAATCTAAAAAGATTTAAACACTTGAGTTTGAATTTTAAATTTGAGTTATGTTAAGTTTGACTTTGAATTTGATTTTAATTTGAATTTTAATTTTAATTTTAATTTTAATTTTAACTTGAATTTGAATTTGAATTTTAATTTGAATTTTAATTTTAATTTGAATTTTAATTTGAATTTTAATTTTAATTTTAATTTGAATTTTAATTTTAATTTGAATTTGAATTATAATTTGAATTTGAATTTGAATTTTAATTTGAATTTTAATTTTATTTGAATTTGAATTTTAATTTGAATTTGAATTTTAATTTGAATTTGAATTTGAATTTTAATTGAATTTTTAATTTGAATTTAATTTTAATTTTAATTTGAATTTTAATTTTAATTTAATTTAATTTAATTTGAATTTAATTTATTTGAATTAATTTGAATTTGAATTTGAATTTTAATTTGAATTTTAATTTTAATTTTAATTTTAATTTTAATTTGAATTTGAATTTTAATTTGAATTTTAATTTTAATTTGAATTTTAATTTTAATTTGAATTTTAATTTTAATTTTAATTTTAATTTTAATTTTAATTTTAATTTTAATTTGAATTTAATTTTAATTTTAATTTTAATTTTAATTTTAATTTTAATTTTAATTTGAATTTTAATTTGAATTTTAATTTTAATTTGAATTTGAATTTTAATTTGAATTTTAATTTTAATTTTAATTTTAATTTGAATTTTAATTTTAATTTGAATTTTAATTTTAATTTGAATTTGAATTTTAATTTGAATTTTAATTTTAATTTGAATTTTAATTTGAATTTTAATTTGAATTTGAATTTGAATTTTAATTTGAATTTGAATTTGAATTATCAATCAATAATTTAAATTTGGTTATCCTTATTCATCTCACTCGGTCTAAGTTATCAATCAAGGGAGTCCTATGATTTTGTGAGATGGTTTTGAGTTTGATTAGAAAAGTTAATTTGACCTTGTGTTAGATCCAAGTTTAACAAGTAGTAATTTAAAAGTACACTTCAATAATTGGCTTCCAGGCCATGGCGAGGCACAGTGGCCTTCTTTGGCCGAAGCCTTATTGGAGCAACAACCATTTTCTAGGCAAAGCCACTTAAAGAAGTTGAACTTTTAACTTACTCATTGAAAACCTTGGTACTAAATAGTACAAGATTCAAATTAACTTTGAAGCTAATCCTAAGTGCCCACCTGGGCAGAGGCTGATTTTAAGGTGCCAACTAGTTTGGAGCCTCCCCCTAAATTGTAGACTGGGTGTCTAGGGTCAATGTAATGGATGTCCCTTTTTGGGACATAAAATTGATTCTGACCTACTTGCTTTGTTAGATAAGCTTTCGGAACCCACGCTTTTCGTTGATTTTTGCGGGGGTGGATAAAGGAGATAAAAGATCTTTGGTTCGATCTTGATTTATATCCTATCCCAGATTTGTTGTACATGCCCTTTTGTGATCCAAGAATAAGGTCAAGGTTCTTGGATCGGGTTGTGAAAGTTGCTAGTAGATCCTTAAGTTTTAGGACTTCACTCTTTAGGGTTAAGTTTTCAGTTTCAAGCTCAATTAATTTTTGATTTTGAGTTTGTTCAGTTAATGTTCTGGTATTAATTAATTGCTCCTTAAGGTCTTGATTTTCCTTAAGAAGCTGGTCATTTCTAGATTCAGTTTCAAGCAATTTTTTATTTAAAACAGAAATAATTTTAAAAAACTTTTCATTTACTGAATCTAAATATACCTTTGTAGAGCCGTCTGAAAATAGTCCGATCTCTTGGCTCGACTCGTATTCGGAATCCTCGTCTTGATCCGAGTCCGATTCTGGTCCGGTTGCCATCAGTGCGAGGTAGCTTGCGTTCTTTGGTTGTTCATCGTCGGAATCGTCCGAGCTTTCATCCCACGTGGCTTGAAGAGCCTTCTTCTTTTTGTTCTTAGTGGGTTGGTCCTCTTTCTTGTAAGGGCATTCATGTTTGAAGTGCCCTTTTCTGTTACAGCCGAAGCAGATCATTTTGCTTTTACCTTCAGTGCTGTAGGGCTTCATTACCTTTTGAATATCTTTCTTTGAAAATTTGTTCTTCCTTCTGGTGAACATTTTTCTTACCAAGTTCACCAGTTGTTCTTCTTCATCGGAGCCTGACTCATCTTCAGGTTCTTCTTGGACTTTTCTCTTTGATTTGGGTTCCTTTGGTGAACCTGCAAATAAAGCTAGCCCTTTCTCGACCTTGGCGTTAGTTTGCTCATGCAGCTCTAATTCACAAAATAGTTCATCCAGATTTATTTTTGAAAGGTTCCTAGAAATTTTATAGGCATCTATAATAGATGCCCATAGTGAATTTCTAGGGAATGCATTTAAAGCGTACCTTATGATGTCCCGGTTCTCCTGTTTGTGCCCGATCATGTGGAGTCCATTCAGTATGTCCTTGATCCGGGCGTGGAGTTGGCTAGCAGATTCTCCTTCCTGCATTTTTATATTAAATAACTTATTTAAAAGTAAATCCCTTTTTGTTACCTTGGCATCAGAGGTGCCTTCATGTAGTTCAATTAATTTGTCCCATAGCTCCTTTGCTGAGTCGGTTGGTCCAATTCTGTTTAGCTCCTCTTTGGTAAGTCCGCACTGGAGGGTGTTCTGGGCTTTGAACTCGGTCTGAGCCTTTTTCTTCATTTCTGAGTTCCATCTGTCGGGCCTTAGTGGAGCATTATTTCCCTCATCCATTGGCGGTGTGTAGCCTGTTTGAACTGCAAACCACTGATCCATGTCGGTCTTCAGATACACCTCCATCCTTCTCTTCCAGTAGGGAAAGTCTTCCCCATTAAAGAGGGGAGGGCGAGCAGTGCTATAGCCTTCACCTTGGGCCATTTAACTTCTGTGCACACGAAATAAAAGTAGAAAAAATATCCCAAGACTGGGTCTTGGATTAGTAGTGCGGGAAATGATAAACTAACTAAAAGCAACTTGAATGGTGTTGCACCAGATTCAAGTAAAATCAAACGAACGGAAAAAAATAATCCAAATCTAGGCAACAATACCTAATTTAGATCGAGTGTAGCGAAAAAACCAAAACTTGAAAAAAAAACTGGATTTCCCCCGGCTCTTATGGTGGTTGCACCGATACAGAGCGTACCAGGCTCTGATACCACTTGTAGGATCGATGCACGTGAGAGGGGGGGTGAATCACGTGACTTTTAAAAAATTAAATCAGAGTGCTTTAAAAAGCGTGCACAGCGGAAATGAAAGAGACGAAAAACAAACACACAAACACGAACGATTTTTACTTCGTTCGGAGCCTTCGGCGATTCCTACTCGAAGGCCCAGGTCCCTCGGACCTTTCCGTTGGGCAATCTACTAAAACTCTCTATCGGTCAACCCCGATAGAGTAGGCGAGTACAAATGAATTGAAAGTGTGACAACCCCACACTTTCAAGTAATTAAGTGCAATAAAGTATTAAAAGAAATTCTTCTTTTTACCGACGTCCGGAGTAGGTCGACTCTTTCGGGGCAGCGGGACGTCGTCGGCTCGAAGTGTAGCGTTTCCGGAGCAAGGCGCGAGCGTAGAAGAACTTGAAAGCTTTGGAAGAAGTGTTGTGTTTGAACCTTGGTCGAGGGGCTCTATTTATAGCCCTGGGGGCGCCCGAAACGTCCGGGGCGCCCCTCTGCGTGGCTGCCGATCCGCAGCCCTCTCGGTCAAGCACTTGATCTCTTTATCTTCGGGATCACCTTTGACTGGGGCGCCCGACGCGCGCGGGGCGCCCGATTTGACCGGTCAAAGCCTCATCTCCTTGGCTTCGCGAGGGCGAGCTTCGGCAGCTGGCAGTGAGGTGGCACAGGGGGCGCCCGCGACATGAGGGGCGCCCGACGCGCGCGGCTGTCGGGGCGTTTTACCTCTCTGCTGACTTTGGGTTGACTCTGGGGCGCCCGACACATCCGGGGCGCTCTGCTCAGCTACGGCCTCACTCCTTTGAGGCTCTCTGAGCTGCAGAATCATAGTCCTTCGGTCCTGCATCCAGGGTTAGTCCAAAACAAGGCTAGCACAATTTTATATGGACTAAAATAAGATACAATTCTAAGTTAATTAGATCCTGTCTCCCAGACCAGGATCTAACCAGGACTCAACTTAGATCACCTAAATGGGTCTAAGTTGGACCGCGCCTAAAGTCCAAGATTGGACTCGTCCTCACTGGGTCGCTCCTCCAGTGACTTACCTTACTTACCCATTGTGCAGCTCTGCTTGACTTCTTGACCCTACCAGGACTTCCTGCCAAGGCTCAACCACCTTGGTCTTCCTGCCAAGTCTCAACCAACTTGGTCTTCAGCCAGTTGTCAGGTCCCGCGGACCCAACTGGACTTTCCGCCAGGACTCAACCATCCTGGACTTCAGCCTGGTGTCTGGTCCTAAGTCTTTCAACCCTGCACACTTGGTAAAGAGGTTAAACACACACAACCCTAACTTTAACCACTTTGTCATACATCAAAACCCGAGTTTGACCGTTAGTGCAAACTGCACCAACAGAAATATATTCCTATAGCTATAGCAGCAACTCTTGCGTCATTACCTACTCGTAGGTCCACTTCACCCTTTGTCAATGATCTAGTCCTTCTAAGGCCCTTCACATTAGTACAAATGTGAAATGCGCAACCGATATCTAGTACCCATGAAGAAGAAATAGATAGATTGACTTCTATAACAAAAAAACTTGACCCAGAAATCTCACTTCTTTTCTTCTTTACTTCCTTTAGGTAGAGTTTGCAATTCCACTTTTAATGTTCGGTCTCACCACAATGGAAGCAGGTCCCTTCCTTAGCCACCCCGCCTTTGGGTTTCGGTGTAGTAGATTTGGCCTTGCCTTTGTCTTGGATCTTACCGTTGCCTTTGGGCTTCCAGTTGCCTTTTCCCTTTTGTACCATTAGTACGATACTAGACTTAGTCTTCTTGAGATTTGTCTTAGCAGTTCTCAACATGCTAAGCATCTCAGGCAATGATTTATCAATTTTATTCATGTTGTAGTTCATGACAAATTGACTTTACCTTTCTGGCAACGATTGCAGGATTAGGTCAGTGGTCAATTGTTGACCCAGTAGAAATCCTAGTCTTTCAAGGTTCTCAACATACCCAATTATTTTGAGTACGTGAGTTCCTACAAAAATTCCTTCTTGCATCTTACATGAAAATAGGGACTTTGACACCTCAAACCGCTCGTACCTAGCTTGCCCTTGATATAGTTGCTTAAGGTGTTCAACCATATCATGTGTATCCATGTTCTCATGTTGCTTCTGAAGCTCAAAGTTCATGGTGGCGAGCATTAGGCATGATACATCCAATGCATCATCTTGATGCTTCTTGTAAGCATACTTTTTAACACAGGTAGCGATAGTGATGGGTGCTTCAGGAAGGGGTTGCTCTAGGACGTACAATTTTCATTCTTGCTTGAGGACGATCCTCAAGTTTCTATACCAGTCTAGAAAATTTGCTCCATTGAATTTATCCTTCTCAAGAATAGATCACAAAGAGAGAGTATTTGACGTATTTGATGACATGGTTATCTACAACATTAAAATGCATAAATGAGTATCATATCTAAATCATTTAATTATGTCTTTAATTAAATGATGCTCCGACTGAATTATAAAGCTTTTGGTAGGGGCTAGTCATGAATGTAAGTAAAACAATTTGCCCAAACTACTAGCTCTAACCCAATAGCGATAACATTCATGTGGGACAAGATCCACATCATACCTTACCTTGAGTTAGCTTTGGATATTCGCCTAAAATTTAGTATAATTAGGTAGGTAACGTTTACCAATTACATTTTATGCAACTTTGTGAACAAAATGTCAAGATCCACATTATACATCATCTTGAGTTAGCTTTGGCTAATTGCCCAAGACTTAATATAATTGTTCTTTAACCCAATTTGCACAACTTTTGGGATATACTTCTAAGTTCTCAATCCAATTGAGGTAACTTAGTTAAGTCTAACCCAAAGTTCAATAGTGGAACATCACAATTATCCACTCGCACTCTACCAAGATAAAACATGTCACTTTGTTTTGGCAAACCCAATAACAAATGATCGAGGTAGTAGTGAATACCAAACTTTGGTAGGCATATCGAGTTGACTTAATTAAGATAAACTTATCATGAACATGCATCATATACAAGTAATAATATAAGCAATGATCGTGACATGGTTATAACCCATATATTACGATCCTCTCAAGCCAATAAGAAGATCGAATGGTCAACCTAGGGATAATATCTTCTCCAAGTGCTTCCTTAGGTTGTCATGTATTGTTGGCATCCTTCTTGTAACTTCATCCTCCAATGGACTTTCTACTCCACATTTTGTACATTACAAAATAAACAAAACTCGAGTTACATTCGAGTCTAAATATATTTTACAATTAGAAAAATATAGATGAAGGCACGACACGCAGACCGTATTATGAATTACAACATGCACACACACATAACTACAATCATATTGGGGCTAAGGGCCATAACCATACACCATGGCAACAAACACACACAATAGATTTAGGACATCAATTTTTATTATGATTATAAAAAAATGCTCATGAGCTGAAACCAAAGGTTATAAAATTTGTTGAGTGTAATTGGATAATAATATGCTTTCATATTTCGTATGATAATGCTATGGACTTTTAGTTTGATCAACACAAATTTTTTGTATCTTAACCAATGCTCATATATTATACAATCCATAAGAAAAATTATGTCCTACTTTTATATCACATATAAAAGTGTTTTTTAATTTTGTACAATCTTTCGCAAGTGGCTCTGATACCACTGTAGGGATTTTTATGTGACAACGACATAAAAAAAGCAACAGAAAATAAGATCCCTTGAGCAATTCATGCGAAAAATCCGTACAAAGTTTGATCTATCTAATAGATATACCTTTGAAGCGTGCCCTTCGCTTATCTCGCTAATCCTTTGGTTTGTTGAATCTCAGCACGATCAGAGTGTTCGTGCCTCTAGTAGTATCCACATTAACATGTTTTCGTTCGTCTCACGAACTAAGTCTTGGAGAGGAACCACCTTCATGGTGCTAGCCGCCTAAGGGGGTTTGGCCACCAAGGAGGAAGAAAGGAACAAGGGATTTTTGGCCAAGGAGGAGGAGAATAATGAAGACAAACTCTTTTTCCAAAAGTTCAACAAGACCCCTTGTATACTCATCCCATGAATACGAAGGGGTTTTGCCCGTTGAGCTTCCCTTCCCATTAATGCCCCATTAAGCCTCAATGAATACTAATGTCTCTTGGTATTCTTATAACCTTTTGTATTCATCCAATGAATACAAATGGTTTTTGTCTCTTAGTCTTCCAGTCTAAACTAAATGAGTCTAATTCGAATTAGACTCAATCCCTAATTGGATTCATTTGAGTTTAACTCAATTAATCCAATTTTAGATCATATTTTAGTCAAACTAAAATTAATATATCTCCGAAATGATATGTTCTTTGTGTGTGACCCAATAGGCTCTGGTAACATTGACAATGTATCTAAACTACTTTAGATACATAAATAATGAGCGACATCTAGCAATACATCATTGCTACCCAAGTGGCGAAAATGTCGAGATCCGACATAACATTTTCGTGATTATTATAATATATGACTTTGTCCTTCTATCCTTGATATCTAGATTGATCAATAAGACATAGAATGTGTCATCCGCTTATCAATCTTTGTGTTTCTTGATCCCCAAGTAGACTAACTCAAGCAAATAAACTCAATATCTCATATTAACTCATTTGAGCATGGCCATGCATTTTACTAGTCCTACTCGATCAAGGGGCCCACAGATATCATTCCCGTCATATGGAAGGGATAGATCGCATCTACTTCACTCACATTCCTCTGCATAATTTGTTACATATCCAGTAATCGCCTTTATAGTCCACCCTGTTACAGGTGACGTTTAACGATATCAAAGTGTTAGGACCGAAAGGAATTTAAATATCTTCACAATGGTATGATATTATCCACTTTGGGGCTAAGCCTCTCATGGTTTTGCTCTTGGGCTCTCCCAAAAGGTCTCATACCAATGAAGATATCTTTTTTCATTATAAGTCTATGATTTTTCCCATGTGTTTTCGATGTGGGACTATATTTGCAACCTTACAACCCCAACAATCCCCCCCTCAAACAAAGGACCATAAGTCCCCTCTCAAGCGGAAACCCTTTCCGTTTGATGTTCGATCCTCAACCCACCAGGACTTTCTGCCCCTCGGTCCACCCGACCTACTAGGAATTCACTGCCTAGCCGTAACTAGGACTACTCTGCCTGGTGTCTGATCCTCTTGATCAAGACATGGGAGCCCACACATCCTTTATTCAAGGCTTAACCCACATGGTTAGATCTGAATCATAACTCTAGCTTATGCTTCTTTCGACGGTTAGTCCAGTGAAGAGCGACCTTGCTCTGATACGAATTGTTAGGACCGAAAGAAATTTAGATATCTCCACAATGGTATGATATTATCCACTTTAGGTCTAAGCCCTCATGGTTTTGCTCTTGAGCTCTCCCAAAAGGCATCATGCCTATGGAGAATATTTTTTCCTTATAAGCCTATGATCTTTCCCATGTATTTTAGATGTGGAACTATGTATGCAACCTTGCAACCCCAACACAAAGTACATAACTCCTTATATAGAAAACCATAGTGAATTCAAGTCTAAGGACTATTCATACTAATAATCACATGAGAAAGTTTATGACACTCATATAACGATCCATGAAACTTTCTCATAGCGGATCAATTCAGTACACATTCTCTAATGTATATTCATGTGTCAACTTGATATCCCATATCTAATGACTTGTGAGATCAACTCATCAATTGACCTACATGCTAGTCTTAACGTATTAATATTGTCCTTGAATATTAATACTTGACTAGGAATAGTTAAGGATGGTATTCTCTACATTATTTCACCATCAATTCAATTGATTGATATAATGTAGATCAGAATCTACTACCCAAAGACATTATTATATTTATTCATTGGTCACAATCATGAAATAAATCTAATAATCAAAATTTGTCTTTATTAAATAGAATATGATACAAAATGTTCCCTAAACAATCATCTTATAATTGGCTCTGGGGCCAACACTAATAGACAGATAGATGTTGGTTGTTATTCACATGCATGTTTTATTATAATTCTGTTGGCTTAGTGATTAGCCTTGTACATATATTTTAGAGCATCTTTAAGCAAAATTTAGGTTAAAAAGTATAAAAGAAGGTATAATTCCTCCTAAATTCAACACTATTTAAACTAAAATTTAATAATTTTTCTATCCAATTGAGTACTATCTATAATAGGTCTATCAATAATCTGGGGCACACTACTTGTGCACACATTTTTAGAGGTTGCAATTGGTGTAGGTGAGTTTTCTTGTACACGAATTTACTCAAAAAATCAAGCATATTTGACTTAGATTTAAGTATATATAGTCACGAATGAAGTACTAATTTCAAACTATCATGTACATTTGAATGCAAGTTTTGTACTAATTAGTGTAGGTGAGTTTTTTTGAGACATATTCTCTTGTTTTATTGATAATATAATATGGATTAAGGTTAATGATACTATTACTCAAATTATTACTTTATATAATTGATCAAGGTACATAATTCACATTATTATGTACAAAATATCCAAATTCAAATATGTGTGTAATTAAATTGAGTATAATTATTCAAATTTGAGTATTCAGGTACGAGACTCTATGATTCAAAAAATCAAACATAATTTACTCAGATTCAAGTATATATAGCCACGAATAAAGTACTAATTCCAAACTATCGGGTACAAGTAGACGCAAGTTATGCACTAATTAGTGTGGGTGAGCTTTTTTGGGATATATTTCCTTGTTTCATTGATAATATAATATGGATTAAAGTTCACGACACTATTGATCAAATTATTATTTTACATAATTGATCAGGATACATAATCCGTATTATTAGGTACGAAATATCCAAATTCAAGTATGTGTGTAATTGTATTGAGTATAATTGTGTAAAATTTAAGTATTCAGGTACCAGACTCCCTTTATAGTTCTCAATGGCTCAAAAAATTAAGCACAATTGACTCAAATTCAAGTATATATAGCCACGAATGAAGTACTATTTCCAAACTATCAGGTACATTTGGACGCAAGTTATGTACTAATTGTGGATATTGTGACACCCACTACTTCACATATAGTGTGGAAAGTAGCATCGATAGGGATGATTATTTTCATCGAGAATACACATTGGAGCATTATGCTTATCATAAATATAAACCACCTAATATGAGAGTCAATACCTTAGAAGTAGAAGAGAAAAATGTATGTATATATGTTTGACATCACCTGATATAGAAGAAGTTGGTGTAGATGAGTTTTTTTGGGATATATATATCTTCTTATTTCATTGATAATATAATATAGATTAAGGTTAATGACACTATTGCTTGAATTATTGATTTACATAATTGATCAGGGCACATAATCCACATTATTAAGTACGAAATATACAAATTCAAGTATGTGTATAATTAAATTGAATATAATTGTGCAAAATTTGAGTATTTAGGTATGAAACACCCTTTATAGTTCTTAATAGCTCAAAAAATTAAGCACAATTGACTCAGATTTATATACCCGCGAATGAGGTACTATTTTCAAACTATCATGTACATTTAGACGCAAGTTATGCACTAATTGGGGATATTGTGGAATCCACTACTTCACATGTAGTGTGGTAAATAGCATCGCTAGGGATGATTATTTTCATCGAGAATACACAATGGAGCATTATGCTTATCATATATATAGATCACCTAATATGAGAGTCAATACCTTAGAAGTAGAAGAGAAAAATGTATGTATATATGTTTGACATCACCTAATGTAGTATACACCCATAATCAAATCCTAGAAGAGATTAGTGTAGGTGAGTTTTTTTGTACATATTTTTTTATTTCGTTGATAATATAATATGGATTAAGGGTAATGACACTATCGCTCGAATTATTGCTTTATATAATTGATCAGAGTACATAATCCGCATAATTAGTTACGAAATATCCAAATTCAAGTATGTGCATAATTAAATTGAGTATAATTATGCAAAAATTGAGTATTCAGGTACGAGACTCACTTTATAGTTCTCAAAGGCTCAAAAAAATCAAGCACAATTAACTTAGATTTAAGTATATATAGCCACGAATGAAGTACTAATTTTAAACTATCAGGTACATTTGGATGCAAGTTATGTACTAATTAGTATAGGTGAGTTTTTTTGGGACATATTTCCTTATTTCGTTGATAATATAATATGGATTAAGGTTATTGACATTATTGCTCGAATTATTGCTTTACATAATTGATTAGGGTACATAATCCATATTATTAGGTATGAAATATCTAAATTCAAGTATGTGTGTAATTAAATTGCGTAATTGTGCAAAATTTAAGTATTCAGGTACGAGACTCTATGGCTCAAAAAAATCAAGCATAATTGACTCAGATTCAAGTATATATAGTCACGAATGAGGTACAATTTCAAACTATCGGAGGCAAGTAGATGCAAGTTATATACTAATTAGTGTGAGTGATTTTTTTGGGACATATTTTCTTGTTTCATTGATAATATAATATGGATTAAGGTTAATGACATTATTTCTCGAATTATTGCTTTACATAATTGATCAGAGTACATAATCTGTATTATTAGGTACGAAACATCCAAATTCAAGTATGTGTGTAATTAATTAAGTATAATTGTGTAAAATTTGAGTATTCAGGTACGAGACTCTCTTTATAGTTCTTAATGACTCAAAATATCAAACACAATTGACTCAGATTCAAGTATATATAGCCACGAATGAAGTACTATTTTCAAATTATCAGATACATTTGGTCACAAGTTATACACTAATTGGGGATATTGTGACACCCACTACTTCACATGTAGTATTGTCAATAACATCGCTAGGGATGATTATTTTCATCGAGAATACACAAGGAGTATTATATTTATCATAAATATAGACCACCTAATATTAGAGTCAATACACGATTGCAATACGATTTGTATACTATTGGGTACATTTGGACGTATTTATATACTAATCATATATTTAGTTTATCAATTTACCAAACATGTTCATGGTTGTTAATTGGTGATCTATCATTACCTAATTTCTGAATATCTATATTCATTTTTGCATAACATATACCTAATTTATCAAAATTTATACTCAAGTTTTTGGTCGTATTTGTCCATAAAACCCACAAATTCAACCAAAGTAAATTGCACATATTTCAAAGTACCTAACAACGTTCATAAATATAATAATAACTGACATAGGATACAAAGTCACATAAACCATAAACACAGCCATAAGTTTCCACTTCACAACCATAATATATACTACAATAACTACACATCAATTTCAGACAAACCAATTCTTCCATAACATTTTCAAAAATAGACCCATCAAACATAACATATACCTAATTTATCAAAATTTGTACTCAAGTTTCTGGCCAAATTTATCCATAAAACTCACAAATTCAACCAAAGTAAATTACACATATTTCAAAGTACCTAATAACATTCACAAACATAATAATAACTGACACATAATACAAAGTCACATAAACCATAAATACAACCATAAATTTCCACCACACAACTATAGTATATACTACAACAATTACAAGTCAACTTAAGACAAACTAATTCTTGCACAACATTTTAAAAAAAATAGAACCATCAAAGATGTTGTCACTCAACCAGAATCAATATGTAAATCATCAATACTGTCACTCAAATGTGTCTGCTTTCTCGAACGTAAGGTCATGTTTGATTCCCCTTCTAGTAATCTATTTTTCCTGCGGAAGTGTATATGAAAAAGTATCAGACTACCCATAAAAATTATAGAGTATGATTGCAAAAACAAACCAAGTGTCATATATTTACTAACAAATCAAATATACACCATTTTAAGAATAATAGCTAGTTTATAGCTTCTTTGTAGCTGCGTCTGTTTTGGCCTTTCTTATGACAGCGACTACACTATGACACACATGTTTCAACTTGTGATGGTATCTTCTTAGTCCTCCTACGACCTGGCTGACTCCGAACATCTGGAGCATTGATTATATTTCCTTCATCAAAATTTGACTCGTTAATGTCAAAAGTTGGGATTGGATTAATAATTCTTTTGTATGCTTGGCGATACATTCCAATCTTGAAATAATGATCACAAAATTCATATAACGACAATAACTTTGACTAAATAGTAGCACAAGCATGCTTGCATGGAAACTTATTAATCTGTCAAGTTCTGCATGAACAACTCTTATCAATTAAATCAACAACAAAGAATTTTTCACCATCAACTACCTCAAACCTCCAATTACATAACCGATGCACTCTCAAATTTTAGGATTCAAGATAAACACTAACAATTGCCTTCTCCTTTTTAGGACTTAATTCCTTAACTATCGCCATTGTTGATTCACATCGCCGATGCATTATATTCATGATTTGTATGTGTATGTGGTCCACCATAGCCACAATAGGGAGATAACGAGCTGGTTTAACCTAATTATTCCAACACTCGACCATATTATTATTCATAACACTTCATCTATCACCAAGAAATAAAGCATTTGCCCAACTTTGTGGCTAGGAATGTACAATAAATCCTATGGCAAGTGACATGAAGTCTATGATATTTTTTATATGTTGTTCATGCTCCTGCAAAGATGGAGCATATGTAGCAATCTTGAATACCGAAGACCAGTATTTTTTGTTATGTTTTGGATAACTTCGCAATACCTATAATAACAAAAAAATCATTTTTAATTCAAAACATGTATTATTATAAAATTAAAATTAAAATACAAAACAAAAATAGGTAATTAATTATTGAATAATGATTGGGAGAGTGAAAATCATAGTGAATGACGTGGCACCTTGCATGCACGATCTCTGACAGGTTCACCGTGCCCCCCAGGGTATAGTTTGATTCGGGGCGGCGGCCGAATGTCGTCGATGGTGTCCAAGCGATAATCGGACGTGTGCATGTAATGAAAGTACTACGTCATGCCACATCATTCACTATGGTTTTCACTCTCCCATTTTCACTCTCTCTATCATTGCTCTTAATTATTTACCTACTTCACAAAATTATCACTAAATGTCTCAAATAATACACATGGTGACTACCCACAAATAGTTGCTCAACTGCCTTCATAATCCTAGGATGTCTATCGGAGAAAAAAGTGAGCTTATTGAATGTAATATTTTGATATGAAAGTAGGACACTTCTCAAAAGATAACAAATCATTCTCAATTATCATCATTCTTTGCATCCACTACCGAATAACAAATTGTGAAAAGATCATCGTTGGTGACCTTTGACACAACAACTAGGATACTACCTTTATACTTATTTTTTATATCAGTCCCATCCAAAAAAATCAACGACCTACAACCAGTAACAAAACCAACTGCACATGCACGAAAACAAATGAATAGTTATTTAAATTTATTAGTTACGGGATTAATCTCGCGCTCAGCAATACTGCTAGGATTTATTTCTCGAATAGCATGACAATACCATCTTAGCCTATCATAGCATCCCCTCTCTGTACCATGAATATCAAACATCGCTAATTCCTTGCTTTTTTCATACTTTGCGATAGTCTAACTCTATCCCATAATCTCTTTGCAAGTCTTTCTGAATTGTACAAGGGCGATAAGAGGGCTCTTCCCTCAATTTATCTTTCACCACATTAGCGAGATCCAAGTTGCATCGGCTTTAGGATGCCCTCAGTACATAGATTGTTCTCACCACATGTATGTTGCAGATTACATTTTTGGATCCCAAATATACTATTTGCTTTATATTTTGAAGCATAAATTCTTCATACACAACTCCTTTCACTACAAATAGCAATAATTTTTTCGTTGTCATTTTTCTATATAAAAATGAGCGTCTTGTAGCAACAACATAGTTTTTTAACACATCTTCTAAAATTAGTACCATCCTTGAATTTTTTTTTTCCCTTCATCATGGATGCAATTAATCTAAGCATCTATAGTATTCGGCAACAAGGTCTATTCGATCTCCTCATCACTCCTAGATTACGTGTGTTCCTCCTCAATCCTTACCAGTTTGATAAAAAATTATTAAGATGCACCAAACACAAATAAGTATATAATAAATGCATACCATACATACATAAAGAAAGATATTGAATTTAAATACGATTAGTAGTATCAAATAAATAATATCATATGCACTTATGCAAGAAGTAAGATAACATATTATCAAAATCAAAATACGAAGCGGGATATAATATATTTTACCTCTCAAAATTTAGGTTCCCAATATATTCATTTCTACTCTCTACCCTCAAATCGATCATACTGAGCTTCAAACACATATGATGATGTATCATATTCAGGACATCATTATCATCGTTCAAAGTCACGTACATCTTATGTCGTGGTGCTATATTGCAGAATCATAGATTTGGGAGTAATCTCTGCATATTTTTTTTTTTTTGCAAAAACTCACAAATATATCCAACAAACTATAACGACTGAAAATTGAAATCATAAATAACTCATTGCACTTATAATTACCCAAAAATGCAATGTTGCAAGGTCCAGAACCTAATCCACAAAAATATAACATTCTATTGAATAGTATAAAAACTGAAAATCAAAGCTTCATTTATATAAAAATGTAAGATAATTTTTTTCTCTAAATCATTTCAAAAAATTGAACAATAATTAGATTCAAACATTAAACTATAAAAATTGAGAATAAACTATTATAATTGAGTACTCTAAGTAATTTTTTCAAAATTCCTAAAAATTAAACTATTTCATAAACTAAACAATTATAATTTATCATAAAACATTTATAATCAAGTACTCTAACGAATTTTCAAATGACCACTCTACAATGGAATAGATAAAATACAAACCTAATCAAAAAACTAAACCTTAAATATTGGGCATGAAATCTACAGTCAACCAAAAACACACACATAATCCTTAAACTAAACCCTAAATATAGGGCATCAAGTTGGCAATCAACCAAAAACACACACAAAATCTCTAAACTAAATCCTAAATATAAGACATGAAATTGACAGCCAACCAAAACACACACACAATAAGAAAAAAACTAAACGCAAATCTCATGGAATCATTTAATCGAAAAAGATCAAACACAGACTCACTCATAAAGGTGTGATCGACTCTTCGATTTTGGCCTTCAATGTCGACTAAAGGGCTTGTTCGTCAATGGTTTGGAGAAAAAAGTCAGTGTTGACTTAGGGCAAGATGGCGTTGGCAGTTGGGGCCTGGGGCGGAAAAAATAAGCTTGCAAAGGGGATTTTAATTAAAACCAAGAATAATTAGGTAAATTTACATAGATGACGGAGTTGCATTTAACGATCAAGTTTTGTCAGGGAGTTAGAAAATATTTTCTCTAGCTAGAGATTGAGGGCGGAGTTTGAGTTGTGATCAGAGATTTTATTTTATGGCAATTTACCGAAAGTCCAATTACCCTTAGCAATTAAATAATTTATTTATATGTGATCGGTAAGGAAAGGAAGACGTATTGGATAAAAAAAAATTAAAGAAGCACTTTATTTTTATTGAATTAAAATAGAAAAGGATGCCTCTACATCTAATTAATGTACATTTTTATTGAGTGAATGGTTGAAAAATCACGTTTAGATTATAAACATAAATAATTTTTTTAAAGTAAATAATGATCCTTTATAGAATTATAGTCTATCTTAAGATGAATCATAGGTTAGTTTATAATCGATCGTCATTAGAGATTGGGACGAGTGAAATTGACCTATTATCCTATTATAATAAAGTTATCCCCTTCTAATCAATTGGACATGCATTAAAATATTTTTTCTTGGAATTTTAATATGGAGATGTAATATTTACATTATGTTAAAT
Source organism: Boesenbergia rotunda (assembly GCA_024364735.1). Classification (NCBI taxonomy): domain Eukaryota; kingdom Viridiplantae; phylum Streptophyta; class Magnoliopsida; order Zingiberales; family Zingiberaceae; genus Boesenbergia; species Boesenbergia rotunda. Next base: position 141,676 of record JAGFNQ010003467.1, read on the forward strand.
TATTTAGGTTGAAGATGTAATATATATATATATATATATACACCAAAATTTAATTAACAAAATATATGGTTTATTAATTTATTTTCTAATATTATCTTATTTTTAAATTTTAGTATTTTATGAATTTTATTTTTATTTATTAATGTTTAAAATATTTTTCATTTGATTTTAAAGTTGAAAATGGATTTACCACACAAATGAATTGGTTTTGATAAGCTAGTACAACTAATTGGATAAGTCAAGTTGAAAAGTCTTCAATTAGTCCGATCAAATAAATTGACTAGTCATTCTAGAAACTCAAGCATAAAATTGAGTGAAAGTGATATTACTCACCTTTAAATTCATTATATTTTTAGCAAAGAAAATTATACTAAATTATTTAAAATTTTCACAAAAAATTGTACATTTTTCAATTGAAAATTTTATTTTTAAGTGAAAAAATAGGAGTGCCTTTCCAGAAAATAAAAAATTGAATGTATACGTTGGAAAAGTGCTTGTAATTAAATGATGCATTTAATTGTCGAGGAAAATGTTAGAACTAGATAATAGGTGAATTTGAAATAATTAATTTGGTTCTATAAAAATTTTTCATCGATTACTAGGATAAATCGAAAAGTACTCGTGATGGACAATTTAGAAGCTCAGCATCCTAAGATTCATATTTTATTTAGAAAAAAAATTTCTATAAAATATATCATAATTAGAATATCTAAGATAATAATTAGTTGTCCATCATAGCCCTGCGGATGCATTCAATTGTCAAGGAGCCCGCCTCATAAATAAATACCTAATTAATGATTGCGTTCTCTCACGTGGTTTGACAAACTCAACCTGCATTTATCATGCAGATTTATATATAGAAATTTTCTATGTGAAAATCTCGTATAAATTTCATATAAATCTTAATTATTTTTTTATATTTAATATTATAATCTAACTATTAAATTTTAAAAATAAAACCTTAAACAGCAACATAATAAGCTAAAAAAATAAAATTAAAAAAAATCAAATATACATGATCCACATAAGTCTACGCAGTATAAAATTTTTATTATATATAACCCAACCACTCCGTGCATGATCATGGAAGGTGCCTCCGTAGTGATTGAAATGACTCCCATGCATAGAGGCACTTGAATAGAGATGATAATTTTTCTCATGGGTTCGGGATTTCATGGGGAAATCCGAAATGGAACTGGTTTAGGGGACGTTATAGGGTATGGATTTGAGTTTGGAGATTTTTTCAACTTCCCGCAATGGATTGGGAGTGGGTATGAGGATGATATCCCCATCCTCGAGCACGCCCTAATAGCCCCGATAGTACCGATAATAATAATAATAATAATTATTATTATTATTATTATTATTATTATTATTATTATTATTATATAAGTATATTTTACATAATTTTTCATAATATTTAGAGTTAAAATTTAATAGCGAATCAATTTGAAGCGAAATCGGGGTGGAGATTTAATCCCCATGGGGTCGGGGATGGGATTCCTCGATTAGGTAAAATTAGAGATCGGGACAGGGATGAGGGCAGGGATATAATTCGGGGGCAGGAATGGGGATGACAAACCTGCCCCCGCCTCGTCCCATTGCCTTCCCTACGCTTGGATCTATTTTTTTTTATATTTTTTAAAAATTAACATTTTCTCCTAAATAAATATAATATGAGCATCTAAAATTTTTTATCTTGAACATTATAACTCAAAGGGAAAGCCTGAATCTTAAAGAAAAATCTTATTAATTAAACCCACTATAACACAATCTCTTAATTCTAAAATTTTAAACGGTAAATACGTATAATATACCCCGTGAACTTCTAAATTTTTTTATCTTGAATATTATAACCTAAGAGGAAAACTTGAACTTTAAAAGAAAAATCTTATTAACTTAAATTCACTATAACTCATACTCTAGATCCTAAAATTTTAAATCTGAAATATATATAATATATATGTCCCTAAAAAATAAATAAATAAATCATATAATTGAGGTGCCTGGATTTGATCCTAAGTGTCTTAATCATGTAAAAAAAAAATTGATTCAAGGTGTCTTTCATACACATAAAGTAAGGTATGTCTGTGTCTGGTATATATATATATGGGTCAATTTTTTAAAAAATTTTATTTTTTTAGTAAAAATTATACCCTGAAACTTAAACCGTCACCTTTAAATCTTAAAATATTTAACACTAAGTACTCTTATATTGCTCACTTATAGGTGTATTATATAATATTTTCATATAATTCTAAATAACTTAACCGTAATTGAAAAAAATTGAAGGATAGTGTCGCCTAGAATGGGCACCCAAGATATTAAATGGCTATGAGAGAGAGTGTGTAACACCACCTTATCCTTTGTGTGTAGATAAGTTCCCACGGGAAGACATAGTTGACAACTGCATTAGTATTTGAGTGTTTGTCATATGAAATTTTGATGTCAATTTTCAACATCAAAATGCTTATTGGATTCTTAGAGGTCACTGCATTAAGAAGAAAGTTTCTCGTGATTTACATCTCTACATATAACTGTGACGTGTTTGGGATCAACGAATGACCTTTTAGCACTCGTGTAGATAGATATAAAGTTAAGTTGAATCATGATTTAAAAATAATTAAATGAGATATTATCATGTCAATGCGTTGCTTTAGGATTAATTAATTAATTTAACAGCGAGTTAAGTACAAAACTTGCATTCCCTGTGAACTTGCTGACTAAGGATTTTTTTTTATTTCACAAGTAAATTATTATAAAAATGTTCTTATGTATTCAAGAAATTCTTAATGTTAACTATAGTATATGTGTAAATAATATTGAATTTGTGTGCGACTAATTAGATGATGTTTTAAGTTTTAACCTTTAGGATTCAAATTTAAGGAGTGGATTTTTTTTTTCATCTCCGCTATTAAATATAAACTAGAGTGTAACCCATCCAATTTGTGCCTCTAGAACTTGCATGTTCATCCTTTACAAGAGATCATAATTTTTAATCAAACTCGCACAATCTAATTTGTGCCTCTTGAGTTCTTCATGATCTCCTCTCTTCCATCTTTATAAGAGTTATAAGGAGTTATTGTAACAATGAGGAGCATCAAGGAAACAGAGGAGAACTCTTGAAACAATCTTGTTCTTCTCATCCAATTTCGATAACACTGAGATCGACAACTAAATACATGATTAAATCAGTATGTAGAAACTAAAAAATATATTATATAAATATAATTTGATCTTTGTATATATGTCACGAACAATAGAAATAATTGAGAAATTGAGTCTTCAGAAAGATCACAAGCAGTCGATTGAACTCCAAACCGGGCATGCATGCAGGAAGAAGTTAATTAATATTGGTAATGGTTGAAGAGATCCCAATAGGCCGCCGGAGAAGGAACCATCCCGGTGTTGGAAAAGATTAGATTGTTGGCGTCAGGACTCGCCACCAGTTGAATCGACGGCGGCGGCGTAAACAGGGCCGTCGGAGTAAACATCCCCGGGGATATCCACGGCAGGGACGCAGGCCCCGGCGACAGGATCCCTCCTCCTCCTAGTCTCCGTTCTTCCGGCGACCGAATGATTTCCACCACCACGTCGTTGACTACTTCGCGATTTAATATACGTGCAGAAGCAGAAGCGGAGGGGGAGGAGGTGGCCGTCTTCTCGAAGGTGGCCAAGCGGGCGGCCGGAGAGAACTGAGCCGATCCCCTGTTGCCGTGGGGGTCACCTGCGGTGACACCCCCGGAGAGCGAAGACGACGACGAGGCCGCGGCGGCTGCATGGACGCCGGTGAGGCTCTGCACGACGGCCATGAAGTCGGCGGGGGTGGCGTGGATGACCTTGGGCGAGACGGCGTAGATGATGACGGGCGGGCGGTACTGCACCTGCTGCGGCGGCGGCGCCACCGGGGGCTTCCTGATCTTGTGGGACTCCTTCCTTACAGTGAGAGGCGCCGGGCGAGGGCCGTGGAGCTCTCGCGGCCGTGCGAATTGTTGCCCGGCCCCAGCGCCGGCCCCGGAATTATCCATGGCTAGGCGGAGAGAATTATATATTTCTACTTTGGGGAAAGAAATCTAATAAAACCCAAATTTTGAGAAAATCTAGAGGAGATTATGATTATATATATTGGCGTGCACAAATAGTCAAAGAAGCCATGGATTGAGAAATCACTCCATGGGATTATTCATTCAATTCCCTCAACTTTTGAATTATCAAAATAATGTCCTCCAAGGATCGAAAGTCTATCACTAGTACTATTAGGGTTTTAAATAATCGAGTTAAGCTTTAGGGTATTCATGTTTATTTGATAGGGCAACTTAGCCAAAGTCAAGCAAAATTTAAAATGAACTAAACTTTTAAAATGGTTGTTCAAACTTGACTTGGTTTACTTTTGATGAGCTTGAGTTTGGCGTGAGCTTGATTCGCTTAAATATTATCGAGCTTTCAATTAAAATTTAGCTTAAGCTTGGTTCGTTTAGATGTTATCGAGCTTTCAATTTAAACTTATTTGATTGTTTGGAATTTTTACTTGTTTGATTAATTATTGAGTTCGATAATTCAAATTTATTTGTTTATTTTAATTTTTTTTATTTATTTATTTAGCATTTTGATAAGAGTTTTATTAATAAATATGGTTCACGGATATTATTCATGAATATTAACAAGCTGAATACATATATGTTCAAGTTTGTATGTTTAATTTAATGAGTTGTTCAAGCTTATTTAATTATTTAATCGATTGTGTGTATTAAACGAACATAAACAAACTCTTATCGAATTGAACATCAAATTTATTCACAAATATTCAATTCATTTATAGCCTTAAGTACGATAGACACTCGAATCCATCTCAGATCACACTCTTTAGACCCAAATCTAACATTTTTAGAACGCTAGCTTAACTATTTAAGTAAATTAAGAATATGTATAAATTGAAAGAGAGCTTGGCACAATATTAAAATGATTGACATCTACATGTCACAGATTCAATCTCGAAAACATGCTCTTGTAAAACAGAATAAGATATTGATAAGAATTTTGTACACTGGATTGTCCTTAAAAATATGTATAAATTATGGAAGCGAAATGAAAATTTGCACAGGAGTAAACTAGTAAAATAAAAATGAAAAGGATGGCAGAGAAGGAAAAGTTTAAGCCATAGTCTTAGCGTTGAACTCGTCCATGGAGGAGGGCTGTTTTATGAAGTAAGATCTCACTCTAATTTCAATCAATATTTGCATTATATTAACTACTTGTTGCCGAGTCAAACCTAACTAAGCTACCCACTTTGTTGCATTCGGTTTTAGAAAGTAATAAAATATTTAGACGTATCTGGAATTATTAATTTGAGGAGGGAGTGGGAAGATATGTCGTTCTTCTTGTTGATTGGAGACTATTTATTTTGATAGTTGAAGAGTTCCAAGTTCAGCATAATCGAGACAAAGTCAACCGTCAGTCAATAAAATCTAGGACTTAGTCAAACTGATGAATACGTCATGAAATTTAGGACAATATAACAGCGACGTGCTCGGATGAAATTCTTTCTCGAGAAGCATTCTTATCGTTGAATTTTCATTCATTATTATGACTACATTAATTTAGCAACAGTAAATTAAATACAGTGGTCAATCAATTTTTTCAACTTGTATACAATTTAGAAGTTTAATTTAATTAAATAATATTAATTATATTAGTTTTATGACTAACACGCAGATATAAATATTGATGAACGAACGTTCATTAATTTGAAAGTGAGAATAAAATCAACGGCAATTTATCAAAGAGCATATTTAAAAATTAGAATTTATCAATTCGAGTACCATGATTTCTATTTTATCAAAAGGCGCAGGCCTTTAAGTGAACTTTCCCTTATATCCCTCCTTCTAATTACTGTCTTTCTCTTTCTCTCTGTCAGTAACAAATTTCAAGACGTCTGCACATACTTTTTCAGACTTTTATTTTAAGATAATATATTATGGAATCGGCGCTAAAAACGTAAGGTAAAAATCAAAAAAATATTTCAACCAACGTGATTTAAAAATATAAATAAATGATTTTTTTATATTTGATTAATATAAATTAATATATTTAATAATATTATTAAATATATTAATATATAAAAAATAAAAAAATGTGAAGTCTTTTGATTTCAGACAGCATGGGCCTGAAATCAATAGATTTCAGGCCCACGCTGGCCTGAAATCTTTTGATTTCAAACCCAGCGTGGGCCCGAAATTTTTTATTTCAGGCCCACGTTGGGCCTGAAATTTTTTATTTCAGACCCACGTGGACTCAAATTTTTTTTTCTATTTTAAAAATATATTAATATATAAAAAAACCTATCAAAATACATAATTTCATATTAAAACGCAGGGTCTAAAGTCACTCTAGGAGGGCCTGAACACAGATGTGTTCAGGCCCTCCTTGGGCCTAGAGGGTCTGAACAAATCCTCGATAAATATAAGTAAATTAAATAAAAATATCAATAGTTCTAGTTAGAGTTGAGCTAGGAGATGATATTTTTGGTGTCCAAACTTCTAATGATTATAAATTATGTTGCAATAGAAGATTTTTAGGTCAATCAGTGGGTTTTCACCAAAACCCACTGTTGGACCTAGGATATTTGGATTTCTCAAAATCCAATATCAATAGTTAGAGTTGAGCTAGGAGATAGTATTTTTGGTGTCCAAAATTCTAATGATTATAAATTATATTGAAATAGGAGATTTTTAGGTCTATCAGTGGGTTTTCACCAAAACTCACTGATGGCCCTAGGATATTTGAATTTTAAAAAATCCAATATCAATAGTTAGAGTTGAGCTAGGAGATGATATTTTTGGTGTCCAAACTTTTAATGATTATAAATTATGTTGCAATAGGAGATTTTTAGGTCTATCAGTGGGTTTTCACCAAAACCCACTGATGAACCTCCCATATCTGGATTTCTGAAAACTCCATATGAATAGAGAGGTTAGAGGTAGGAGATTATGTTTTAGGTGTCCAACCATCTATATATTAGATATCACAAATGCAATAGGAGTAGTTTAGAAATATCAGTGAGTTTTGACCAAAACCCACTGATGGACTTACCATATCTGGATTTCTGAAAACTCCATATGAATAGAGAGGTTAGAGGTAGGAGATGATGTTTTAGGTGTCCAACCATCTATATATTAGATATCACCAATGCAATAGGAGTAGTTTAGTCATATCAGTGGGTTTTGACCAAAACCCACTGATGGACCTCCCATATCTGGATTTCTGAAAATTCCATATGAATAGAGAGGGTAGAGGTAGGAGATGATGTTTTAGGTGTCCAAACATCTATATATTAGATATCACCAATGCAATAAGAGTAGTTTAGTCATATCAGTAGGTTTTGACTAAAATCAACTGATGGACCTCCCATATTTGGATTTCTGAAAACTCCATATGAATAGAGAGGGTAGAGGTAGGAGATGATGTTTTAGGTGTCCAAACATCTATATATTAGATATCACCAATGAAATAGGAGTAGTTTAGAAATATCAGTGGGTTTTGACCAAAACCCACTGATGGACCTCCCATATCTGGATTTCTGAAAACTCCAAATGAATAGAGAGGTTAGAGGTAGGAGATTATGTTTTAGGTGTCCAACCATCTATATATTAAATATCACCAATGCAATAGGAGTAGTTTAGCCATATCAGTGGGTTTTGACCAAAACTCACTGATGGACCTCCCATATCTGGATTTCTGAAAACTCCATATGAATAGAGATGATAGAGGTAGAAGATGATGTTTTAGGTGTCCAAACATCTATATATTAGATATCACCAATGAAATAGGAGTAGTTTAGAAATATCAGTGGGTTTTGACCAAAACCCACTGATGCACCTCCCATATCTGGATTTCTGAAAACTTCATATGAATAGAGAGGTTAGAGGTAGGAGATTATGTTTTAGGTGTCCAACCATCTATATATTAGATATCACCAATGCAATAGGATTATTTTTGAGAAATCTAAATATTCTAGGTTCAACAGTGGGTTTTGCTGAAAACCTACTGATTGACCTAAAAATCTCCTATTGCAACATAATTTATAATCATTAGAAGTTTGAACACCAAAAATATCATCTCATAGCTCAACTCTAACTAGAACTATTGATATTTTTATTTAATTTACTTATATTTATCCAAGATTTGTTCAGACCCTCCAGGCCCAAGGAGGGCCTGAATACATCTGTGTTCAGGCCCTCCTAGCGTGACTTCAAACCCTGCGTTTTAATCTGAAATTATACGTTTTGATAGGTTTTTTTTATATATTAATATATTTTTAAAATAAAAAAAAATTTGAGTCCACGTCGGACCTGAAATCAAAAGATTTCAGGCCCAACGTGGGCCTGAAATAAAAAATTCCAGGCCCAGCGTGGGCCTGAAATCTTTTGATTTCAGGCCCACGTTGCCTGAAATCAAAACACTTCACATTTTTTTTTAAATTTTTTATATATTAATATATTTAATAATATTATTAAATATATTAATTTATATTAATCAAATATTAAAAAATTATTTATTTATATTTTTAAATCACGTTGGATGAGATATTTTTTAACTGAAATATTTTTTTAATTTTACCTTACGTTTTTAGCGCCGATTCTATAATATATTATTTTAAAATAAAAGTCTGAAAAAGTATGTGCAGACGTCTCGAAATTTATTACTGAGAGAGAGAAAGAGAAAAACAGTAGTTAGAAGGAGGGGTATAAGGGGAAGTCAATTAAAGGTCTGCACCTTTTAGTAAAATAAAAATTATGATATGCGAATTAGTAATTTTTAATTCTTAGGTACGCCCTTTGCCATAAAATCAAAGTGGCGTGAACAGGTACCCTATATTGAGGTTTGGTTATAAGTTAATCTAATGATTTGTCTTTTTCATATAATCGAGGGACAGAGTTCGAGGATGAGCATATATAATCATTTTTTGTTATAATATAATGAAGATATTTTTCATTAGTGTTTACGAGATTGCTGTGATACATGTGTTGAAGATATCCTTCATTGCATTGTCAAAGAAGCAAATTTAACCCAAATTATATGTACATTTAGTTGGATAATGTTATAGCTAGATATACGAAAAAGAAACTTATGCAATAATATAAAAAAGAAAATCAAAAGTCGAACTAAAATCTAAATGCATCAATGAAAGTCACAATAATGTATGCGCTAAATTTATTTATCCAAGATTTTTTAACCATACAGCAAACCAAGCTAAGATTCAAGGATCAACCTTAATTAGGAGTTTTTATATTAAAAAAATCAAATTAGTTTGTTTATTAAAATCCAATAAGTTTCTTCCAAGAAGGTGCCATCCATCATGGAAATTAATGGGTTGAGTTTTGTAAGTCAATTGGAAATAGAGTTGAGTTTTGTAAGTCGTTTGGAAATAGAAGGTCATAAGTCTACCTAGAAAAATAATATCCCCCTATTGAGTTGTGATATATCTACTGAAGAATCTAAAGTCAATTCCTAGTTCTACGACAATTTCATAATCGTCTAGCTCATACAAAGTCTATCAAATTCTCAACCATACATTATCAAAGTAAAGACAATATCTACAATTATATTTAATTTACTTTAATTTGTTTCATTGTGTGTGTGTGTGTTTTTTTTTTGAAAGTCTAAACTAGTTTTCTAAAAGAAAAGAAATACCATCCCTTTCAATGATATTTGTCTACCTTCCGCCTTGTGGTCCTTTTGTAGTGTTCTTCTAAAAAAGCTCGATGCCTTAGTCAAATAAAATTAATAGATATACAACTAACCGTTCATTAAAATTAATAGATATCCAACTAACTGTTCATTATGTACCAACATTGATGAAGCTGATAGATCCTCTTCTTCTAACCGACCCGACCCAACCCAACCCAGGTGGTTTCTGATTCTTGATTCAAACAGTTTATGTTGTCAGTTGATTCACTTCTTAGCCATCCATGAAGTAACATGACATTGTCAATGTATAAACAAAGATTAAGACAAGTTAGGTTAATCAGCAGCGAATGGTTTCGAATTCAACAAGGAAGGCATTCCTCTTCGTCTCCGGGATTATCATTGTAGTTGAACATGATTGCAAATCAACAATGTTTGATCACTAACAAAGCACATGCATGGCGTAAATGGGATCATGTACCAGTCCTTGAATAGTGGTTCATTTGACCAGTTAGTTATTGCTATGGTCATTCGAAATGGCAGTTCAGTCCTTGCAAACTCTCTATGCTTCAGAAGATGATTCTGGCTGTAAATGAGACTTAAAGAACTTAAGAACCTCCTCGTAGACAGATTTCTTGAAATCGACTGCCTGTTCAGGAGCGTAACGTAGCGTGAGATTCAAGTATACTAGTAGCGACCATCCAATATGGCAGTACAAGAGTAGGTATACCCACATGTTCGATCACTTGCTGGGGTGTCATCCACATCCACTCTCCGAATTCTGGCTTCTCACTTCCGTCCCCGGCAAGATTAATTTCATCTTCGCTCCCAGTGAATCTAAATAAAAACCTGTACTTCATAGTAGGCACCAGCATTTTCAAAGTTAGAAGGAATAAATATCAACATTCTGGAAGTAAAGCTTTCTTTATTTCAAGAGCACTTAAACGAGAATAACAATCAATATATTCCAGATGAACCTTACCGGTCATGAACTAAGGCTAAGAACATCAAAGTTGTCTCAATTGTGCAGTTAACTACAATCCTATGTGACACTCACTGAAGTCTGATCCCTGTGCAGTTAACTATACTTTCTAAAGGGAGAATATCTACCAAAAAATTTAATGTACAAAATAAGAAAAGATACTAAATATTTATACAGCGAAACAGAAATTGGGTTTTAGTAAGATCAAATAGAGGCATAAATTAACCCCCAGTGAAGACTTCATCAGGGTACTTTTGTCGTCCTTGTGGGTTAACTACTAGATAAGATGTGTGTTTTGTACAAACCATTTCTCATGCACATCCTTTTTCAAAATGCTATGTTAAACATGCACCTTTCAACAACCTTATCAAGCATGTGTAGCTCAAATGCTTGTGGTAACAAGCCTCTCCATTGCATTCAAGAGGTAGAAATTCATCAGGAACATTGGAATGCTTACCACTTTTGTGCTTGACCTTTCCAATCTGTTCCCCATAGTTTGTTAAGCTTGTCCCTTACTTCTGGAGGGAAGTCATAGGTTAACCAGTAAGGAACCTGCAGTAGCAGAGTTTGGAAAGCATATACTCAGTAGCTTCTTATACTTTATGCAGTTTTAAAATCCATGTGAAAAAAATACAGTTACATTAACCAATTGCTAGATCTCATCTAATACTAATTAAACCACATTTTCTTATAGCTAAGATCGTATGCAAGAGAAAATATAGTGAATTATAGCTTAAATTGATTGACAAACTATGCCTGTGACGACCTAGTCATGGTCGGTCCCAAGTCTGGATAAAGGAGAGTTACGTTAAGTTGCTAGCCAGCGTAAAAAAACTATGACAAATACTCAATGAATGAATCCATTAAACTATTATGCTAATGCTAGGATGTTCCCCGGAAGGAACGCGTTGCAGGGTCCGATTGTAGCGTCTCGGCAAGGACCGCTACATCTCCAGAACTCGGGTGTAGTGCTAAATATGCAAGGGTTCCCGTTGCAGGATCCGACTGTAACGTCTCGACCATAGTTTGCAGAATCGCGATCCTGGATCGTAGGATCGTACGATCCTACGATCCTACGGCAGAAAACGATCCAGAATCGCGCAGAATCGTTTTTGTAGCAGGATCGCAGCAGGATCGGTAGGATCGGACAGAATCGGACAGGATCGTATAGGATCGGACAGGATCGGAACAGAATCGGAACAGGATCGATGAAAGCTTTAAGAGGTCATAACTTTTGACTCGGATTGAACCACGTGACCTATAATATATCAAATTGAAACTCGTTCAAAGATCTACAAGTTAGTTTTAAGATTGAATCCCAAAAAATATTGTTTAAAGCCTTTTCAGAGGCCCAGAAGATTATTAATCTTTTTTATTATTTTTTTTATCTTTTACATCGTTAGTGTTAGTGTTTTAAGATTATTTAAATATCTATTTAATTATTTTTTAGTTAGTTTTTGATTAATAATATTATGTTATATCTTTTTTCTAAAATGATGAGTCTTTAGATGTCTATTATCTAATAGGTTGACAATTAAATTGGATCATCTTGTAATAAATAGAATATTCTTGAAGTTAAACGTGATTATTTTCATTATAGTGTTAATAAAAATTGTATATTTTTTCATTTTAAGGGTTTTTGATAGGATCGTACGATTTTACGATCCGATCCTGACCGATCCGATCCTGACCCCAAATCGATCCTGTGTAGGATCGCGATTCTACGAACCTTGGTCTCGACAAGGACCGCTACATCTCCATGAGAACTTGGGTGTAGTGTTAAATAGGCAAGAGTTCTCACACCATAGGTGGGATAAAAATAAATATTATAAGAAAAGTAATAGTCTGAGATTTAAAACATGGAATATAAGAACTCTCACGGGTAAAACAATGGAGATAGTAGATACGATGATTAGGAGAAAAATTAATATTTTGTGTGTGCAAGAGATAAAATGGATAAGCGAGAAGGCAAAAATGATAGAGAACTCAGGTTTTAAGTTATGGTACATAGGAAAGAGTAAAACAAGAAATGGAGTGAGTATTTTTGTAGATTGTTCTTTAAAAGATAAAGTTGGTGGAGTAGTTAAAAAGAGGGATAGAATTATAGCTCTCAAGATAGTAGTGGCAAAAGAAGCTGTGAACATAATTAGCATATATGCACCTCAAGTAGGATTAGATAAAGAATCCAAATCAAGATTTTGGGGCGATTTAGATGAGGTATTATAAAATATTCCGCCAAATGAAATGATTTTAGTAGGAGGCAATATAAATAGACATGTCGGAGTGAAAAATGAAGAATATGAGAGGATACTTGGGGGTTATGGGTTTGGAACAAGAAATGAAGAAGGAAAAATTATATTGGATTTTGCGATAGCATATGACCTTATACTAGCTAATACATTTTTTAAGAAAAAGAAAAATACTTGGTTACATTCAAAAGTGAGAATAATAAATCATAAATTGACTTTTTTATGGTTAGGAAGAAAGATAAAAAGATTTGTAAAGATTGTAATGTCGTCCCTGGAGAAAGCTTAACTACCCAACATAGATTAGTAGTGTTGGAATATACACCTTAATCATAATATAAATAGAGGAAAAATACACACAACTCCTAGAATTAAGTAATGAAAATTAAAGGATGGGAAGCAAAACATATTGAAGGAGAAGGTAGGAATACTAGCATTAAATGAAATATACAGTGACACTAATACGACATGGGATCAAATGGTATCAAAGTTGAAAATAGTAGTAAGGGTGTACTTGGTGAGTCAAAGGGACATGCACCACCAAGTAAGGAATTTTGATGGTGGAATGAAAAAGTACAAGAGAAAGTGAAGGAAAAACGAATAGCTTATAAGGAATTATATATTTGTAAGAACGAGGAAAACTTAAAAAATATACAATAGCAAAGAAAGAGGTTATGAAATCAGAGTGAAGCAAAAAAATAAAACTTTTGAACGATTATATCAAAACTTGGATTAAAAAAAAGGGAAAGAGACATTTATAAAATAGCTAAACTAAGAGAGAGGAAAAAAAGAGACCTTAGCCAAATAAGATGTATTAAAGATGAATGCAATAGAATCCTAATAAATGTAGCGAAATAAAAGAGCGATGGAGAATTTCCTTTTATCAAATTTTTAATGAAGGTTTAGGGAACCAACTTAACTTAAGCAATTTAAGTAGTTCAAATGAGTATAGAAATTTTAATTTTCATCGTATAATTCAAACTTCAGAAATAGAACAAGCTTTGAAAAGGATGGAAAATGGAAAAGTCATGGGACCAGATGATATCCCAATAGAGGTATGGAAGTGCTTAGGGAAACAAGGTATTGAATGACTTACAAAATTATTTAATATGATATTGAAAACAAAAAAAAAGTCTAATCAACGGAGGGTAAGTACTATAATTCCCTTATATAAGAATAAAGGAGATGTACAAACTATAAAGGTATTAAACTAATGAGTCATACCATGAAACGTTGGGAAAGTAATAGAAAAAAAATTAAGGAAACCACGGTGACCGAAAATCAATTTAAATTCATGTCTGGAAGGTTTACAATAGAAGTCATACATCTTCTTAGACAATTAATTGAAAAATATCGAGAGCAAATGAAAGATCTACACATGGTATTCATTGATTTAGAAAAAATTTATGATAGGGTCCCAAGAGAAATTATATGGAGAGTTCTAGAAAAGAGAGGTGTTAGCGTAACATATATTGAACTAATTAAGGATGTGTACGAAGATGTAACGACCAGAGTGAAGACTTCAGGCGAATTAACTGAAGCATTTCCAATAAGGATAGGGTTACATCAAAGATCAACTCTAAGTCCCTATCTTTATACACTAATCATGGACGAACTCACTGGACACATTCAAAATACAGTACCATTGTGTATGTTGTTTGCAGATGATATCGTTTTGATAGATGAGACACGTGAAGGAGTAAATACTAAACTAAAATCTTGACGGAAAACACTAAAAGTGAAAGGTTTTAAGCTTAGTAGAGAAAAGACAGAATATATGAAATTTAAATTTAGCAATATTAGACGTAATGAGACAATTGTTAAGATAGAAGATGACGAATTATCTTAAACTGAGAATTTTAAGTATTTAGGATCATTTTTGCAAAGTGATGGAGGGATTGAGAGAAATATCTTACATAGAATACAAGCAAGATGGTTGAAATGGAGATTAGCGTCGGGTGTTTTATATGATCGTAAAGTACCTCTAAAATTTAAAGGAAAGTTCTACAAAATGGCAGTTAGTCCCAGACTGGAACGATATGATTTCGGTATCGTATCGTGTCGTGCCGATATGGTTTCGATATTTTTTTATTTATATATATTGATTATTAGATAAATACATTTATTGTGTATAATTTAAAAATAAGTTGAATATTGATTTTATATAAGTTCTCAATTATTGAACAACTTAATATTGTTAGAAAAAAATAATTAAATATAATTTTTTTAATAAAATTAATCTATTAATAATTCAAATTAAATTGAAACATTATAATATGTATAATAACTAATAATTATATAAATTAACTAAAATACTACTTTATATATAATAATTATATTAATTAATTAATTAATTATTAATTTAAATAATATATATAAAATGATAAAAATATTGGAATATTAATTAAATACTAAAACAGTAAAAATAAAAAATAATAAAAAATATCAAAATAGAAAATTGAATTGTTACAATTTTTTTAGATTTTTTAAATTTTTTTAGAATTTTTAAATAACATTTTAAAAATTCAGAAAATTAATTAATAAAACTTATTTTAATTTTTTTAATTTTAAATATAATTTTATATATTTTATTGTGATAATATTTATTTAGGAAAATGTTAGATTTAAATAAATAATTTTATTATTTTTCTTATTTAATTTGTATTTAAAGTGGGAAATGTTGAATTTTAATAATTTTTTTTCGTTGTCGGCCAGCAGAGGCGGAGGAGCGCGAGCCCACGAGGGTGTCCTGCGAGTCCAGCGCCATCTGACGGCCCTTCCGGCGAAGACGGAGGCGTCCAATGACACGTCCGGTGACGTCGGAGCAGTCCCGCGACGTCTCCGACGTCGCCTGCGTTGTGTTTTGCCCTACTGATGGAGGCGAAGGAGTTGCGAGCCCGCGAGGGCGTCTTGCGGGTCCAGTGTTGTCCGACGGCCCTTTCGGCGAAGCCGAAGGCATCCGGGGACACCTCCGGCAATGACGGAGCAGTCCCGCAACGCCTCTAACGTCGCATGCGTTGCATTTTGCGTACCTTGCCTCGCTCCTGCCCGCCGCCCATTGCCGCTCACCGTTGTCGCACGCGAAATCTATCGGCGCATTGTACCGATTTTGGTGCCCGAGCGAAACGATATTTTTCGCTCGTACCGGGCGGCACGACACGGCACCTCAATCCTTGGTTAGACTTGCTATGTTATATGGTGCTGAATGTTGAGCTATGACTTGGGCACACGAGCAAAAGATGAAAGTTGCAGAGATGAGGATATTAAAATGAATGTATGGACATACAAGGAAGGACAAAATAAGGAATGAGAATATTAGAGTGAAAGTCGGAATTGCATCTATTGAGAAAAATCTTCAAGAGACATGTTTAAGATAGTATGAGCATGTACTTAGACGACCAATAAATGCCCCTGTTAGACGATGTGAAACTATGATAAATACGCACATTAAACGAGGGAGAAGAAGACCAAAAAAGACTTAATTGACAATAATAAAACAAGATAAATTTTATTTAAATATAGATAATGATATAATAGGGGACAGAACCCAATGGCATAGAAGGATCCATATAGTCGACCCCGCCTAGTAGGATAGGGCTTGGTTGTTGTTGTTGTTGTTGTTGTTGTATAGCTTAAATTGATTGACAACATAAAAGCAAGATTAATATCACAGATGGTAGCTAAATGCAGTTGGGATATTGCCGCCGCATAAAGAAGAGATCAGAACTGGTGTATGGCAAAAATTAAGGCAGTTGAATTAATTTCTTAACCTCATTATTCGATTATGCCTAGCTTTAGCATAAAACTAGTAGTTGAAGCTTTGGTTTAATCCAAAGACTAATATATATTAGATTCTTCTTGCTGATAATTCTTTTTGTTAGAACAAAGTCTAATCAGTAGTGCATCCTACAAACCAATAAGATCTCTGCTGATTGTTCATAGAACAAAGTTACATGATATATCCCCACCCCATTTGAAGAATTAGCATCTTATTCCATACCAAAATAAAATGAGAAGAAATGCTCGTTGTAATATAAATTGGTCACCTCAGCAAGGATCTCTGCTGATGTAACTCCTGTTTCTTCTTTCAACTCTCTAAAGGCGGCAATCCTAGCATCTTCTTCCTCATCAATACCACCCTGAATAAGAAATTCACAAAAGAGAGAATAACTCCAGTTGCAAACAGAACGCCACAAATTGAAGTTCCCATATCCAGGTCTCTCCACGGTTTGACGATAGCAGAGGTAGTTATTTAATCATCGATTTCAAACAAATTCTGCAGACATGTCGCAAACTAGAATGAAAAAGGTACAAACACTCCCCTTAATCAGTAGTGTCTTTTGGAACTAAATTTTAGGAGTATTAAGTTAATCCAGTTATTTATGAAATTATTTCCAATAGGAAATTATTTAGTTCAATTATTTGACTAAATGATTAAATGACTTGTGATATAAGAGAAATAATTGATGCAAATAATTAAGATCGCCTTTGGTAAAAGTGAATAATTCTCTCACGATGAATTCATGATACTTTTTTTAATTATTTAAATGCGACAAAGATTTGTATTATGTTTAATTTGATAATAGTTAATTTATAATATTTATAATACTTCCGAAAGTATTGAATTATGCAAATTTTGAATATTATTGTAATTAGTAGAATAGGTTAAACAATTGATTATTTGTTCTAATTTAGATAATTATTTTGCTAATGGTAATTGACCATTTTATTTAAACTAAATTCAATCTCTTTAGAATTACACCTCACCAAATCTTTCAGTTCCTATTTAATAAACTTAGACAAAAAAATATATTATCTTTAATTTAGTCGTAGTTCATTTATGATATTTAAAATATTTTCGAAAGTATTTTATTATGCTAATTTAAATACTATTGCAGTGAGTAGCATAGGATAAACAATTGTTTTACTTATAATCTAATTTAATTTATTATTTTGCTAATGTTAATTGGCCTTTTATTTAAACTATTTTCAATCTCTTTATTTAGTAAACTCTCTATCTTCATCAATTTATTTCATGAAATTTGAAATTTTTAAAGCCTTGGAGACCAGAGTAAATCAACATTAGAATTTATGAGGAAGGCCCTTCCCCTTATTCTCTTGACGGTGCAAATCTTTTATTATATCATGCTTGTTTTCATGCCTTAGTATCTCGATCAATTTTCATATCAGTCACAACAGAGTGAGATACAAAGACATGAAAACAAGCAAGATACAAAAAATATAGTGCACCGCAAAGGGAAGAGGAAAACCTGCCTCATAAACCCTAGATGCCAATATATTCTCTTTCTCCTAAACCTTTTGATTTACTAGATTCCATAAAATAAATTAGCAGAGGCCGAATTCATTAAATAGAAAAATTAAAAACTTTGGTCAAATATCCGAATGAGAGTAGCAAAAGTTTAAAGAGAAGAATTTGTTTAAATAAAAGGTCATTAAGAATAAGTAAAATAATTGTTTAAATAAATTTTTTAACCTATTCTACCCACCATAATAATATTCAAACCCCCCCCCCCCCACCCCTAAAATAATAATAAAAATATAATAATAATGTATATTCAAATAATACCTTAAATATTATAAATTAACTATGACAAATTCAGGTTTTAATCCTTTGATCAAATGATAATTGACTAAATAATCTCCTATAGCAAACCAATTTCATAAAATTATAACTTAAACTCCTAAAATTGGCCCATAACAATCTTAACTAAGGAACTCCTTGATGAAATAAATTCTTAAATCACAAGAACTATAGTCCTATTTCTGTGCTTCAAGAAATTGGAAAGAACTCTGTCTGACTTTGTATTCAACTAAATTGGCCTTATGGGCACTGCATAAGCACGTAATCTGAACAATCTAGATATCAAGTTTTGATCATTAGCACATAAAAAACGTACACTTTTTCATCAAGGAAGGACAAGTACAGCAAGGCGGTTACAATCACCTGAGGCATCTGCCAAGCGCCGGGAATATCGAGTCTCGACGCCGAAAAGATCTGAAAACGCAAAACCATCCATAAGAAGGATTCTCGATAGATGAAGAACCGATCGGACAAAATGAGATGCGACGAGCCTTGTTCTCGGGGTTGATGAGGCAGATCCCAACGTTCCTGCGGTAGCCCGGGGGAGAATTTTCCATGGAGGCGGCGACGAGGGGCGATGGTTTGGCGGAGAATAGCGTGAACTTGAAGAACGTGGGAGGATTGAACGGGAGGAGGGATTTATTGAGCGAGGGCCAAGTAACGAGGGCGGCGGGGCGGGTGCCGAGGGAGGAGAGCATCATCGCTTCGCATCGCCATGGACGAAAGGTCGGTTTAGGAATTGGAATTGCCAAATTAGGTTGACGGTATTGCCCCTGTGCTTTTACAAATTTTCGAAATCGACCAACGGACCAAATGCTACTCTACACGTTCCTGGGCCGGGCCGGGCCGAATATGGGGCTAATTGGTATGGACCGACACAAGTGCGGCCCGATAAGGATCAAATTTTAATAATAAAAAGTATATTATTAATAAAGATGGATAGATATTAGGCGTAAGTGAGTGAGAATTTTAATTTGTTTTATTTATTTTAAGTATTAAAAGATAATATAAAAAACTAAAAATTAAAAAAAGTAATAACCCTCCCCGAGCATCCGTCACTCCGGTTCCACATTGTGACATGGTAGTAAATCATGGTACCGTGTAGTCACCTGGCAAAGGAGATATTTCATCAGGAGCATGCGTTAGTTAGGATTTAATCCTAGGTTTTGTGACAATGCCTGTGTCAAATACCAACCCGGCCGGATAACTCATGAAAACTAAAATTGGATCATGTTAGACCCGCTATGAATTTCCCTTATCTAGCAAACAGGGTTGTACATTGTTTAAACTTTATATGGAAGTAGGCATGACTCAGTTTTTATATCGAGGAAAGCACGTCCTACGAAGCCAACAAACAAACAACTCAAAGCCTACTATGAGCATACAAATATTATGGTGCCGTGCGGGCTAGCTTACGTGACGTAGGTGAGGTCACAAAGTGAATTGTTATTATATGGGATGAGAATCTTAATAGTTTATTTTATAAAATAAATTAGACAGAAATTAAATTTGTTATTTTAAAAAGCAAATATAACACGTCTTTTTTAGTCGAGTCACTACAGTGATTTCATTTCGTTTCGTTTCGTTTCGTTTATTTATTTTTACTAAAGAGAAATTAGGTTTAGGGGTGTGTCTTATCAATTCTCTATGGCTCCTTTTATGAAGATATATATTTAGTTGAGACGCGTCCATCAACTCACCGCCCACCCATTCAAACACGTCTCTTTCAATTATTAAAGTCTACCACAATCGTCCAAATTCTAGCTCATCGCAATTCAAAACCAACACGTAATCCTATTTTTAAAAACTAATTCCAAAATAACATTTTGAACATTGAATTCAATTTTAAAAAAAAATATTATATTTTTCTTATAATCGACGGTCCGAATAATTTTGAAAATGATCAATTTTATTCCAAAAAAAAAATCATATCGATCGTCAAAGATAAATTTCAAAAATACCTCATCAAATAAGTTGGCAATTGATCACTATAATTTTCACCATCTTTGTAAGATCATTCCAATTTTGAATCGAGTATTCTGTTTATGAAAATAAACTTATGAGGTTTTTTCCCTTGAGCCAGAGGTTTCCGCTAAATAGGATCAAATTGCTACCCTTGATTTATT
Organism: Boesenbergia rotunda; assembly: GCA_024364735.1. Taxonomy (NCBI): domain Eukaryota; kingdom Viridiplantae; phylum Streptophyta; class Magnoliopsida; order Zingiberales; family Zingiberaceae; genus Boesenbergia; species Boesenbergia rotunda. The sequence goes on from JAGFNQ010003467.1 coordinate 162,316, forward strand.
TGCAGTGCTTTTGACGCTGCATCTGTGATCCTCGCTAAATTTATTTGCTTTTTTTTTAATTGACATCGTTATCCAACTTATATTTATTAATCTTGAGGTTAATTAATTCAATCCTATGAAAATTTCTAATCGACCGTTAGAATAAATTGAGAAGCGTTTGTAATAGATAGTCTATTAATTCCTAAAAAATATATTATAATTAAAAATCAAACTATGAATATTTGATTTGATAATTAATCATCCTTCTACTATATTATAATTCCGGGACATCTAAATTTATTTTCGATCGAAGAAATGATGGTAGTTAATTTTTTCGAATTATTACCGATGTCTTGTGGAAGGGAAGGGCACTTTCCTCGTCATTGATCAATTTCTAGTCCTCACCTACTAATTAAAAAGAATTATACTTTTGGAGGTGTGGGAGAAAGGAGACAAAGAATAAAGAATTTGCACGAGTTTAGATTTGTGTAGATTAGATGGCACTAGTTACCATGTTCTTCAAGGGTCCACACAGATGATGGAAAACCAACTCCGTAACAAACTTGGATGCTAAGTTTATTTAATTGATTTCAATAGAAAAATAAATTATAATCAATTTATTTGATTTGCATTATTTTCTATAGTTTTTCAATATGGTATTAAACCACCACTAATCTTTTAGCATTTTTTTTTGTGTTCTTGGGCCTCCTCAATTGATCTATTATTACCTTTAGCTCTTCCTCAATTTTAGATTGGAATTTATTTACATGAAGTGAAAGACTTCTATGTTGATTTTCTTTAACGACTATTGTGCTTTGACATTAATGTGACTATCATTTTCATCTAGATTTGTGAGTAGCTCACTTGTATTTTGTTATGTCGATTAATATAGCTAAAATAATCGGAACCCTTCTCTATTGACCGATGAATCTCTCTCAATGCTTTGTAAGGTGCACAACTTATTCTAATTCTTTTGAATACATCTCAACTTCAACAAGTCCTTTTCCTATCTTTTACTCATGTTTGTATTGGATGAGGATTTAAGATTGATAAATTTGATTATACATCATGGAAGTCAATTAAGTCAAATATGGTCAAAACTCAAACCTAAACTTTATGTTTAATAATCAATAATAAAAAAATAATTATAAACATGTCGAAAAATATTTATTTCTAATTCATTTTTGAATAAGTTATCACTCACCTAAAAATTAGTCTCTAAATTTGTGTTAAAAAAATTATTCTCTTTGTTTTTTCATTTTTATTTTCTCCGTTTGGTTCCAAAATTGACCGAATTTTAAGGATTTTTCTGAAATGGTAAGGAGTTTTATATAAAATAATTTCAGTAGCTAACCACGTCTCGACACGTCGGATGAATCCCACAGTGAGTCGTCGAAGTCAGTCTTCTCTATAAACTACCTCGTCTGGCTGCTTCTCCTTCCCCGATCCACCACCGCCAAGTGTTCGACCGATCGCCGATGTCGGGGACGAAGAGGGACTGTGGCCACCGCGATGGCGATTGCGAGCGGCGCCGCCTCTACCAGAGGCTGTTCGCCTGCTTCCTCTTCCTGATCGTCATCGTCCTCCTAATCGTTCTCGTCGTCTGGCTCGTCCTCCGGCCCACCCGGCCCCGCTTCTACCTCCAGGACACAACCGTCGTCCAGCTCAACCTCACCGTAGGCACCGGCCTCCTCACCTCCGTCCTCCAGGTCACCGTCTCCTCCCGCAACCCCAACGACCGGATCGGCATCTACTACGACCGCCTCGTCGCCTACGCGCACTACCAGGGCCAGCAGATCACCACCTCCGCGATTCTCCCCACCGGATACCAGGGCCACAACGACGTCATCGTCTGGTCGCCTTACCTCTTCGGCCTCTCCATCCCGCTAGCCCCCGACCTCGCCGCTGCCCTCTCCCAGGACCAGCACGCCGGGTACATCCTCCTCTCCGTCCGCATAGAAGGCCGCCTCCGGTGGAAGGTCGGCACCTGGATCTCCGGCAGATACCACCTCCACGTCAACTGCCCCGCCTTCCTCGTCCTCGATTCCTCCAAGCCCTACGCCCCCGACGCCGGATCCTACTTTTACCGATTCCAGTTCCCACAATACGCGCGTTGCAGCGTCGACATCTGATCGGGTCGCATCGGCGCCGCCCGTCACAACCCTAACGGCGGCGACACGCTCTCTCTCCCCTTGACGCCGTCAGGTAACGGTCATCTTCGCCTCTTCTCTCTCTAGCCCGATTTAATTTTTCCAGTATAATTAATTCGAAATGTTTAAGTATATATATAAAGCAGCTACAGGTTGTTACGCTGCATAATTAATTTGTAATTATTGGAATAATTAATAGCATCATCGTCACCTCATGTCAATTTTCTATAATTGTAATTAGTGGCGACCTAAGTTTCCATTTCGTGTCACTTAACTACGAAGCTCGTTTGGTATTTGGTGAGTGATTGGTGATATGTTTAGAAGATAATTGGAAAGGTGATTAGTTGTCTCTCAATTATCCACTGTTTGATCTTAGTCATGGTGAATTTTATAAAAAAAAATGAAATGAGACGCATATCTATGAGATAGTTGAAATTTTCCGTGGGATGTCGTCCCAAATTTTCTTTTATAGGTGGGTACTTGGTGAGGGTTTGGTGCGAAATCCATGCCTTGCTTTATTAGCATGCTCATGGTGTGAATTAGGAAGGTGATTGCTGATTCAATCGGTTGAACTGATCGATTTTGTTGGATTGGATCCTATTGCAATAGGTCCAAAAGGCGAGATGATCGGTTGGCAGATTAATTATTGATGATGCTAACGTTGTTAGCTGTAACAGTCACTTGAAGAAGACTCTGCACGACTTGTGTCGCACAAAATTGAAATTGAAGCCACACAAACACAAGTTGCTTTCGTACGTGTTTTATTAAATATTTATATTGGTGGTTGTATGGTCCTCTTCACAGATAACGACTCGAGACCTTTTGGTAGTGGATGATTTTCAAATATATAATTGAAGGATAATTAGTGGGATAAACCTCTAGAAGAATATCTGAAGTGGTATTTGATAGATTGAGTTGATCGCAATGAATGTACTACCAATATTGCTATTATCGTTGGTGGAAGGCCAATCAATTTTGGTAACCCAAGCCAACTTTTGGAAAACGCTACATGTCGTGAGAATTTAACATGCCAACAACTAATGATAACCCTAAATTGTAAAATTTCGATTCCTTAAAGTCATGTTTATAATCATTTGATGAGATAGCTGAATATTGAAGTAAAAGGTAATGTTCATTTTAGATAACTCAGAATCGTATGTCCTCCCTACGAGAGATATTTTAGATGTAAATAAATTATGAAAAATATTTTTAACTAAATATATTTTAGTTAAATTTGAAATATTATCTATGTACGTTTAAGAAAAAATAAATTGGACCTAGCAAATCAAGGAAGACCCCATAAACAAAGATGCTAAACAAGGGCAGAGTTAGGCATAATCTTACTTGAGCCGTAGCCCGGGGGCCCAATTGATGATTTTATTAATTTTACTTATTAATGACATTGATTTTTAATTTTCAAATTAAAAACAAGGCTTTTTAGCCCGGGCCGGGATCTATTCGGCAGTTATTTTTAATCCGGAGGGACTACAATTTTTGACACATGCTAAGCAGGCTAACCGGAAAACCAATATAGTTTTTTTTATACAGCGAATATTTTCCTATGGTTTCCTTTTGGCTAAGGGTGAACACGGATCAGACTCTCTGTAATCTGACACAGGTCAGGTACTATATATCCGTATGTAGGACTGACCTAGTTTATGTAAAAAATAAACAAACACTACTTTTTTATAGAGTAATAATATGGAAAGTGAATTTGGGAAAGTGAATGACGTGACAATTATTATATACACCCGATCGCCGATCGGACATCACTGACGGCCTTTGATCACCGTCCCGAATCAAACTATGTCCTAAGAAGATCGGTGAACTCATCGGGAATCGCCGTAATTATGATCTCGTCGCATTCACCGTCAATCCTGCGAGATCTCAATTACCGGCGACCCTGTCGGATTCACCATCCCCAAGACATAGTTTGATTCGGGACGGCAATCAGAGGTCATCGGTGGTGTCCGATCGGCGATCGAACATGTACACATTAGCTACACGTCATTCACTCTCCCATTCACTCTCCCAAATTTATTCTCTCAATCATTATTCTTTTTTATAATCGTTCTATTTTAAAATAATGTATTATTATAATAAAAAATAATTTTTGAACCAAAGATTCAGGTCTCAGTCAAGTGAAAGATCGGTCCCCACCAAGGGGTAAGAGTGTCTGATGAGATATTTATATTTGGCAGCCTCAGTCGAAATATCTATGTGCAGAAAAAATTGAAAGTGTATTGGTAAGTAGAATACTTATTTCAACGTTGAATGACTTTATACGAACGACACGATTATAAAGATCGATCGCCAACGATGTATTTCCGTATGTAGGTATATGAAAGATCGTAGCTAGCTGGTCGATCTATCTGTGTCTAGCGGACGCATATATAACCGCCGGGATAAATTCTACCTGGTTTAACACAATAGATAAAATAGTTGACTTGACTTGGGATCGTGCCGTGCCGGTCAGGCCACGGCACCACTCATTTTGACTTGACTTGGGATCTATCCGTGACTTGACTTGTGCAGAAAAATTTTCAGAATTGGAAAACCACGCGTTGTGTACTGGAAAATGAATAACTCGAGACAACTATCACAGGTCGACAGTCAATAACTCAGCTCCGACAGCCAGAGGATCCTGTCTCGTCCGGTCTGAGCTCGTCGATCATAGTCGATGAATTATTCGATCGTCAATCGGATATTATCGATGATTTTTAATCGTCGTACCGAATCAAATAATATCCTGAAAGAATAGTGAACCGGTCGGAATCGCTGTAATTGTAATCTCCTCGGATTCAACGGTGAATCTAGGGAGATCGTAATTACGGTGATCTCAACTGGTTAATCGTACCCTTAAGGTATAGTTTTGTTCGGGGTGATGGTCAAAAGCCGCCAATAATATTCGATCGACGAACGGACGACTCATAGAGTGCGACAGAGAGCAAAATAAGATAGAAAATCTGCCCTCAACTCAGCCGCCTTCTCATCATGTATGCATTGATTTATGCCCCACCGATTAAAGGAGTTGGTAATCAGATGATAGTTATTTTATTGGTAAGTGATTCAGACCCATCAAATGCCGAGTCATCGGTGAGTTAATTGAACGTTGATGGAGTAATCTTGACCGGGTGGTAAAAAGCGATTTGCTCGTCCTAACGCCCCCGTCAATCCATCTCAAAGTTAATACGAAGAAGGTAAATCACGAGGTTACTGTAATGAAAAAATAGCAGGCACTTAAGTAGACAATAAATATAGATATGCAGAAATCTGATAAGTAAAGAGCCGAGTTTAGGGATAGTTATCCGGTTGAAGTGTCGGCGTGCCGACTGTCCTTAGAGAATTGATTGCCGCCCTATGGTGCAAAGGCTCCCGGGAAAATTCCCCCAAGATCCGACAACCACGCAGCGTCGTAGGTGCACTCCAAGATTATCGCTGCCCGCAGAGACAACCTCAAATCGCACAAGGCGAAGCCTCAAGACCGAAAACCGAAACAGGAAGAAGAAAAGGAACTCGAAAGGAGAAAAGCAAAAACCGCTGATTGCTCAGAGGGAGAAGGAGAGAAGAAAGCAGTGAATGAGTGAATTGCTTCTTCCCCTTCTCCTTTTATAGATCCGAAGAGGCAAACCTTTGTCTCTTCTCTCTGACGAATCGCGACCCTCGCATGGTCGTGAGGCGTCGCACCGAGCGACGCGTTTCTCAGAAAAAACGGTAAAGAAAAAATAAAAATAAGAAATAAGAAATAAAAATAAACCAAACCAAATTGGTTTAGGAAACCAGACCGAAATCTGCAAAACCAAACCGGGCAGCCCGCAAGCGCGAGCTCACGGGCTGGGGATTTGCACCCCCCTGCGCGCGATAATCGCGTGCGTCGCGCCCGGTTTATGGATTTCCGTCCCAGACTCCCTGAAACCACCTGGTTTGGGCTCAACCTGCACATGCGTGTAGGTCCCCCTAAGCCATCTAAGCATGGTAGGAATGACTTGATATATAAGGCATTCCACCTTTCTTGGCTTAGCAATGTGGGACTAAACTTCCTTCAATAATTTGAAATTCCAAACAATAATTCAACAATCCCCCACAAATTTCAAATTATAATAAATAATAAAACAGGTCTTGAAGCTTTGTCGTAATGAGCTTTCAGAGAAAATATCTTCCGGTTTGAATTTTCACCTAAGTAAACCAATCTTATTCACACAGGTTTGAAGTGAACTAAGTCTTGAACTTAAACCTTTAATATGTGAAAATCAATTGGCAACAACTCATCACAGGTGACGGTTGAATCCTTCTGGATTGGTGCATTACGGCCATGCCACCGAATCTTGTTTCATAAGTGTTAAGGAGAGTTGCCCAGACCCCCCACACTGCGGCCTCACAGTTACACTTACATAGGTGAGTTCTCCAAGGATGTAGTGCAAGCATCTTGTCATAAAGACCTTGAACTCATTAAAAGCCTTAAGCTCATCCTTAATAGCAGTCAAGCATCTATCCAGGGAAGAGACTTTGAGATTATATCTCAATCAATTTATGCTTACGATTCACCCTTATAGCTTGTTTATACCACATTGAACCTACTTCTTGGGATCTCCAATCAGATAGGTTGGGTTGCCGCTATAGATGAAACCAGAATAGGCCTCAGTCCCATTCCCTTACTGGATCTCTTGATTTTCTCAGAATCAAGTCATTTTGTGAGTGGATCAGCAATATTGTCTTTTGAACTTACAAAGTCCAATGATACCACTCCGAGAGACACTAGCTCACGAACATATTTCAATCTTATTCGTACATGTCTCTTCTGTTTTTGGTTATACTTGGAGCTTCTAATCTGAGCTATTGTTGTTTGATTATCACAGTTCACTGAAATAGGAGGTATTGGCTTCACAATCAAGGGAATCTCAGTAAGAAGACCCTTAAGCCAATCAGTTTCAGTTACTGTGGTATCCAAAGCACACAATTCTGCCTCAGCTGTAGAACGGGATATGATCGTCTGTTTAACAGACCTCCAAGCAACTGCACCGCCTCCAAGTGTAAAAACATAGCCAGTAACGCCTTTACACTCAGCAGTGTCAGCTATCCAACTAGCATCACTATATCCCTCCAGGACTGCAGGGAACCTCCCATAGCACAAGCCCAAGGATATAGTACTCTTTAGGTATCTGAGTACTCTGTCTAATGCATCCCAATGTGTTCTGTCCGGACAGCTGGTAAACCTGCTCAATTTAGTTATAGCAAACGAAATATCAGGTCTAGAACAATTTGCCAAATACATTAGACTACCAATTATTTGGGAATATCTTAATTGAGACACAGCCACGCCACTCTTATTCTTGTGGAAAGTCTTTGAAGGATCATAGGGTGTGACTACAGATTTTATGTAGCTATAGCCATATTTCTCTAACACTTTCTCAACATAGTGTGCCTGAGAAATTGCTATTCCATCAGTTGAGCGAGTCAACTTCAGCTCTAAAATCAAATCAGCATAACCCATATCCTTCATATCAAACTTACCACTTAAGAGAGCCTTGGTCTCGTTAATAATTGAAAGGTTAGATCCAAAAAGTAAAATATCATCTACATATAAACATAGAATGATACATTTATCACCTTTCATTTTAGTATAAACGCATTTATCAGAGTCATTAATTTCAAAGTCAAATGATAGCATAGCTCTATCAAATTTTTCATGTCATTGCTTTGGGGCTTGCTTCAAACCATAAAGAAATTTTACTAACTTACAGACTTTATTCTCACTTCCAGAAACTACATATCCCTCTAGCTGATCCATATATATCTCTTCTTCAAGATCTCCATTAAGAAATGCCGTTTTGACATCCATTTGATGGACCTCAAGATGATATATGGATGCCAGTGCTATCAATACTCGGATTGTAGTGATTCTAGTAACAGGGGAATAAGTGTCAAAATAGTCAATCCCTTCCTTCTGTTTGAATCCCTTAGCAACCAGGCGGGCTTTGAACTTATCTACTGACCCATCAGGTTTTAACTTCCTCTTAAATACCCATTTACATCCAATAGTGGTGTAACCAGGAGGCAAATCCACTAACTCCCAAGTGGCATTAGAGATAATAGAGTCCATTTCATTTTTAATGGCTTCTTTCCAGTGCTTAGCTTCAGGAGAAGCCATAGCATCTCTATATGTCACAGGGTCACCTTCTATATTATAGGTGATAAAGTCTTGGCCTAAATCTTTAGACACACGTTGCCTCTTGCCCCTTCTCAATTCTGTACACTCACTAGATTCATCTAATCTAGAGTGACTTGAGGAAGGTACACCCTCTAAGGATAATGGGACCTCTATGGAGGCAGTGTCATCTCTAGTAGGAGTACTAGAGATAGACTGAGGTGTTCTAGTCTTCCTAGGAAATATATCCTCAAAGAATGTAGCATCACGAAGTTCTACAATAGTGTTTGCATCTATTCCAGAAATTTCTGATTTAATAATCAGAAACCTATATGCAGAACTATTCTGAGCATAACTCAAGAAGACACCATCTACAGTCTTCGGACCAAGTTTTTTCCTTTTATGTTCAGGTACTAGCACTTTCGCAAGGCACCCCCACACTCTTAGGTATTTCAAACTTGTCCTTCGACCTTTCCAAAGTTCATATAGGCTTTTATCCCTTGACTTCATAGGTACTCTATTTAACACATGACAAGCAGTGTATAGAGCCTCCCCCCACAAGAAGTTGGGTAACCCAGAACTTCCTAACATGGAATTAATCATATCTTCAAGGGTTCGATTTTTGCGTTCTGCTACACCATTAGATTGAGGACTATATGGAGCAGTGACCTCATGAATTATTCCTGAATCTTGACAGAATTTTTGAAACAGGTTTGAGGTGAACTCTCCACCCCTATCAGACCTTATCCTCTTAATGGTTTGGTTTGTTTGATTTTCAGCTTCAGATTTGAAAATCATAAATTTATCTAAAGCTTCATCTTTAGTTTTCAGCAAATAAACATAGCAATAACGAGAGTAATCATCAATGAAGGTAATGAAATACCTTTTATGGTCTCTCGTTATTAAACCGTTAAACTCACAACAGTCAATATGAATTAATTCTAAATTATTAGAATTTCTATCAACTGATTTGAAGGGTTTACGGGGCTGTTTATATTGCACACAAACTTCACATTTTTTCTTATCACTTATGGCATACTTAGAAATCATGTCAAGATTCATCATCCTTTTTATAGTTTGAAAATTAACATGTCCTAATCTATCATGTCATACATCATAAGACTCAATATTATAAGAACAACCAATATCATTAATTTTATTAATAATCGAATTTTCAACATTGAGTTTAAATAAACCTTCATTAAGGTAACCCTTTCCAATAAAGGTTCCAAAATGTAACAATACAACTTTATTATATTTGAAGTTTAGCTCATAACCAGCACGAACTAATTTTGACCCGCTAATCAAATTCCGTCGGACCGCTGGAACATGATGCACCTCATGCAGTGACAGGACCTTCCCTGAGGTAAATCTCAAGTCAACTCGTCCAATCCCTAACACTCTGGCTGCAGAATGATTCCCCATGGTTACGGAAGTGCCTTCAATTACCTGATAAGTAAGGAAGGCAGAGCGATCAGCACAACAGTGCACATTAGCACCTGTATCAACTAACCACTCATTAAGTTGATAAATCAAATTTAGTTCGGGGTTAATGGAAACGATCCCATTGCTGGTGCTGGTCACAACATTGACCTGTGCCTTGGTGTTGGGTACATTGCCTTGGTTCTTCTTCTTGTCCTTCCGTTCAGGACAGAATTTGGCAAAATGTCCAACTTGTCCACAAGCCCAGCACGACCTAGTCCCATGCTTCTTCTGAACCTTTGGTTTGGGTTTCATTTTGTTCTTCATTTTTTGGTTTTTGAACTTGTTCTTGTCAGAAGAGACCACCACATTTGCCTTTGGAGCAAATTCCATAGGTATCCCCTTATCATCATCCTTATGTTGCTTCCGATGTTCTTCTTCGATATTTAAGGCAATCATTAAATCTTCAAGAGAGATTTTACCTCTCCTGTGTTTAAGTGTCATGCCAAAATCTTCCCAACTCGGAGGCAACTTTTCGATGATAGACAAGACTTGAAGTTTCTCGGGTATCGGCATATCTCCCTCAGCAAGACCGTGAATCAAAATTTGAAATTCATGGGTCTGCTCAATGACAGATTTACCCTCAACCATTTTGAAGTTTAAGAACTTCCCCACGGTGTACTTCTCTAAACCAGAGTCCTCGGAGTTATATTTTTTATCCAAAGATTTCCATAACTCTTTGGCCGAGGTTGTAGAGCAGTACACATCAAATAGTGCCTCCGAGAGGGCGGACAGGATTCTCCCATGGCAGAGATAATCCCTCTGTTTAAACCTCTCGGTAGAAGCACTACGGGCAGGTTCTTCTTCATCAGGTGAAGGAGGATCTGATTCTATAACGGAGAAAAGCCCCAGCGTAGTAAGCCAAAATTTCATTCGTTGTTGCCAACGTTTGAAGTTTTGCCCGGAAAACCTCTCGGGTTTGGCGCTAGCCTCATCAGACCCCGACATTCTAAAATTTAACATATCTACTTAGGTACAATCAATTCTCTAAGAATGTAATGAAAAAATAGCAGGCACTTAAGTAGACAATAAATATAGATATGCAGGAATCTGATAAGTAAAGAGCCGAGTTTAGGGATAGTTATCCGGTTGAAGCGCCGGCGTGCTGACTGTCCTTAGAGAATTGATTGCCGCCCTACGGTGCAAAGGCTCCCGGGAAAATTCCCCAAGATCCGACAACCACGCAGCGTCGTAGGTGCACTCCAAGACGATCGCTGCCCGCGGAGACAACCTCAGATCGCACAAGGCGAAGCCTCAAGACCAAAACCGAAACAGGAAGAAGAAAGAACTCGAAAGGAGAAAGAAAACGCTGATGCTCAGAGGGAGAAGGAGAGAAGAAAGCAGTGAATGAGTGAATTGCTTCTTCCCCTTCTCCTTTTATAGATCCGAAGAGGCAAACCTTTGCCTCTTCTCTCTGAGGAATCGCGCCCTCGCATGGTCGCGAGGCGTCGCGCCGAGACGCGTTTCTCAAAAAGGTAAAGAAAAAATAAAAAAAAAAAAGAAAAAAATAAAACCAAACCAAATTGGTTTAGGAAACCAGACCGAAATCTGCAAAACCAAACCGGGCCGCCCGCAAGCGCGAGGCTCACGGGCTGGGGATTTGCACCCCCCCTGCGCGCGATAATGCGTGCGTCGCGCCCGGTTTATGGATTTCCGCCCAGACCCCCTGAAACCACCTGGTTTGGGCTCAACCCGCGCATGTGTAGGTCCCCTAAGCCATCTAAGCTGGTAGGAATGACTTGATATATAAGGCATTCCACCTTTCTTGGCTTAGCAATGTGGGACTAACTTC
>JAGFNQ010003467.1:174867-441401 GCA_024364735.1 Boesenbergia rotunda
TATTTCTCTAACACTTTCTCAACATAGTGTGCCTGAGAAATTGCTATTCCATCAGTTGAGCGAGTCAACTTCAGCCCTAAAATCACATCAGCACAACCCATATCCTTCATATCAAACTTACCACTTAAGAGAGCCTTGGTCTCGTTAATAATTGAAAGGTTAGATCCAAAAAGTAAAATATCATCTACATATAAACATAAAATGATACATTTATCACCTTTCATTTTAGTATATACGCATTTATCAGAGTCATTAATTTCAAAGCCAAATGATAGCATAGCTCTATCAAATTTTTCGTGCCATTGCTTTGGGGCTTGCTTCAAACCATAAAGAGATTTTACTAACTTACAGACTTTATTCTCACTTCCAGAAACTACATATCCCTCTGGCTGATCCATATATATCTCTTCTTCAAGATCTCCATTAAGAAATATCGTTTTGACATCCATTTGATGGACCTCAAGATGATATATGGATGCCAGTGCTATCAATACTCGGATTGCAGTAATTCTAGTAACAGGGGAATAAGTGTCAAAATAGTCAATCCCTTCCTTCTGTTTGAATCCCTTAGCAACCAAGCGGGCTTTGAACTTATCTACTGACCCATCAGGTTTTAACTTCCTCTTAAATACCCATTTACATCCAATGGTGGTGCAACCAGGAGGCAAATCTACTGACTCCCAAGTGGCATTAGAGATAATAGAGTCCATTTCATTTTTAATGGCTTCTTTCCAGTGTTTAGCTTCAGGAGAAGCTATAGCATCTCTATATGTCACAGGGTCACCTTCTATATTATAGGTGATATAGTCTTGGCCTAAATCCTTAGACACCCGTTGCCTCTTACTCCTTCTCAATTCTGTACACTCACTAGATTCATCTAATCTAGAGTGACTTGAGGAAGGTACACCCACTAAGGATAATGGGACTTCTATGGAGGCAGAGTCATCTCTAGTAGGAGTACTAGAAATAGACTGAGTTGTTCTAGTCTTCATAGGAAATATATCCTCAAAGAATGTAGCATCACGAAGTTCTATAATAGTATTTGCATCTATTCCAGACATTTCTGATTTAATAATCAAAAACCTATATGCAGAACTATTCTGAGCATAACCCAAGAAGACACCATCTACAGTCTTTGGACCAAGTTTTTTCCTTTTGTGTTCAGGTACTAGTACTTTTGCAAGGCACCCTCACACTTTAAGGTATTTTAAACTTGTCCTTCGACCTTTCCAAAGTTCATATGGGCTTTTATCCCTTGACTTCATTGGTACTCTATTTAACACATGACAAGCAGTGCATAGAGCGTCCCCCCACAAGAAGTTGGGTAACCCAGAACTTCCTAACATGGAATTAATCATATCTTCAAGGGTTCGGTTTTTGCGTTCTGCTACACCATTAGATTGAGGACTATATGGAGCAGTGACCTCATGAATTATACCTGAAACTTGACAGAATTTTTGAAACAGGTTTGAGGTGAACTCTCCACCCCTATCAGACCTTATCCTCTTAATGGTTTGGTTTGTTTGATTTTCAGCTTCAGATTTGAAGATCATAAATTTATCTAAAGCTTCATCTTTAGTTTTCAGCAAATAAACATAGCAATAACGAGAGTAATCATCAATGAAGGCAATGAAATACCTTTTATGGTCTCTCGTTATTAAACCGTTAAACTCACAAGAGTCAGTATGAATTAATTCTAAAATATTAGAATTTCTATCAACTGATTTGAAGGGTTTACGGGGTTGTTTATATTGCACACAAACTTCACATTTTTTCTTATCATTTATGGCATGCTTAGGAATCATGTCAAGATTCATCATTCTTTTTATAGTTTGAAAATTAGTATGTCCTAATCTATCATGCCACACATCATAAGACTCAATGTTATAAGAACAACCAATATCACTAATTTTATTAATAATCGTATTTTCAATTGAGTTTAAATAAACCTTCATTAAGGTAACCTTTTCCAATAAAGGTTCCTAAATGTAACAATACAACTTTATTACATTTGAAGTTTAGCTCATAACCAGCACGAACTAATTTTAACCTGCTAATCAAATTTCGTCGGACCGCTGGAACATGATGTACCTCATGCAGTGATAGGACCTTCCCTGAGGTAAACCTCAAGTCAACTCGTCCAATCCCTAACACTCTGGCTACAGAATGATTTCCCATGGTTACAGAAGTGCCTTCAATTACCTGATAAGTAAGGAAGATAGAGCGATCAGCACAACAGTGCACATTAGCACCTGTATCAACTAACCACTCATTGGGTTGATAAATCAAATTTAGTTCGGGGTTAAAGGAAACAAACCCATTGCTGGTGCTGGTCACAACATTGACCTGTGCCTTGGTGTTGGGTACATTGCCTTGGTTCTTCTTCTTGTCCTTCCGCTCAGGACAGAATTTGACAAAATGTCCAACTTATCCACAAGCCCAGCACGGCCTAGTCCCATGCTTTTTCTGAACCTTTGGTTTGGGTTTCATTTTGTTCTTCATTTTTTGGTTTTTTAATTTGTTCTTGTCAGAAGAGACCACCACATTTGCCTTTGGAGCAAAATCCATAGGCATCCCCATATCATCATCCTTATGTTGCTTCCGATGTTCTTCCTCGATATTTAAGGCAATCATTAAATCTTCAAGAGAGATTTTACCTCTTCTGTGTTTAAGTGTCATGCCAAAATCTTCCCAACTCGGAGGCATCTTTTCGATGATAGACAAGACTTGAAGTTTCTCGGGTATCGGCATATCTCCCTCAGCAAGACCGTGAATCAAAATTTGAAATTCATGGGTCTACTCAATGACAGATTTACCCTCAACCATTTTGAAGTTTAAGAACTTCCCCACGGTGTACTTCTCTAAACCAGAGTCCTCGGAGTTATATTTTTTATCCAAAGATTTTCATAACTCTTTGGCCGAGGTTGTAGAGCAGTACACATCGAATAGTGCGTCTGAGAGGGCAGACAGGATTCTCCCATGGCAGAGATAATCCCTCTGTTTAAACCTCTCGGTGGAAGCACTACGAGCAGGTTCTTCTTCATCAGGTGAAGGAGGATCTGATTCTATAACGGAGAAAAGTCCCAGCGTAGTAAGCCAAAATTTCATTCGTTGTTGCCAACGTTTGAAGTTTTGCCCGGAAAACCTCTCAGGTTTGGCGCTAGCCTCATCAGACCCCGACATTCTAACATTTAACATGTCTACTTAGGCACATTCAATTCTCTAAGATTGTAAGAAAAGTAACAATATGTAACATGCACCAAAGCAGTAGATAATAAATATAGATGCAGAAATCTGATACGAAAAGTGCAGAGTTAGGGATATTTATCCGGTTGAAGCGCCGGCGTGCCGACTGTCCTTAGAGAATTGATTGCCGCCCTACGGTGCAAAGGCTCCCGGCAAAACTCCCCCAAGATCCGACAACCACGCGGCGTTCGTAGGTGCACTCCAAGACGAACGCTGCCTTCGGAGACAACCTCAAATCGCACTAGGCGAAGCCTCAAGACAGAACACGGAAGAAGGCGAAAGAGGGAAGAAAGAACCGATTGCTCAAAGAGAAGAAGAGCAGGAAGCAGTGAATGAGATACTCTGCCTTCTTCCCCTCCTTTTATAGATCCGAAGAGATAATGAAGTGTCTCTTCGCACTTGAGGGATCGCGGCCACGCCACGCGAGGCGTCGCGTCGAGCGACGCTGGGAAAGGTGCGGTGTTGATTTCTCAAAAAAAGGAATAAAAAAATAAATATAAAATATAAAAGGAAAAATAAACTAAATTAGTTTCTACAAAACCGAACCGGGCCGCCCGCAAGCGCGAGGCCCACGGGCTGGGGATTTGCACCCCCCCCCCTTGCACGCGATAATCGCGTGCGTCGCGCCCGGTTTATGGATTTCCAGCCCAGACTCCCTGAAATCACCTGGTTTGGGCTCAGCCCGCGCATGCGTTGTCACGCCCCGAGACCCAGGAGCCGCTGATCCAATAAAAAATCGGACAGCACCTCCCCTGTCCGGCGGACAATTTACACATACAAACAATATATATGACAACTCACGCAGTATATATTTGGCCTCAGGCCTCCAAAATAGATAAACACAACGTAAAAGTACCTGACAACTAAGTAAATCATACCTGACTGCGGACCGGTCCGACTTACAACGAAACAACCAATACAAAAACCCCTTAGGGCACACGACAACACTCCCAAGACATATACAAGTCCAATAAGCAAATATAAAAATAGACACTACTAAGTACAAACAAAACTATGCCGTCGCGATGGGTAGGGACTGGCTGCTGGGCTCTTCTGGCGACTCCAAGTATCTCAACCTGAAATAAAATCATATGGCAACGGGTGTGAGTCCATAAACTCAGCGAATACCCAGCAGATATGCATAGTATGTTATAATAACAACAAGAGTTCCGCCAATACAGTCTCATATCAACCAGAGGGAAAGACTGGAACTGAAAATACTGGGTAGATACATACCTGAATCCATCTAACCTGGAAAGAGGGTAATAAATACCAAAGGAAAACCAATAGACATATAAGCAGGATAACAAGTCTCCAGTATATACAATGTCAAACAAGTGCAAGAATCAAGTGCAGCAAACAATACACGATGCAAAGTATGCACATGGTGCAATGACATGTGTCACCCCTAGTCCCAGACAGGATATCGTCCACGACGTCCGCGTGGGTAGAGCTGTGACAACCTGTACCCAGTCAGGACATGGTCCACAACGTCCGCGTGGGTCAGCATGCAATAATGCAAGGATGGTGCATGCCCCAAACATATAAAGCACCCTGATGCAATGACATGTGTCACCCCCTAGTCCCAGTCAGGATCGTCCACAACGTCCGCGTGGGTAGAGCTGTGACAACCTGTACCCAGTCAGGACATCGTCCACAACGTCCGCGTGGGTCAGCATGCAATAATGCAGAGATGATGTATGATATGCACACATGCATCCCTCATGTCAAATACAAGAAATACATCCCGATATCTAAGCATACATATAGATATGACAATACCTGAGACTGTATGAAACTAACATCATAATAACGCAGGGATAACTAACCAGTATCCAGAACAGGCATAATAACTCAGGGATAACTAACAAATATCCAGAACAGGCATAATAACTCAGGGCTAGCATATAATCTTACTGCTATCTATAACCAACCATGCATAGCAATATGACAATATCTAAAAGATAAGTCAAAGGGTACCCGCCTCCAAGGTGAGATGCTCGTATCAGAAAGAGAACCTCCCGTCTGATAATCAGCAAGGCTAAATCCAATCAAGCTCCTGTATCAAGGATGTATTTAATTAGTTATTTGCAGAAAAATGATTAGCTAATTATTCCCTAAACCAACTAGGGTTTAACCTAATGGCTCCCTTTCCATTTAATTACGTCAAATTAAATGAAAATGTTCTTAATCACGCCCACGTAATTAAGGTTTAGATTTGTTTCCAAGCTAAACCAATTACAACCTCAAGATCTTCAAGTTCAGCAAACTAAGCTCACGATAGTCCAACTCAACATTGTTAATTAAAACTCATTATACATACAACTAATCCGGAACCCGAATCATACACATATCACACATGCCAAATAGGAAGAACCAAAGGAATAACCTATACACCAATCTCAGAACTTACCATTACTAACAACCCAATGAGCTTCTATCCATCATGCTCACAACAGCAGCTTCAACCTAGAACAAATCCGAATCAAAATACAATTCAAATCTCAGATCGCACCACAAGGCCAAACCAACACACAACCTCCACACATCGCAAAGTAAAGCTCACTAGGGCATAACCCAATCCATGCAATTCCTGTATTAGTTTTCTACACAAAAATCTCAACTAAGGATAAACCTAAAGCTCACCACAGTTTTTGAAAGGGAAATTAACCTCAAAAGACTCACATCATTAACCATGGAAGATCTAACATCATCCCAGCTAGGATGCCTCACAATAGAGAAGAACTCAACCACGGCAAAAATCCAACAAGCTATTCATGAGCATCCACCAATCTAAACTGCAACCCTTAAGGTTTTGCTATCAATACTCCAATTAAATCCAATAAATATTTCTACATCACACAAAGCCGTAGGATTAAGGAAACCACCAATTCCTTCTACTGATCTATCATGGTATAAAAGAAGCACCAAACCAAACTTCATTACAGATTGATCTTCATCCTAAACATCCTTCAACATTCAAGTTAAACCAAACACCTATTTGTCAAAATGTATTACTAGAACAGAACTACACATTACTTGAGCTTGGCGTTGGATCTGTGAAGATAGGGCTCCCATGAGAAGACGAGTGGTCGGCAGATGGAGAGGGCAATGGCGCTCGGAGTTGATGAAGGCTGATGTCAAGTCGGCCCCATGAGCACAGGTGCGGCCTGGTTTGGTGAGACGAGATTCAGGAAGCAGACCGACGGGGCAGACAGCTTGGCCGGCGATTGCACAAAAGAACCAAAAGGGTTGTGGCTGCGGCTAGGGCACGCGGAGGGAGATGGAGGCGGGTCGTCGCTGCTTAGGGCTCGCAAAGGGAGCGACGAGGAGGAAGGTTCCCCCGGTGGCTGCTGGCTGCGGCTAGGGCACGATGAGAAGAAGAAAACGGAAGGAAGGAGGCGGCGCTTGGCCAGCGGCTAGGGCTCGGGGAGAAAAGGAAGAAGTTATAATAAAAGGGAGAGGGGTTTTTGCAGAAAAGCCCCTCCATTCTCTCAAATTCCAACCTTAACATTAGAGTAAGGTTTTTAGCCGTTTTAACCCTCCAAATTATTGTATTCCATATTACACCCCTAAGTTTAGATTATTTATCCTTTCATAAGTTAAAAGTTTACCCGAAACACTTGATAAGTTTTAAGCTTTTACAATAAAGCCCTTTAGAGCTCCTCTCGTAGGGCCGGAAACTCTAGACTCAATTCGGAAAAATCTCGAAAAAAAAAAAATTTCGGGTCCGGATTTTCGAATTGTCGTATTTTACATGCATGTAGGTCCTCCTATGCTTTCTAAGCACAGTAGGAATGACTTCATATATAAAGCCTTCCAACTCTCTTAGCTTAGCAACGTGGGACTAAACACATACACCAAAATGTTTGAAATTCAAACAAAAATCAACAAGAAGTGTCACTGATTGTGAAGACAGACCACTTCAATGAAACACTCATGAATCCAAGATGGTGTCCATGGCCAAAATGGAATCAACCATGAGAACCAAAAGTAGGTGAAATAAGTCTCTGTGTGAGTGTTATTATCTTAGTATACACAAACAACTGAGCAGTCCATGACATCACGTTCACTACGTAACCTCGTATGCTCGATAGCATTCCAATATGAAAAATCCAAAGCCATAAGTTACCTCTCCCGATGCATTGACTTATCGATTAGACCCTTGTAAAGTGTCAGCATGCATACACACATTAATTTCCATTCATGTGGGAAATTGTTGGATATTTTGGTCTTAAAAAGGACCAAATACGGGTTTACAAAGGAAAATTAAGATGTCATCAATCGATAAAAGTCAAAATTGACTTCAAAAATGAAATCTGCGTTTCGCGTAGATGAATCTAGACTATAAATTTGCACAAAATCGATTACGGATGAATGAAAAATTAATTGTTTAAAATTAGTATAGAAGGAAGTAGACGGGGAATAGTCCCACATTTGAAAATTCCTAAGGGGGTTGCTTCCTTATATGTGGTTCTATGTTAATGGAGTTTATAAAAAATGAAAAAACACAGGTATTCTCTTCTCACAGGCAAGCAAGTGCTCCCACTTGCGATCTCGCCACTCGCCACGTGCGCACGCACCCATGCACGCAATGGACGCTTTGTTGGCACACTTTGCACTTATGCATTATCGCGAGGAGCATTAAGGAGCTTAAATCTATGCTCCAGGTGATGTGGCGCTCGGGTGATATGTCATGTGACATGGCAGTGTCTATATGGTACTCGGGTAGGTAGAGAGATATGACTGGACTACTAACTAGGTGAACGAATGGCAACCGTTGGTTCGAAGAGGGGTGTTGGATCACAAGTGACGCGATCAGGAGCGTTGATCGTGAAGAGTCACGATCTGACCATTGGTGATGAGACTTGATCTGAAACATCAGATTGAATCTGGCGGCTGAGATCAAAGGGAGATATGAAGGGTTACAACCATCCAGATCAAGCGGCTGAGATCAAAGGGCTATCTGAAGGGTTATAACCCTCCAGATCGAACGACTCAAATCAATCCTAAACTAAAGGTCACACTCACTCACCAAAGGGTACCTCACATCTTCCCTTGTATAAATAGAATCCCCTAAATGCTGAAATCATTCATTCAATCATCCAAAGTTTATTAGCATACGTCTCATCTTGTGCATCCAGAGTCCAAGAAGCCTACGAGAAGGTTCGCTCGTCTCGAAATTTAAAGTGCTCCTATTTCGAGACATCATCGTTGTATCTTGGGAAACAAACTGTTATTATTCGTAAGCACCTATAGTGGAGCAATATCGTTTTACAGAGATAGTGTCGAACTCTAGCTTCAATGATATTATATCAGTTTGCATCCTCCCAACAGCGACTTATCGACCAAACAATGTGTTCAAAAATTTCAAACCAGTTGATAGACCAAATGACCTCCGATTGACATGAAGTTAACTCTTATGTGTTTATGTAATTCTCCTGATTATATCCATGCCCTCAAACTTCAATTTGGCCGAATATATTGAGAGTGGTGATTTTTTAAAGATCACATTATTTATTTGAGTGTAGGGAGAAGTTGAATCTGTGGTACGGAAGAACAAGGAGCACTAGTATGTTTCTCGTGTAACTAATGAGGACATTACCTAAATCAATATCTAAGAGGGAGGCACCAAAGTAAGGAATAAGAAGGAAGCTCAAATCTAGAGGGAGCTCCTAAGATTAAATCTAAGGTATCATTTTATAATGAACATTATTATATCATGATACCAAATATGCTAGAATAAAATGTTATGATCTAAGTGCTAATCATCATGAAAATGTGAATATAATAAATCTAAGGACAATTCTAAGTTATATCATGCTAGAACTATCTAACATAAGGATAGAAAGGTAAAGAGTGATCTAGGTAACAATCTAAAGAAATTTAGACATATGTCTAGAAAAAGAAATGATCGATAAAAATATGGAAAATCAAAGTATAAGGAAAGTGTGTCATTATATCATAATATTCGATATGAATATTGAACTAACTCTTGGTGTAGGACTCTAGTCAAAGTTATAAGGAAAGTCGTCTCTAATTTTGGCATTGAGGAAACTAGCATAACTAAGGTTTTTAAGAAGCCTAGAAAAGTTATTAGAAAGATATCTACAGATTTATTCTAAGTGAGTCCCTAGTATGCCCAAGGAGTGTTCTAAGTGAGTCCCTAGTATGCCCAAGGAGTTCCAATAGGCATTGGATTCCTAATAGTGTTATCCCTTCACACTAAATAGATGTAGAGTGTGTCAACCTTGATTGGAAAGATAGTTAACTCAACCATAATGAAAATGATATTTTTGAACAATTTAAAGGTATATGATATCTTAAAATGAAATTTCAGATTTGAGGATTTTGTAGTGTGCCAATAAAAATTGAGTAACTATTAAGTTGATCGAAATTGGCAAAGTAAAATAAATCTAAAGTGTGTCAAGTTTGAAGTTTTGGCATACTTGAGGGAGTTTATCTGGTTGTACCAAAGTTTATATTTGGCATAATATTAGATGATGACTATGCTTATCATGCTAGTTTGAAGATCTATGCCTTTTTACCATGTGTCAAGTTTATATTTAGCATTATATTAGTTTGAAGATCTATGCCTTTTTACAATCATGCTAACTATGCTTATCATATTTGATACATGATGATAGATGTCATGACATCATGCCATTGTATACTTATTAGATCTTGCAATGATATTCGTAAGAACCGTGCAATCGTCAAGAGGGGAGTGAATCCCCTGAAAAGCAAACCTGATCTTTTGTCTTTACTAAACAAAGATAGTTAGTTAGAATAAATAAATAACATAAATAATATTAACTAAGAAACAGAAAGAGACACAAATATATTTACTTGGTTGCAACTATGAAGGTTATTAATCCAAGGCAATAGTAGCGTAATCTCCAAATCAACTCCTTGTGAGCCGAGAAGCCTTTTACAGAATTCGGAATTCAGAGAAAATAGAAGAAAACTATTATAGAATTCGTTACTGCTTGAATGAATTAAATGCTCTAAGTTTAGGGGCCTAATTATAGCCCTTCGAAAAACATATCGATATGATGACGTGGCACGTCACAGGCGCCTGGGTGCACACGGGTGCTTGATAGCAGTCAACGCCTATCCACGTCGCAATGGCCAGATAAGCATCATGTCTCAGACGCCCGTATGAACTCGGGCACCTATATGGTTGGGCACCCATATAGATTCAGGAGCTTGATTGACCAAGCACCTAGATCCACTCGGGTGCCCAGGATTTAACTGATCAACTCCAGTTGACCAGTCTTTTTCCAGTCTCTTGGGTGATCTCCAGTTTCTAGAGTTGGGCTCACCCGAACTCGTCTCTGGCATTAATTTCCTCGAGCAGACTTCCTCCCCAACTTCTCATCCCTCGAACGCCGCACGTGTCCTTCTTGCTCCACCAGTGTACTTTTTCGCAGTCTTAGCGTCCTTCAGATGCACCGAGCCCATCGGCTCCCTTCCCATACCATCATTCTCGTCTACTGTGTCTTCTACTCGGCTTCTTGTGCCCTTAAGCTTCTGTACACTTAGACATAGGAATCAAATACCAACAAGATTTAACATGACTTGGAAGAGGAGAGAATGGAACTTAAAATTTTCTTTATACTTGGCTTGCTGTAAAATGAGAATTTCGCTTCTTAATATGTAAAATACAGAAAAATAATAATAACAAATATATATATATATATATATATATATATATATATATATATATATATATATATATATATATATAAATAGGAGTTAAAATTGAAAACAACCGTATGAAAAATTTTGGAATAATTTTCTAGAATTTTTAAAAATATTTGCAAGAAGAAAAATTTTTAATTTCAAAATTATATATATATATATATATATATATATATATATATATATATATATATATATATATATATATATATATATATATATATATATATATATATATATATAATTTCCTTATAAATACCTCTTCTCCCCGAGCCCTAATCCCCTCCTCTAAGCGTCGACGCCGCAACCCTTCTCGCGCGACAGCCGGCCGAGCCAGCCACCTCCCCTCGGCGAGACCCACTTCCTCCTTGGCGATCTGACACAATCCCTCTCTCACCGATTGTCGCCCTCGTCGCCGGCAGGGTCCGTCCGTCGCTCCTCACACCGCCGTAGGTGCCACTCACCGCATCCTCCCTCGTGGCCGCCAGATCTCCTCCTCTACGACGGGCACCACCAGCCACGACTGTTGATCTCCTCCGCCTCAGCAATCCGAGTTTAAAGAAAATTTTAAGTTTAAAATCCTGAAACTCCAATTAAAAGAGTCATCAATATAAATTTTTCACACTTCACCAGTTTCAAATCCTGAAACAGTCTTGAACATATATAATTTCCTCATGGATGGTCGCAATCTGATTCTGAAACAGTCTTGAACATAATTTCCTCGTGGATGGTGAAAATGTGTCGCGCAATCTGATTCTGAAACAGTCTTGAACATAATTTCCACATGGATGGTCAAAATGTGTCGCGCAATCTTATTGATGGCTGAGATGAACGGTCAGATTAAAGTGAGTTTTCTAACATGCAAGAAAAATTCCCAGTAATTTCCCACACTGCTCTTGGAGAACAGAGAGTTGAAATAATTCCACACATGCAAGAAAATCTTAATATAATTTATATAAATTCTATTTCAAGTGTTGAAAAACTTAATTTCAAGGAGTTGGATGTAGATTTTATATAATAATTGTTTTAGTCATCAAAATAAACGTAGATAATACAATTCCAGCTGTTCCTTTTCGATCGATGAAAAATATTTTCAATTTTAAATAATCGAGCATTCAAACAGCTGTAACCAACAATATGTAAGAAAACATATAATTAAAATATTTATATTTTCACGTGTATTAATATTAACAATGAATTTGTATTAAAACTCATCTACCGTTCATTATTAATTTGACGTTTATTATCGTTAAAATGATGGCCTTCGTGGATTTACCTCTGCATCATAATTAATATCTCAAATAATACATAAATAAAACTATTTTAATGATTAAGCAGTGTTACAATATTCAGAATATATTATATCGATCATCAAACTCCATTGAGCACCTCAACAACCAAATTAACGTTTAATTAACTCCGATCAAAAGGGGGAAGGGGGGCACACGCCGCCGGGATTATCTGGGGTAGTGGTGCAGCCTGATGTAACAGAGCCAGGAGATGAACCTTTCTTGAGCGATGAACCTTTCTTGAGCTCCAGCACCAGCCTGCCGACTGCTTCTCCGGCGACATCGAACGGAACCAAAGGACGACCACCGGGATTATCTGGGGTATTGGTGCAGCCTGATGTACCAGAGCCAGGAGATGAACCTTTCTTGAGCGATGAACCTTTCTTGAGCTCCAGCACCAGCCTGCCGACTGCTTCTCCGGCGACATCGAACGGAACCAAACGACGACTACCGGGATTATCTGGGGTATTGGTGCAGCCTGATGTACCAGAGCCGGGAGATGTACCTTTCTTGAGCGATGAACCTTTCTTGAGCTCCAGCACCAGCCTGCCGACTGCTTCTCCGGCGACATCGAACGGAACCAAACGACGACCACCGGGATTATCTTGGGTATTGGTGCAGCCTGATGTACCAGAGCCAGGAGATGAACCTTTCTTGAGCTCCAGCACCAGCCTGCCGACTGCTTCTCCGGCGACATCGAACGGAACCAAACGACGACCATGGCTCGATGATGGGGACATCGCGAGGAGGAGGAGGAGGATGAGCAGGGAGTGACTCGTCTTCATTGTCTGTAGTAATTAAGGTGGTGGTGGTGTTGTTGTTGATGGAATGCAAGGATGGTGAGAGTGGTTTATAATCCCATGCACGGAATCTTATGGATGCCATGCCATTCAAAGTCCACCGACCAATTGCTGCATGCCATGCAAGTCCAAAAATGGCTGACGAGATTCCTACCGGACTGATAATTAATATATGAGTGTTGCTATTAAAAAGTTTAAGATTAAATTTTGACAAAGTCAGTATATCCATCTTCCTAATGTGTTAGTCATAGTATCCGAGTTAGTAACTCCCATGATTTATCTCTTCCGTATTAATTTTGAGATTAATTGACAGGGGCGTTAGAAATTAACGGTGCATCTTTTATCATCATCATGTGCTGTCGTTTGTATTTGATTCTGCTTGCCAGCTGGATTCATCTCTATAGTTCCACATATCTCCTAAGCATCCAGTTTAGAAATGGCACGGTACTGCACTGACAGTTTCTGCCACCTTGAAACCTTCTTTGCGTCCCTCGTGGCGATTTCGCCTTTTTATCTTTATCTTTGCGTCCCTCGTGGCGATTTCGCCTTTCTGTGCGTCCCTTGTGCTCTTTCCTCCCCTTGAGTTCTGTTTTTTCTGTAGTTGATGCTCGCGTGCCAGTCAATGTGCCAGCTGCCCCTGCGGCCTGCACTGATCAACTTTGGAACCCTTCCATTCTGCTCGTGAGCCCCTATCTCCTCCGTATCCCCTTGTGTTCTTTCCTGCTGGCCATGCGGCCGGAATGCTGGTTTGCCCATGTAAGCTGCTCCCTTTCGTGTTGGTGCATGTTTTGTCCTTTTCCCGCAACCACTCTAATTCCTTTCTCTGTTCCTTGGGCAGTCCTGCTGATATTGCCCTAGCTCTTTACAGGCAGGCCGCTTCGAAGCTGACTTGCTGATCCACCTGGCGGTTGTCTGTAATAAGGTAAAAGAAGTGGAGAGAGAGTAGAGATAAAATATTCATAAAATTTACTATGTCTCAAAAATTTTGATAAAAAAAGAAAGAAAGAAAAGAAAAGGTAACAAAATAATTTTCTTAATTAATAAAATTTATTCATAAAATATATAATTTATAAAGACCTTGAGATACCTAATCAAATGAAAAATTAATAACGAAATCGTTAATTAACAGATTTATAATGAATCTGTCAATTAACATATTAATAAAAAAAATATCAAATATAATAATATAAATTTAATAAGGAAATTGTTAATTAATAGATTCATTAAGAAACTGTCAATTAACATATTACTAAGGAAAATATTAGATAATTTATTCTTTTTTACCCCCGACAAACTTAACGGGAGATCTCTGACGTTGAGTTTGCATGATATATAACGACCCACCTTCTGGTACTAAGCTTTAAGGCGGATCGCTACTAACTAACTAACTAATTGACTAATTACTGATTTCTGATAATGCTAAACCAACTAGGAGAATTTAAAATTTCTTATTTCGTTATTTACTGAACTAACAATTCATAATCATGTTTAAAGTACTAACCAGCCAAAATAAAACAAAAACTTTAATTTTATTAACTTGGCCAAGATTCGATCCCCCAACCTCTGCATTGCATGACTAAAGCACTAACCAGCTGCTCTACACCAGTTTTGTTTTACACAGCACCAGTCGACTGTCGACTGATATATATCAGTCGACTGGTCGGGCCACCGAATGTTTCTGTGCCCGATACTAGTCGACTGGTGTTTTCCCAGTCGACTGGTAGTTCTGAAAACCCAGATTTCAGAGTTTCAGAATGTGCCAAAGTCGACCTATTCCGTACCAAATGCTTCATAAATTCATATCTAAGCTTCCTAACAGGTCTACAATGATTCTAGGGCATTTAATACATATTTTTAGGGGGTTTCTAGCAGGAATAGCAACTTAGAAATCATAAAAGCGACATGTAGAAGCATAAACATGAATGTGCCAAGTTTGTATCAACTTCTTATTGAAACCATTCGTTATTCATATCTAAGGACATTCTTAGCTACTACATGTCATTCTATATGGTGCATATATCTTAGAACAAGCATATCCTATGTATTTAGCATGTAAATCAAAAGTATCAAGTTCTTATCTCTAAAGCTTAAGCATGGATCTAAATTACCATATTACAAGTAGTAACTCATATCATTTAACATTCGCTAAGCAAGTATTAACACAGGTAAATAAACTATTTTAATATACTAGGCATCACAAATAACGAGTCTAAACAGGTTAATACATGGTTCTCATAATATATCGCGGAATAACTAAAAAAACATAAACAAGAAAACTACAGAAGCATACTAGGCACCACGAATATAAGTCTAATTAAGTTCATACATGGTTCACATAATATATTGCGGAATAACTAAAGAAGCATAAAAAAAGGGTTATTCTATGCTTTGCAAGTTTCGAAGACTTTTAATCCAACTACACCATCACACACACTTTGCATCAAGCCCGCCGCCTCCACTACTAGTGCTTTCCTTTACCTGTATCTGCAGTATAAGGAAATGCAAACTAATAAGCATAAAGCTTAGCATGTACCATCTAGCCTCACAAAACTATGAAAACTCGAATCATGCTTTTGGAAAACATGATATGCACATACATGCTCATATTCATAAGTAATCATGCTAGGCTCATGCTAAAATACATATCATAGAATGTCATGGCATATAACTGAGACATGACACATACTGAACTAAAACTGAAAAGTAAGCTATAGCATGGCATCCATATCTGAAACTGGAACTGAAACTAACAAACATAAAACTAATTATTAAATTCACCCCATGCTAATATGAATTTCTGAAAACTAAATACATATAGTAGGTGAAAGTAATAATCAACTGCTGTGGGCCCGACAATGTACCAACTGTGCGCGCATCCATAATAAACCCGAGGTAGTAAATCCCGAATCCATTAGGGTTCTACTAGGTTATCTAAACCTAGGGGCAACTAGGAGCCCATCCCATACTAGGTTATCTAAACCTAGAGGCAACTTGGAGCCTATCCCTGGACCAAAGTCTGGTACAATGCCAACTGAAAATAAAATAATCCTTTATACTTTTCTTTCCTTTTCTGATTCTTGCTTTTACTAGGTTATCTAAACCTAGGGGCAACTAGGAGCCCATCCCGTTGAACCTTGGTCCCAATCATAAACTAGAGCAAGAATTTCTATTCTTTAATGCGTTCTATAGCATTAACTGAACTGAACATTTTAACAAACACCTAATGTGCATGCTTGTTCGTAATTTACGATTTCTAATCGTAGAACATACATATAAGGAGATAAATTATACGGAAAATCGACCGAAACTACTTATACTGCAGGTGAGGGGTACTTACATCCTGCGCTAGGTTTTCCTTACGAATAAAATCTGAAATTCCCGAGGGAACGTCGAACTTCGACGTTCTTCTTGCTCCTTGGCGTTCTCCTCGCGTCTACGAGAATTCTCGTAGAGAATAGGGCCTCTTGAGACCTTCCCTTGGCTTCCCCTTTGTCTTGGGCGGCAAGAGAAGAGGAGAAGAGAAAGAAAACGCAAGAGAGGAAGAGGAGAGGAGGAAGGGCGTCGGCGCACCTAGGCTCACGCAAACCTCAAAACACCTCCTTTAATTCTTTAATTTCTTATTTATATTAAGTTATACAATAAACCCTAAGTTAAATACTAACGTTACCTTATTTATCCTTCCTTCTATTCTATTTCAACGAAAATAGATTAGCCCACTTGGTAAGTCTTTCTCTTCTCACGTTATAGGTCTTGGTTCAAACCCCACTTAAATTTTTTTACTGCGCATTCTGTTTTTATTCATTTTGCCTTATTTGTCCATGGAAAAATTCTATAAAAATATTCATAAATTCAGAATTAATTCTAGGATATTTCTAAAATTAGATTTGAGAATTTTCGGGCGTTACAATCTCCCATACCTTATAAAAAGTTTATCCTCGAACTTAAAATAACTCTGGGTATTTCTACCTCATGCTGTCCTCTGGTTCCCATGTTGCCTCTTCTACTCTGTGATTTTGCCATATAACATTCACTAATGGTACCTCCTTGTTTCGCAATTTCTTAACTGCTCGGTCTATTATCTGAATAGTCCGACTATCATAACTGAGATCTTCGCGAACTTGTGCCGTTTGTGGCTCTATCACCTGGGTGGCATCTGGGATATGCTTCTTCAGCATGGAAATATGAAATACATTGTGGATAGCTGACATCTCCTGAGGTAGCTCCAACTCATAAGCTACTTTGCCAACTCTTCTAGTGATGGGGTATGGCCCTACATATCTGGAACTTAGCTTGCCCTTCTTCCCAAAACACATTACTCCCTTCATGGGAGCCACTCTGAGGAACACTGAATCCCCAACTTCAAACTCTAATGGTCTGCGCCGTGTATCAGCATAGCTCTTCTGGCGGCTTTGAGCTGTTTCTATTCTCTGGCGGATCTGCTGTATCGCTACGGTGGTATCATCTATAAGATCTGTCTGTAGGCCTAACTCTTGCCTCTCACCACCCTCGTACCAGCAGATAGGAGATCTACACCTCCGCCCATATAAAGCCTCATAGGGTGTCATGCCGATAATGGCCTGATAACTATTGTTGTAGGCGAATTCCGCTAAGCACAAGTTGTTGGGACCGGGTGCATGTTGACATGGATACGGGTTCGTAATTTAAAAAAATAATTACGTGCAGCGGAAGAATTAGCATAAATAATTTCTTAAATTATTTTAATCACGTATCTAGCATGCAACCTTATGATGTGTGGACATGATCATAAATTAAAATTTTACAGAAAGTAAACTAATTTACTCAATACCTCGCGTAACTCGAAGTAAGGGACGAGATCCAACCGTAGCGTCCCTTGGAAGCTCTATTCGCGTCCACGCCGAGTTCTCTTCGGGATGACTTCGCAAAGCCACGAGTTTCGTGCTGACAAGAACTACTAGATTCTCCAAAGGCACGACAAAAGTAACAAGAGAGAGATGGAAAACTAACCACCAAAAAAACGGAATCAAGATTCCGGGAGGAAGGAAGGAGTCGCGCCCCGCTTCTTCTTCTTCTTCGGCCTCTTCTTGGTGGTGGCTCACGGCAAGGGAAGGGAGGGCAGCCGACCCTAGGAGAGGGAGAGGGTAGCCGGCCCTAGAGGGAGAGGGAGAAAAGGAGAGGAAGAGAGGCTAGGCAAGAATCCTTGACCTCTTGAATTAATTTCCAAGCCTTGCCTTGGTGTCTTTATATAGTAGCCTCTTTATCGCCAAGTCTCCTTTTAACGGAATAAATTTTCATAAGAAATTTATCTTATAAATTTTTCTATGAATTATTCCGTTATGCCAAGTTTTTATTATAACTTAATTTATAATAAAAACAACCATGTCTCCCCTTTTATTATGGAATAAAATTATCCGAGAAATTTATTATACAAATTTTTCTTATCATGGAAAAATCAATTCATAATTGATTTTATAAAATAAAATAAACCAATCCATAATTCATTTTAATTTCCATAAAAAGAATAAATTTCTATAAATTTCTTTATATAAATTTCTTTATATAAAATTTCTTTTATATAAATTTCTTTATATAAATTTCTTTATCCATAATTTTATAAAACAAATCACGCTCGTTTTATTTTATAATCTTTGCTCCATTTCCAACTCGCAAATTTGCTTCTCCCTTGACGAGTCTTCTTCTATTCCTTAGTCCTTGTATGTCATTACATATATGTGAGCTACACCCAGTATCAAGTACCCAGGTGTTTGAGGAAATAGAGTGACATTCAATAACGAAGATACCTGAAGAGGATGGGGCATCGGATGCCTTCTTCTTCAAGGACTCAAGATAAACCTTGCAGTTTCTTCGCCAGTGACCCTCCTTGCAACAGTGATGGCAGGTACCTTTTGGGGTCTTTTCAGTCTTTTTGGCATTTTTCTTCTTTCCCTTATTCTGTTCTTTGGCCTTCCTCTTAGAACCTTTCTTTGAGGAACCAACTAACAGTACCGTCTTCTGATCCTGCTTCACAGAAGGCTCTACAGTCTTCAGCAGGTTGAGCAACTCAGGAAACTGGTCTGGAGTTGCATCTTCAGGAGAACGGTTAGGAAGTTGTTCTTCAAGGACATAAGCAAGCTTCTCTGCCTTGAGGACTATCCTCAAGTTTCGAAGCCAGTCCATGAAGTTTGGCCCAGTCAGTTTATTGGTGTCCAAAATGGAACGTAAATTCGGAGAAGACATGATCGAGTGATTATCCTAGAAATACAAATTGAGCTTATGTGAGAAGAATGATAAAGAATGAATCAACATACATTAATTAAATCCTATTTATTTTTCGAATTGAATAACCCTTTTATCAATTCGGGAGATCGTAGGAACATCTCCAAATAGGTTGATATCCAACCATAGATAAGAACAACCATGGCTGTGGCCATCAAGTTATTCTTAGCTATGAAGGTATGTGTTTATACCGATTACATATCACATATATGTAACTATCACTTTATGCTATCAACTAATTGAATGTTTGCATAAATCATTGGGTTGTTAACTCATTAACAAGTATGCAACAATATACATAGCACCCAACTGCACCTCTCTTCACATCGACCTTGGCTGTGGCACAACAAAACGATGCTCCAAGCTTAAGGCTGACCCATTAATCAAGAAATAGTTTTAATATGGTTGGAGCTCATTCAACCGTTTAGTCAAGCTTGGATGTGTCCAACAACCCAAACTAAGGATTGACCTCTGACTCCAACTATATTAATCATAAACTAATTCCATGGTTTGAACATGTTGAGGTTCAAGCCGGGCATGGATGTGTCCATCAACCCAAACGAGAAACAAAATTTCGGTTCTAACCATATTAATGGAAGGTGTTGGCCTTAATATTTTGTAAGGGGTTTTGGGTCTCATCCTTTCTTTTCAAAGCACATTCATGACATATAATTATGTCTACTATTACCCAGATTGCATCATATCCATTCGTTGTTCTGGGTAGTCCCACTATAAAATCCATGGAAATATCTTCCCATTTCCATTCTGGAATCTGGATAGGCTGCAGAATTCCACCTGGTCTCTGATGTTCTGCCTTGACTCTTTGGCATGTCAGACAGGTACTGACATATCTGGCGATGTCTCTCTTCATCCCAGGCCACCAAAAACGTCCCCTGAGGTCTTGGTACATTTTGGTGGAACCAGGATGCATTGCATAAGGAGATCTATGTGCGTCCTCTAGGATCTTCCTTCGGAGCTCTTCTTGGTTCGGAACACATAAGCGGTCACCGTAGTACAGTGTCCCATTATCTGATAGGCGAAATTCTCCATTTTCGTCTTCTGTTATCCCCTGCTTGATTTTCTGAAGGTCAGGATCTTGATCCTGTGCTGTCTGGATGTCTTCAATCAGGGTGGACACTAATGTCAAAGTGGAGAGCTGACCAACGAAAATTTCCAGTCCGAACTCTGATAACTCTTTCCGAAGGGGCTGTGACATCGTGGACAAAGCTAGTAGGGTGGTACTAGATTTTCTGCTAAGTGCATCTGCCACCTTATTAGCTTTACCTGGATGGTAGAGGATGTCAATGTCATAATCCTTGACTAGCTCAAGCCACCTGTGCTGTCTCATGTTCAGATCCTTCTGAGTAAAGAAATACTTTAGACTCTGATGATCTGTGAAAATCCTACACTGAGCTCCGTATAAGTAATGCCTCCAAATCTTGAGAGCGAACACTACTGCAGCTAGCTCAAGGTCATAGGTAGGGTAATTCTTCTCATAGTCCTTGAGTTGTCTAGAGGCATAGGCAATAACCTTGCCATTCTGCATCAGCACTGCTCCAAGTCCTAATTTAGACGCATCACTATATTTGTCAAAGCTGTCAGTGGTCTCTGGAAGAGTCAAGATGGAACCACTAGTCAATCTTCTCTTTAATTCTGTAAAACTGTTCTCGCAGTCCTCTGTCCACTGAAACTTTCTGTTCTTTCTGGTAAGAGCTGTCAGTGGGGAGGCTATTCTGGAGAAATTCTCTACGAACTTCCTGTAGTAACCGGCTAGACCCAGAAAACTTCTGATCTCACTGGCATTCTTCGGTCTGATCCAGTTACTTATTGTTTCTATTTTGCTGGGGTCTACCATCACCCCTTCCTTGGAGATGATGTGACCTAGAAAAGACACCTGATCGAGCCAGAATTCACATTTTGAGAATTTTGCATACAACTGGCTCTGCTGAAGGATCTGCAATACTGTCCTGAGATGCTCAGCATGTTCCTCCTGAGTTCCTGAGTAGATAAGAATGTCATCAATGAAGACGATGACAAACTTATCTAAGTACTCCCTGAATACTCTGTTCATGAGATCTATAAATGTCGCTGGAGCATTTGTGACCCCAAAAGGCATGACTACAAACTCGTAGTGCTCATATCTGGTTCTGAAAGCTGTCTTGGGAATATCACCATCTCTGACTTTGACCTGGTGATAGCCGGATCTCAAATCTATCTTTGAGAAGACTGTGGATCCCTTTAGTTGATCGAACAAATCATCGATCCTGGGTAGAGGGTACCGGTTCTTAATGGTGACTTGATTCAAAGCTCGGTAATCTATACACAGGCGCATGGACCCATCTTTCTTCTTCACGAACAACACTGGAGCTCCCCATGGTGAATGACTAGGGTGGAGGAAGCCCTTGTCGAGTAACTCCTGTAGTTGCTCCTAAAGTTCTTTTAATTCTGCTGGAGCCATACGGTATGGTGCTTTTGAGATCGGATTTGTACCCGGAACGAGTTCGATCTCAAATTCAATCTCTCTGTCTGGTGTTAGGCCTGGTAGCTCATCAGGGAAAACTGTTGGGTAGTCGCATACCACTCGGACCTCTTCTAGCTTTTGGTCCTTCTCTTGTGTGGTATTGACTACATGTGCTTGAAATCCAGTACATCTTGTACTCAGCAGTTTTTGTGTTTTCATGGCTGAGAGAAATTTCCTGGCCTTCTTCCTCGGTTCTCCGATGTATTCAAACCGCTCTCCTGCCTCTGGTTGGAATACGACTTTCCTTTTTCGGCACTCTATGGAAGCGTCGTATTTGCTCAGGAAGTCCATCCCAAAAATGACATCATAGTCGGACATATTCAGTATTACCAGATCACAGTAAAGCTCTCTGTCTGAAATGCTGACTGGTATGGCACAGAGCCAGAGCGTAGATGCCATGATGTCTCCGGAGGGCAGAGTAGTCAGGAACTGACCACTAAGTACATCTGGAGGTACTGCTAGTTTTTCGACGAATGTCCTGGATACATATGAATGGGTTGCCCCAGTATCAAAAAGTACAGATGCATGCAGGTTTAAAATACTAATCTGACCTGTAACAACTGTAGAGGCAGTGGCTACATCCTCTCTAGTCAGTGAGAAAACCCGTGCATTGGTAGTAGCTGGTGGAGCTTCTAATCTGCCTTGACTGATCTGAGGACCCTCTAGTGCAGTCTGCTACAGCTCAATTGGTATCAGGATTCATAAACTCTAGTACTTATCCTGGAGGTCTAGAGTTCGAATCCTGAGGAAGGCAAAAATCCACTAGCCAGGGGTGGAAAGACCTAATGAGTAACGACACGGTTGTTAGTCGTCGACATCGGTTGTTGGTCGACGACATAGTTGGGCCGCCAAATGCTGATTTGGCCGCCAGGTTGTTGGGCCCGAGGGGCCAGGTTGTTGGGCCCGAGAGGCCAAGTTGTTGGGCCGCCAAATATTGATTTGGCCGCCAAAGAGGTTGAGAGACCGTGTCGTTACAATAAAAAGGTGCCTTTTTATGTAGCGGCCCCGCCTCTATAGTCCCCGCAGGCAACCCTCTAGGCCGGCGACCCTACGGTCTTCCCACCCCTGGCAGTGGGTTTTTGCCTTCCCCAGGATTCGAACTCTAGACCTCCAGGCCAAGTACTAAAGTTCCTGAATCCTGGTACCAATTGAGCTACATCGCCCCGAGACCCCAGGAGCCGCTGGTCCAATAGAAAATCGGACAGCACCTCCCCTGTCCGGCGGACAACTTACACATACATACAGCATCATAAATCACAACCACGCAATTTATATGGCCTCAGGCCTCAATCAAGACAGAGCATAAAATAAAATCGAATAAAACATACCTGACTGCGGACCGGTCCGACTTACGACAAAACACAAAGCATAAGGGTCTCACAAAAGTACAACTATACTGCCGTATAGTATAACTAAAACCCAACACCAACACGACAGCGGAAGAAAAACATAGACAGTACTACCAACAGAAATAGACAAGAAATCCGAAAACATCTCGACGAGTACGCAAACTGGGACAGGCTGTCGGGCACGCTCCAGTCAATCATCCTGAAAAAAAAAACAAGGAGCTGCGGTATGAGTTATAGAACTCAGCGAATATCTCTTCATATATATACAAGATATTCTAGAATAGCAACAGGGTAATAAATTACCGAAATAAACATGTATGGGCAGTAACAAGAACAACTGCATAAGAACAATAAGAACTACCATACCACTGTCGCAGAGTCATCAAGACCAGACATAAGAGTCTCCTGTAAGTGCATGTCAATCATAATGTTGCATCAAGTAAACATAAGCACAAGTAAGGGCTAAATAAACGAATACACAAAGTGCAATGACATGGTCACCCCTGCCGTCGGTCAGACATTGTCACCTATGTACGGGAGGAAGCTGAACGGAGGCCACCCTCCGACGTAGGGCTGTGACTATCGTCCATACTCTGTCATCACTACTCCTGAGCGATCGAGTAGACGGGATGCTGTCGGTGTAACACCCCTACTCCATGGCCTATCCTAGCGAGGTAATCCATCAGCCTAAGGCCATCTGTGGAGGACATCTCTGTCTGAGTGTTACCCCTACCCCATATATATAAATGGGGGAGAGAACTCTCCCTCTCATCTCCTGGTATCTGGACAACTCAAGGAGGGACATCTGCCTGCTATCACGCTCCGATTCACTAACCCATGAGCGCACGAGCGAAGCAGCACAGAGCACACTACCCATACTCCGTCAACCACTAACCCATGAGTGGCCGTATGGGTAGGTCAGTATGACTGTCGACCTAGCTCACCCAAAAGGGGCCCCTGCTCGACAGTGATGCACAGTGCACGATGATGCATAACACTGGTCAAATAGTATCCACTATCTAGTCCACCTATATCAACATGATATGCAAGGATCGTGGATAATGCACCATAACCTAAGTCCTAAAGGTATAGGTATCACATGTCAGTGGTGGCACAACAATATCAGCAAAACAAATATAAGAGTCATGCCACACTCTATTACTCTATTGCTAAACAAGCTTATCAGGTATATATATATCTATGACAATTCTAAAAGAAGAGTCAGAGATACCCGCCTCCAATGTCGGTGCTCGTAATGAAGAGAATCCCTCGTCCAGAATAATCTCCACAGCAAGAAAATCAATCAATGCCCTGCATCCAAAGATAAATAACAAATACAACTTAGCTATTATAAAGTTCATTAAGTGACCTACCCCACCAACCAAGGTTGAGTTCAGCTTAGGTCTAACTAAACCCTAACCTACTCAACCCAAGTTGAGTATAGATCAGATCCAACTCCAATCTAACCCACTCAACCAAAATTGAATTTAAATTTGATCTAACCTAAGCCCAACCTAACCAACCATACCTAATCAATCATACCTCTCCAATCCCTGAGGATAAATGCTCACGGCAACATGAACACCACCCAATACACAAAGGATCATCCAAAACCTGATCAAGGTGAGCACGGTCTGTAGCTCACAACCAAGAACATCCAAGCAAAGAGGAATTGGCGCACAAGGTCACCCAGATCAACCACAATCAAATCCCAAATTCAGACCCCCCCATCCCCTCACGCAAGCTCTCGGCAGCCTCACCAGATCAACAACCGCAAATCCCAGAGATCACGCATGACTCTCCCAATTGCAAGGATAGAGATACACGGCCGAACATAGGGACAAGCTTTAAGACCATCCGAAAGAAATCCAACGCCTAACAGAAGGGATCACATCTTACCTCAAGAGTTTCCGGCGTCCCCTTGCTCTAACTCTGTCGATCCGGCCACAATCATCCAAGAACTCCCTCCACGTGGTGACGGAGAAGAAAAAAAATGCTTGGGCTGCGATCTAGGGCACGCAAAGGGGAAGGCTTGGCTGCGATCTAGGGCACGTAGGGCGAAGGGCTTGGCTGCGATCCAGACACGCGAGGAGCAGAAGGAAGGCGTCGGCTGGTTTTGGCAAGGGCATCGGGCAGGAAATCAGCCGACGCGCGTGGAAGAAAAAAGGAAAGCCAGCTTAGGCTTTTATTGCGTGGAATAAAAGGATTAGGAGTTTAAATGGAATTTGGCCAATTTTCAAATTGGTCCCTCTTCTTCCAAACCCACCATCTACACCCTCCTTTCAATCTTAGGGATTTCACATCTGGCCTTAGCATTTTGAGCATTAGCCTGACTCGCTCTCATTCGGTGCTGACTAATTCGGGACACAGACGCGCCAACCTG
This sequence comes from Boesenbergia rotunda, assembly GCA_024364735.1. Taxonomy (NCBI): domain Eukaryota; kingdom Viridiplantae; phylum Streptophyta; class Magnoliopsida; order Zingiberales; family Zingiberaceae; genus Boesenbergia; species Boesenbergia rotunda. The sequence goes on from JAGFNQ010003467.1 coordinate 200,415, forward strand.
TTGAATCTCTTCACGGCTTCCTCTACTGATAGGTTGCCCTGCCGAAATTCCGTGAACTTGCCGTAGTGGCGGTTTGTGACCCGCATGTGGAAGAATTCTTCAAAGAACTCTTCCTCAAAGCTAGCCCAGGTCATCTGATTGACTGGGCGTTTTATCTTGATACGCTCCCACCACATACGTGCATCTCCGGCTAGGCAGAAGGAGGCGCACTTCACTTTCTCATGCTCTGGCCAGTCTAGGAGCTCCATGGTACTCTCTAGGGTCTTGAACCAAGCTTGGGCATCCCATGGTTCACTGGTGCCTGAGAAGGTCTCTGGCTTGATCTTCTGCCACTGGATCAGATAAGCTTCCCTTTTTGCCCCTGTTGCTGGGGCTACTGGCATGTCTGGTGGGGCCGGCGCCACAGGTGGAACCTCCGTCACTATCGGCGTCTCCACCTGGGGCTCTGGGATAACAGTGGGAGTAGCCTGCTGATTAGCTGTTAGAGCAGCAATTACTTGTTGTTGTTCCGCTACTTGTCTTCGTAGTTGTGCTACTACCTCTGTCAGGTCCGCTGGAGGCACTGAGTGGTCTGCCTCCTGCTGAGGCTCAGTAACTGGTGCTCTCCTAGCTGAGCGTCCTCTTGCCATTATCTAAAATAGAAAAGGGTCCTACAGTTCATATTTTAAATTCTAAAACATGCCATCAGATATAAACTAAGGTATTAAACATGCTTCCGCTAAATGTAAACAAGAACTGACTAGAAAACAGATAGCATGAATAACATATAAATACTATAATTCTGAAAGCAAGAAAATATTGTAATGTGAGAGATACTCTTACTTAGAAGCTGCAGGTCTGATGCTGATGTGTGTGAGGAGGAAAGATGAAACTTGCTCTGATACCACTCTGTAACGACCCACCTTCTGGTACTAAGCTATAAGGCGGATCGCTACTAACTAACTAACTAATTGACTAATTACTGATTTCTGATAATGCTAAACCAACTGGGAGAATTTAAAATTTCTTATTTTGCTATTTACTGAACTAACAATTCATAATCATGTTTAAAGTACTAACCAGCCAAAATAAAACAAAAACTTTAATTTTATTAGCTTGGCCAGGATTCGATCACCCAACCTCTGCATTGCATGACTAAAGCACTAACCAACTGCTCTACACCAGTTTTGTTTTACACAGCACCAGTCGACTGATATATATCAGTCGTCTGGTCGGGCCACTAAATGTTTCTATGCCCGATACCAGTCGACTGGTAGTTCTGAAAACTCATATTTCAGAGTTTCAGAATGTGCCAAAGTCGACCTATTCCGTACCAAATGCTCCATAAATTCATATCTAAGCTTCCTAACAGGTCTACAATGATTCTAGGGCATTTAATACATGTTTTTAGGGGGTTTCTAGCAGGAATAGCAACTTAGAAATCATAAAAGCGACATGTAGAAGCATAAACATGAATGTGCTAAGTTTGTATCAACTTCTTATTGAAACCATTCGTTATTCATATCTAAGGGCATTCTTAGCTACTACATGTCATTCTATATGGTGCATATATCTTAGAACAAGCATATCCTATGTATTTAGCATGTAAATCAAAAGTATCAAGTTCTTATCTCTAAAGCTTAAGCATGGATCTAAATTACCATATTACAAGTAGTAACTCATATCATTCAACATTCGCTAAGCAAGTATTAACACAGGTAAATAAACTACTTTAATATACTAGGCACCACAAATAACGAGTCTAAACAAGTTAATACATGGTTCTCATAATATATCGCGGAATAACTAAAAAAACATAAACAAGAAAACTACAGAAGCATACTAGGCACCACGAATATAAGTCTAATTAAGTTCATACATGGTTCACATAATATATTGCGGAATAACTAAAGAAGCATAAAAAAAAGGGTTATTCTATGCTTTGCAAGTTCCGAAGACTTTTAATCCAACTCCACCATCACACACACTTTGCATCAAGCCCGCCACCTCCACTACTAGTACTTTCCTTTACCTGTATCTGCAGTATAAGGAAATGCAAACTAATAAGCATAAAGCTTAGCATGTACCATCTAGCCTCATAAAACTATGAAAACTCGAATCATGCTTTTGGAAAACATAATATGCACATACATGCTCATATCCATAAGTAATCATGCTAGACTCATGCTAAAATACATATCATAGAATGTCATGACATATAACTGAGACATGGCACATACTGAACTAAAACTGAAAAGTAAGCTATAGCATGGCATCCATATCTGAAACTGGAACTGAAACTAACATAAAACTAATTATTAAATTCACCACATGCTAATATGAATTTCTGAAAACTAAATACATATAGTAGGTGAAAGTAATAATCAACTGCTGTGGGCCCGGCAATATACCAACTCTGCGCGCATCCATAATAAACCTGAGGTAGCAAATCCCGAATCCACTAGGGTTTACTAGGTTATCTAAACCTAGGGGCAACTAGGAGCCCATCCCATACTAGGTTATCTAAACCTAGAGGCAACTTGGAGCCTATCCCTGGACCAAAGTCCGGTACAATGCCAACTGAAAATAAAATAATCCTTTATACTTTTCTTTCCTTTTCTGATTCTTGCTATTACTAGGTTATCTAAACCTAGGGGCAACTAGGAGCCCATCCCGTTGGACCTTGGTCCTAATCATAAACTGGAGTAAGAATTTCTATTCTTTAATGCGTTCTATAGCATTAACTAAACTGAACATTTTATCAAACACCTAATGTGCGTGCTTGTTCGTAATTTACGATTTCTAATCGTAGAACATACATATAAGGAGATAAAGCATACGGAAAATCGATCGAAACTACTTATACTGTAGGTGAGGGGTACTTACATCCTGCGCTAGGTTTTCCTTACGAATAAAATCTGAAATTCCCGAGGGAACGTCGAACTTCGACGTTCTTCTTGCTCCTTGGCGTTCTCCTCGCGTCTACGAGAATTCTCGTAGAGAATAGGGCCTCTTGAGACCTTCCCTTGGCTTCCCCTTTGTCTTGGGCGGCAAGAGAAGAGGAGAAGAGAAAGAAAACGTAAGAGAGGAAGAGGAGAGGAGGAGGGGCGTCGGCGCACCTAGGCTCACACAAACCTCAAAACACCTCCTTTAATTCTTTAATTCCTTATTTATATTAAGTTATATAAAAACCCTAAGTTAAATACTAACGTTACCTTATTTATCCTTCCTTATATTCTATTTCAATGAAAACAGATTAGCCCACTTGGTAAGTCTTTTTCTTCTCACATTATAGGTCCTGGTTCAAACCACACTTAAATATTTTTACTGCGTATTTTGTTTTTATTCATTTTTGCCTTATTTGTCCATGGAAAAATTCTATAAAAATATCCATAAATTCAGAATTAATTCTAGGATATTTCTAAAATTAGGTTTGAGAATTTTCAGACGTTACATGATAATCTACTAAAACGTTGTCTGGATAATGGCATGGTAAAGATATCAGCAATTTGATCTTCTGCAGAGATATAAGAAACAGATAATTGTTTGCTTGTCACGCGCTCTCGAACAAAATGATAATCAATTTCAACATGTTTTGTACGAGAAATATTGGATTTGATGTAAGATATATTGCTCCAATATTATCATACCAAATTTTTGGTGCAATATATGATGCAATATGAAGTTCCGAAAGAAGAGATTGAAGCCAAATAATATCTGACGTTGCATTGGCTATAACTTTATATTCAGCTTCAATGCTTGAACGAGATACTATAGGTTGCTTTTTCGAATTTCAAGAGATAAGATTTCGTCCAAGAAATATTGCATATCCACTGGTAGAGTGTCCATCTTCAGGAGAACTGGCCTAATCCGCATCGCTATAGGCATGTAAATCTCGAGATGAGTGTCGATATAAAAGAAGATCATGTAGAATAGTGCCTTTGAGATAACAAAGTATTCTTTTCACACTTTCCCAATTTTGTTCAGTAGGAGTATGTATAAACTGACAAGCACGATTTACTGCAAACATAATATCAGTGCGTGTGATGGTATATAACATACTATATAGCTCCAACAATACTTCGATAAACCTGGGGATCAACCATCACCGAAGAGGAAGAAGGAGTAGAGACATTATTTGGAGTAATAGGTGTAGAGACCGAACGTGCTCCACCCATTTTAGCTCTTTGAAGAAGCCAAGTAATATATTTGCTCTGAGAGAGGATATAACCTTCATCATGTGGAATAAGTTCAATACCAAGAAAAAAAATGAGCATTTTCTAAATCTCGAATAGGAAATTCTTGATTGAGAAAGCTTAATAAATTTGTGATGCTCTGTTGATCATTGTCAGTTAATAGAATGTCATCCACATAAATAAGAAAAATATCATAGATCCATCATTACGTCTGTAGAATAGAGAGGAGTCAGTTTTTTATCCAGAAAATCCTTGAGCCTGTAACCATTTAGATAATCGATAAAATCATACACGAGAAGCTTGCCGAAGACCATATAAAGATTTCTAGAGGTGGCAAACATGATATGGAAAGTGTGGATGAATAAACCCAGGTGGTTACTCCATAAATATCATTTCCTCAAGAATACTAGAAGAAATGCATTAGAAACGTCTAATTGTCGGATAGACCAATTAGAACTAACATCTATTGATAAAAATAATCTGACAGATGTAATTTTGATAACTGGGTTGAAGGTGTCATTGAAGTCAATACCTGGTTGTTGACTAAATCCTTTGGCTACAAGGCGAGCTTTATACCGTTCAAGAGAACCATCAGCTCGATGCTTAAGACGGAATATCCATTTCGAGCCCACAACATTCATGGATGGAGTGCGCGGAACTAGGCTCCATGTTCCATTGCGAAGAAGTGCATCAAATTCTGTAGTCATTGCATTACGCCAATTTGGATCCTTGTTTGCCTGTGCAAAGCAAGTTGGTTCAATAGTTTTTGAGGAAACTACTAGAGCTCGAGGAAGAGGATATCGAGTAGTCATTGGTGAGCATCGTGCATATATATCACTTAAGGGAAGCATACGACGAGGAGCATTATCATCTGAATCACTTGTTGACGGTGATGAGGAAGTGGGTTGGCATGGTGAGTTTGTTGCCGAATTTGTATTATCCGAGGGTCCAGAGCTAGAGAGCATATTATCTTCGGTTGGTGAGACTTCTAAGATTGGAGCAGCAACTTGAGACGATTATGATGGTATAGGAGAGTTATTAGGGAGCTCCGGAGTAGGACTTAGGATGTCATCTTTTCTGATAACGTTGGGTGACATCAAGAAAGTACCACCTGTATCTTGAGGAGAGATTAAGGAGGCTGCCGAAAAAGGGAACAGAGATTCATCAAAAGTAACATGCCGTGATGTATATATCCGTCCAATTGGTATATGTAAGCATCGATACCCATGATGCATATTATTATAACTAAGGAAAACACATAATAATGAACGAGAGTCAAGTTTGTGTTTAGAATAGGGGTGTAACCATGGATAACATACGCAACCAAAGATTCGAAGAAAGGTGTATTCAGGAGTTTGATTATAAAGTTTTTCCAAAGGACACTTATTATTGAGCAATGGAGTAGGAAGTCGATCTATGAGATATACTACAGTACAAACAGCTTCATCCCAAAATTTTCGCGGAACCGATGCATGATGAAGAAGAGCAAAGGCAGTTTCAACTATATGTCTATGTTTTCTCTCAGCAGAGCCATTTTATTCTGTTGTGTGAGGGCAAGAGACTCGATGAACAATCCCACAAGAGACAAGATGACGATGAAGAACTTGATATTCTCCTCCCCAATCAGAATGAAGAGAGAGTATTTTGCTATTAAAATATCGTTCAATTTGTTTTTGAAAATTACAGAATATATCAAATAAATCAGATTTTCTTTTCATAGGATAAAGTCAAGTATATTTACTAAAATGATTAATGAAGGTAACATAATATAAGAAACCATGGTTAGACAACATAGGTGCAGGACCCCAAATATCAGAATGAATTATTTCAAGTGGAAAATCAGAAACACGTTCAGACGAAGAAAAAGGTAACTTATGACTTTTAGATTCCATGCATGCTTGACATGAATGCGATGGAGATGAAGTAAAGGAAGAAGGCAAATCATACCTATTTATGATCAACTGAACAATACGAAGGGAAAGATGACCAAGTCGAGCATGTCAGGTTGGTTTATTTGCACGTTCACCAATAAAAGCTTTGATTGAAGAATTTTGAAGATAGTAGAGGTCATTTTTAAGTTTCCCAAGAAACACGCTAGTATTTGTTCCTCTATCTTTTATAAGATAATGATCATGATGAAATTCAAAAAAGACATTGTTATCAAGGCAAAACTGACGGAGAGAGAGTAAATTTTTAGTAATGGATAGAACATGAAAGATGTTGCGCATGTGAAAAATACGATTGGACAAATGAATGGATGTGTTTCCAAGATTAGTAATATGAAAACCTGAACCATCACCTACTTGTACCGTATCCGAACTAGTGTATGATAGTGCTTCTGTAAAGATATTGTAGTCTGATGCGACATGATGAGTTACTCCAGTGTCAATATATCATTCAGTAGATAAAAATTTTAAAGGTTTGTCATGAGTAGGCACAGATGAGAGAACTTTAGGATGGACTTGTGAAGTAGTTGCGTGTCTTAAAGATCTTCTTAAAGTTGAAGGACCGCCAATGAATGTTCTGTCGAGTCTTTTAGGACATTGAATACCAGTATGTCCAATTTAGAGATAAATTTGACATCTTCTTAAAGCTGAAGGACCACTGACGAAGGTTCTGTCAAGTCTTTTAGGACATTGAATACCAGTATGTCCAAATTGAAGACAAATTTGACATCTCTGAACATTCGACATCAAAATAATAAAGAACCAAAAAATTGTTGTAGCTTGGGCCAAAAGGCACGGAGGTTATTCCTCTTGTCCCCTACTTTCCCGTCATGAGTTGGCGGGTGATAAAAACGAGGAAGGAGGATGACAAGCAAAAAAAAAAGCGGGTGGTAGCTTTTTTTTTGAATAATAATAATAATAATAATAATAATAATAATAATAATGGTAATAACAAGCGTCACAAGAAGAAGAAGAAAGACGTTGCATAAAAAGAGCGGCACGTAAGGTATAAGGAGCTATGACTCTGACACCATAATAAAGTAAGAGAAGTAGAGAGAGTAGAGATGTAGAGAGAGAAAAGAAGAGGTAAAAAAATAACTTTCTTGATTGATAAAACTTGTCCATAAAATACATAATTGATAGAGACCTTAGGATACCTAGTCAAATGAAAAACTAATAACAAAACCGTTAATTAACAGATTTATAATGAATCTGTCAATTAATATATTAATAAGGAAAATGTCTAATATAATAATATAATAATATAAATTTAATAAGGAAATTATTAATTAATAGATTTATTAAGAAATTGTCAATTAATTAACATATTACTAAGAAAATTTTACTAAGGAAAATATTAGATAATTTATTCTCTTTTAGTCTGGTAGAGTTGCTGGTATAGTGTCTGCAGGTAACGGCTTAGTGATGTCAACCTCCACCAGAACTCTTGCGAAGCTGATTCTATCCTTGTCATTGGTGACCCTATCAATGTAGAGCGGATTGCCCACCATCGACGCAACTTTGCTAAGCCCTGATGCAGTCCAGCAAACCAGTGGAAGACCAAAAATCTACATCCATAAAGGTATATGACTCTGTGACTCTATCTATAAGCTCAAACACTGCAGCATTAGCTTCACATATAACGGGCATCCGTAAGTGACATAAGGCCCTCCCTGGAGTACACGGTCAGCATCATCCTTTTTATCAAACTTGAATACTAACCACAGTGTGTGATGATAAAACAACTTGTGTGGTGCTTTCCAGCTTTTGGTCAAGTTTATGAATGGTCGCCATCCCGGGAATCGTCCAATGAACCGACCTATGAGACAATGCCCCATTGCTTGTTCGATTGGTTCCATGTCCAGTGCTGTGAACCTTGCTGCCATTCTGTCTTCCGCTGCAACTGTGGGGTCATAACGAGGAAGATGTACAGTGCTGCGAACCTAGGGTTTTGACTTTGCCTGATAGTCTTGCTGGCTTTGCTTATATGCTTTTGCTGACTCGGCTTGTCTTTTTGCGCTGTCCACTGCCTTTGTAGGAAGCTGTTATCTGACTCAAACAGTGCGTTTATGTTAAACGGGTTTCGGATCTCGCATTAGCAGCTACTGGAACTCTGTCGCCCGACCCATTATCGCCGTCATTTGAAATTTGAACTCCTTTGACGAGGTTCGGAATCGTGATCCACTCACCCGTACGTTGTGCCCTGATTGGTTAAAGTGTTGACAATTAGGCTACGTTTGGTAGGGATAATGTAATCGAGTCTGTAATGTAATCAAGTTTGTAATGTAATGTAATGTAATCTTGATTACATTGTTATGTTTGGTAATGAGTTGTATGTAATCTTCGATAACCATTACAAGTTGGATTCCTTTATTTGGTGAGGGGTAATCCATCCTGTAATGTAATCAAGATTGACGACCGACGACCGCCGCCGGTCGGCCGGTGGCCATCGACCGGCCGGTGATCGCCGCCGACCGGCCGTCGACGACCGGCGATTACTATTCTAACTTCATGTCAAGCACTTACCACTGAACTATATAGGTTCTTATTGAAGATCTTCTTGAATGTATATATTGATTCTTAAATTTCAAAATATTAATTTTGGATATATAATAGTTCTATAATTTTTATTTATAGAATTTATGCATATTAAATTCATTAGAGTGTAAATGAGTCTAAATTCTCAAGCATTTAATTCATATTTAACGCTACATAATGATTCTCAATTTATAAAAATAAAATACAAGATCAATAAAAAGATAGTTAAATATTTACCAAACTATATCCTGGAGGTACGATGAACCTGTCGGGATCGTTGCAGTTGTGATCTCGCATCATTTTCGGTCGATTTCGACGAGTTCACATAGCTGGTGATCCTGATGGGTTCACCGTTGCCCTAAGGTATAGTTTGATTCAGAACGACGGTCAGAGGTCGCTGGTAGTGTCCGATCGACAATCGGATGTGGAACGCGTTGCCAAGTGACGATTAAAATTTTCATTGAGATATTCACTTTCATTGTGTATATCATTTTCTATATTAATGACCCCTAGAGTCCGTTCCATGAATATGGAAATTCATTTTATTATTTTTACAAAAGTATTATTTTTTATAATTTTTTAATTTTTTTGGTAGTTTAGATCATTTATTGAGGTAATTTTTATCCTTTATATTTTTTTATTCGGGGTTCATGATGGAATTTTAGAATTATGATTTTTTTTTTCTTTTTAATTTATTTCCTTTCTTTATATCTTAGTGTTGTATAATCATACGTTTAGGGAAGAGTTTTTTTATTAATAATATTTTTTGTGTAGCTATTTTTCTATTTCTTAATATTAGTCTTTGAATTAACATGTTGTACAAAATTACTTCCAATATTCATATACTAATCAACGGGCCAATGGATCACATGCAGTAAATGTTGTCAATGGAATTAGCCAACAATGTTACAATTCCAAAATTATTAAAATGCATAGATATATATTGATAATTGAAATCCTTCGTCAAGATCAACTAAATTCATGCTTATTTTCGATATCTTAAACGATCAAACATTTCTTCGATCCTTCAATATCTATATTGGCGAGCATGTACCACCAGGATTATTAGGAGTCGCTATAAAAAAATTGTTATATGCTCACGGTAAAAAATCGTAAGAAAAAACATGAAAATCATGGACATAAACCTCAAAAACCTATACTCACGGACGCTCATTTCATCATTTTTACTATGTCTTTACCGATGATTTTTTTGCCGTCAGTATAACTTATAGTGACGGTACCTATTATCGTCAAAAAATATCTTGACTTATTTCTACGGATTTAATTGTGTGACTCTAGGTTTTAGTGATAGAACTAAAAATCATCATAAATAATCACTAGGCAATTACTCACATAAATAATCCTATCACGATATACTTTAAAGCAAAAGTTTTTTTTTCATGGTACATAGCGATATGATTTTTAATTTTATGTGAATATATATTATAGCCACACTTTTATTAAATTTAATTTTTCCATGAATATAGTTTATAAGGATTTTTATTGTAGGTAAATAAAATAAAATTTGGAATTCAAATTGTATATTTAAATTTATATATATATAAGAATAATAATCATATTAAATAAGACTCCAATTATATTAAAAATAAAACAATTCCTAGAGTAATATTTATCAATATTATAAACAAACAGAATCATAAAAATCTATTAGAAGTACATGTTATCCTTCCATAGCTGGTAAATATAAATGGTGCATACATTCAGGAGGTTGATCGCCCAGATTTCCACCTCCGGCTATTAGCCACCGCCACTCTTGTCACGGCTAGAGCAACATTATTAGCACGAGATGCCGAGCTCGGGGACATCCTCAACGAGATCCCTTCAACGCCAACTGCAGCGGGATGATATGATGGATACTCCGGTCTAAGTAGGATGACATGACGGATACTGAAACAGTTACGAATCATAGCTACTGTAAAGCACAGTCGACATATTTATCTAACATTCACGCTGTAATTGTTATGATTTGTAACAACTATAACACGGCTTGATTCGCGATTCAGATGAAAAGTATAGATAATAAATAATAATTAAAAAATTATATTAGAAAGTAATTGGTAATCCAAACGAGATATCATTTTGATTTTTAAAATAGGACAACTAGAAGATTTAAAAAAAAATAAGCACCTTTCCTATTTTTTGTCCTTTCCTTTTTTTTCTTTTTTTCCCATATAATTAATATTTTTAAAAAAATTAATTAGAACGATTTTAATAAAACTAGGGTAATTTTATTTATTTTTTTAATTTTTTAATATACTAAAAATCGAAAATAGAAAAATAAAACTTTTTAAAACAAACAAAACAAAAAGAAAATTAATATAATAAATGGAAGAAAATAACAGGGCACACGTTTTTTTTTATTATTTCTGTGTTTTCTGTTTTTATTTTTTTTTTCTTTTTAATAAACCCTGCCTTGATTTTCCCTCCCCACTTTGCCACCGATCGCCGCCAGCCCTCTGCCCTCTCTTCGTCTCTCTCCCGGCTCCCAGCGGCGGCGCACCTCCTTTTTCTGGTAATCTTAGATCCTCCTTTTTCTCTCTTCCTTCTTTTTCCGTTCCTCCGCCACATGGATCAGCAGAAGGAGGTGGCGGGGTGTGCAGCGTGTAATCACATGCGCCACAAATGTCCGCCGAATTGCATATTCGCGCCGTATTTCCCGGTGACCAGCCCGTCGTTCGACTACGTCTATCGCGTCTACGGGTGCAGCAACGTCGGGAAGATTCTACATAGCTTACCGGTCGAACAGCGCAGGAGGAAGGCAGAGTCACTAGCATTCGAGGCGGAGGCTCGCATCCGTGACCCTGTACTCGGATGCGTCGGTTACATTTATATTCTGCAGCAGCACCTCGCTCAGATCGATCGCGACATTCAGGAGGCCGAGGCCCAACTTTTCGCCGCTGGCTATCAGCCACCGCCACCTCCGTCAGAGCAGCATTATTGGCACCAGATGTCTCAGTTGACGGCGATTTCCGCCGCCGGCTATCAGCCTCCGGCAGAGCAGCATTATTGGCACCAAATGCCTCAGTTGACAACGATTTCCGCCGCCGGCTATCAGTCTCCGCCACTGCCACCGCCGATACCGCTAGAGCAGCATTATTGGCCATATGATTTGCTGCGCGAAGCCGACACCTATCGATCGATGCCTCACCCAGAGCCGATTCCTCAGATGCTTCAGTCGAATCCGCATCAGCAGGATGACCAGTTGACGATGACAGCCGTCGAGATCCCTTCGACGCCACTGCGGCAGGATGATACGATGGAAGCCGAGGTCCAGTATTTCGCCGAGCTCGAGCGGTACCTCCTCAGCGATCCCCTCGACGCCACTCCAGCATGCATGATGGAAAGCGGCATCCCCTCGGCAGCTAGACTTCCCACGTTGCTCCTCAGCAGCTAGATTTCTCAGCAGCTAGATTTACCACGTTGGAGATCAATGCCACAAGAATTGCTGAAGACATGAGCATTTTACTTATCATTTGTTCGTTTATTATTATTGAAACTCAAGATGAACTTGTTTTTTTTACCTGAGACACATTTGTCGAACAATTTAATTACAATTCATTAATTTGTTTAACCCATGTAATTTCTCAGCAGCTAGATGTATCTATTAATTGAGAGATCGGCATTATACCGTATTTGGAAGTAGACACATGATTCTTCCTTTTTGTTCAGGTTCCTGGTGAGCATGCTGAGTATGAAGCCATTAACAAATAAGCTTCCTTAATTTTTTTTTTTTTTTTGTTCAGAGTGATCCTCTAGCTACTGCTTCTGTTTCTCCTCAATCTTTTCAATCAACCACTCTGTATTTCAACTCATTTCCAGCCACTTTTTTTTTTTTTTTGCCCCAGGGCTATGGTGCAGCGGTAGGGCGACTAGTCACTAAACCAGGCATCCTCGGTTCGATCCCTAGCTACGGCGCATTTTACAGGAATTTTTTCTTTAAATGGGGCGCGAACCCTGGGACGCTGGTCTTCTAGACTGCCCACCGCGAGCGCTTCCTGATTTACCCTGGTGACCGATGGGAAACTTCCGTGGGGCCGGGCCGGTCATCCCAGGTTCAATTTGTCTGCTACCTGGTTAACATTTTTTTTTATTTCCAGCCACTTTTTACTTCATTGGCTTTAAGAATCACGTACGTACATTGAAGTTTAGAGTTGGATTAAAACTTCAGGTAGGCATTTGGCATTTGATGGCAGAAGATGATTCGTTTGTCTCCAACGCTCCCCGTCAATCCGTCCCAGGGTCAACACGGAGAAGGTAAATTATGGGATTACTAACCCGGATGCTATGGCTAGTTAGTACGTAAAAAAAGTAGGCATACTGACTTTGTCAGAATTTAACCCTCAAATCTCTTAATAACAATACTCATGCATGTACTAACCATCATCCCGTGGGGACGACATTTGGCATTTGGGACAGACACCAGATGGGTGCCCCAGTGAACATAGCAACAGCATATATATGCCATCTGAGCAACAAGGTAATCATTTTTTCCTTAAACTCATCTAAAGCCCTTAATTTTCAAAATATTTTTATATGTATTTCAGTCGTAGATTAAAATAAAAAATTTATTTTCTTATTTAAATAGAATCAAATTGAATTGATAAGGAAAAAATAAAAAATAGAAATATTTATCAAGTAGTTACGTATAAAAGTTATCAATGATATTAATATGTTATTAATCTCATGATAAATTTCTTTTCTTATTTTTAATTTAAATTTTTTAAAATTGCAATATAAAAGACAATATTAATAAAAACTTAAATAATATAACTCATGGTCTTTTAATTTTATTTATGTTTTTATACTTAGATATTAAATAAAAATAAAATTTATTAATTTTTTATATATTATTTTTAAAAATCGTAAAGTTTCAAAATTATATAATATATATATTATATATATATATAAAGTGATTATCATGAATTTAATAAAGTATTTTAAATCAACTTATAAATAAATAAATTAATATTATCAATGATTTATATGAAATTCTTAAAAAATAATTAAAATTCTTTATGTTTTAATTTGGATATATTGATGAATTCATGATGAAGAAATTGTTGAAGAGTTTTCTTTGAGATTTCTGCAAAAAGGCGTTTGATGAGTATATCAACAACAGAGAGATGGCGCTTTGTCTCAATAGGAGCTAGAGGCATTACATCTGTTCTTCGTGTAAATCTTATTGTCATATTTTTATTGTAACCAAACAAAGAAGTGTTGTTTTCCAAAATATTGAGAGTAAACAGAATCAACTGCTTAAAAACGGAACCTACTCAGACAAGTCGGCGATAAATTTAAAAAAAAAATTGAGCATAATGGGTGATCACTATCATTTGTCGCATGTAATGAATTATTTTTGACTGTATACAGCAAACATGTTTTTCAAATTTTAACAAATAAATCATTTCAAATTCATTATTTATGAAAGATATAATCTTGCAAATATATATACAAACAACATACACGATAAGTAGTCCAGTTTCTCTCGATGATAATTTGAATTTCAACACCATGCCACTTATCTTTATTTTCCTTTTTTTCATGAAAATGGACATGAGAAATGTTTCTGAGAAGCAAAAATAACAAATATTGGCATGTGTCAGCAGTTGATGTACAAACAAAAACTCCAAACACCAAAGGGAAAGAATATAAATATCTTTAATCAGAAATCATTCTAGGTCAATGTATTATCGATTAATATCAATGTCTAGTCGACAAAAGGATGCATAATTTTGTTCTCTTGTAGCTGAGACAATCTCAATAGGAAGTCTGTGCTCATCTTGGACCAAATCAGAGCCTGTTATCCTCCATTCATACAAAATTCAAGTCAGAAGAAGGCACAGAGAACAGCAAGTGCAAATAATACAACTCACGATTGAAGCCATAACCAATGTTGTCAGGATAAGCATAATATATATAACCCAGAAATAAACAATGATTTAAAAAGTGTATGTTGGTGGTATGCATAAGATCCTCACATAGTAAATAGGCATTATGTGTGAGCATATTTTGATGAACCTGTGGTCATTATTAACAAACATGAAATATTAATGATATCATGAAGTTAAAAGTTGTTACGTGATTACTTGATATAAAAATCCATAAAACATGGTTCTAGTTATAACATGAACATCATCAAATCACAAACGATATCAAAGTTTTTATCATTTAACCATATACAAAAATATAATGTCTATGTAGGAACATTTACCTAATATACAAATAATTGTTACTTAACAAATATTCAATTCTATTCAATAATAATAATCTCATTCTACCATTTAGTTGATTTTCTGTTTCGATTAAATTAATTATCTTATTCATAACCAATTTGTTCCAAATCTATACAATTGGGTTGAACAAATAAACTAGCTTATAGGTCAAACTGAAAATAATAAACATATGCGATTATATATGCATGTGTAAGGGCATATACAAAAAGGTGAAGCATATGCAGCCGCATGAACTGTTTTTTAAATCAGTCGCATAAACTATGATCAACGACTCCAATTTTTTTAGAGAATGAAAAAAAAGGAAATTGTGGCAAATGAGCACAATACTTTTAAAGCGTGAGTTAACTATAATAATGGTTAGCTGGGAGTGAGAAACACATTTACAATACAGAAACAAACCAGCGTTGTTAACTAAGAATATTTTTCATACTCATATTGACTGAGAAGAATTCGAATTTATGCCTTAATTATTTATGAATAGGAGGGGATAAGGGTGCTCATTTCAAATATAAAAGATGGGAGAGGGGATGGCGAGGAAAGAACCAAGAAAACACATAAATCTAATGTTTTTAACCTACATTTATATTTCTTTCCTTCCCCCTCTTTTCAATTACCCAAGTAGACAGACCTCAGTTTCTAAAAGCAGCAGATGATCAACATGAATCTTTGATTATTTTTTTTTATCTGTCATTATTCCTTCTCTTCCTTTCTCCCCTTCAATTCATCCACCAAGAAAACAGACCATCGGGATTCTAAGCTCTGCAGATGTCAATATTACCCAAATTCACAGATTCAAAGACGCAAAGGAAAAAATAGTAGATGAGAACATTACAATTAGGAATGTAACATAAATCATGCTCAGGAAGAAAGGGGTTTCATTACTGTCAACATCATATTTCTAGTTCAAACTCCACATGGCTACCAGTAGCCTGTAGATAGAACTTGCATAAAGGAATATTACTGAATTAAAAGAACCTTCATGATTGTTTCAAAAAGGACTATCACTACAGGAAACAAGCATCTATGAGTACAACAAAAAATCATTTACCAAGCTCAACAATGTGAAAGAGTGATGCAAACGAAGCAAAACGTACCATTTTTGCACCAAGTCCAAATTTTCCACGAGTTTGTTTCAGACCATACTTTGCACCAGAAAGAACTGTAAGACACCAAATGAAGTGAGCATGGTTCACATTCATTCAAATCTAAGTATGCAGTCTTATAAATATGTGAAAACAGTGAATCTGGCATGAAGTTCTGGACATATCAATAGAATCACACCTCTTCCAAACATGTTTGGTATCTTATCATGTGGCATTCCTCTCCCATTATCCTGTAAAACAAAACTCAACAACAACCATAAACATGTGAACTCTTTGATACTAGCAGTGGTGATGCGCAAATTCTAAGCTACTCAAAACTCAATTTTTTCCATTCATGTCCCGAGTTGTGAACTGCAAATGCCACCTTACAGGTTACTTTGAAGAATGATGATTCACCTCGACCCTGTCCACTCTTGGTAACTGGAAGCTCTTTCAGTTTCTTCTTAATGGTAAGGTTATTAGCTTGAACTTCTTGCATACGGGCTTCTTTAGCAAGACGCTTCTACAAAGGATGTGAAAGGAATATGTGCTTAAACATATTCTGGAAGGTAGAAAAGCACTTTTGGTACTTCATATCGCTGGATGAAAGTCTATTTTTAAGCCAAGTAGCTGTCTTGAACGGTATTAGAAGATAAAAAAGCATACCTCACGAGCTTTAGCAGACTCAAAATCATCATAGAGTTCTTCATCCACACGCTCCCGATTAACAAGACCAATCATTGTATTGAATTTGCTCTTAGTGATCTCTTCTCTATAGCATCAGATAAATATCCATTTCAGTCTAATTGTCTGACCACTGAACCCAATTACTCTAAAGAATATTATTTTCTTTTAAAAAAAATGTTTACATTACTATCTCAATATCTGGAAGCTGAGAAATTGACTCAGCAGAGTCAAGAGCATTTTCCACAAGTTCTCGGACAGTAGTGTATAATGATTTCCCAGGCTGGTGGGGGGAAAAAGATGTTCACTTGATAAAAAAAAACTTGTAAGTTGATCGAAAATCAACTGCCCAACAGAAATAAAAGGCAAAAATAATACGTCAAAGGAAACAACGGATGATTGCAGCTACTGTGGCAGCTTACATTGTCAAATCCAGCTATGTTCTTGTTTTCAGCAAAAAAAACTCAGCGGGCGATTCTGCAAAGAAACACGCAAAAAAAAGTCACAATAAAAAGCCAGAAAGCCGAAAAAGTATCACAAGGGAGCCACTTTTCAAATGAATATTACTCTGCGTCAATAGGCTCTCAGTTGCCTTCTTAGTCTTCTTCGATCTACCCCTGTTGGGAGTCTTGGCCTCGTCCGGGCTCCAGTTGACGCTGTCGCCGGAATCCATCGACTCAGAGCCCGCCCGCTATGTGAAGACTTGCCTACGAAAGTCCAGGTGCAAGATCGACCTCTGGAGCACGGCAAGCGACCATCCCAAGCGGAGGAGATCAGATCGCCGGGAGATGAGGCGAGGAGCAAAAGAGGTGCGCTAGGGTTTAGCGGTTTGATTCGGCCATTCGTTGACCCGTTGACCGCAAGTACCCCAACGAGCCGGTGCATAAAATTTCAAAGTGAAAATAAAAATTATATAAGAAAATATGGAAAATGTATATAAATATATATATATATATATAATAGTCCAATATTATTGTAATAATTTATAGATAAAAATAATTTTTTTAATCAAAATTGCTTCCAATTCTAATTATTCTAACTTAACTAAAATTACTTTAAATTATGAATTACTTCTCTTCCCCATTTTATTTTAAAAAATAAAAAGGAGTGAGTTGATCTAATAGATATAGAATAGTAAATTTAGTAGTAATGTAATTAAATTTAAATTTCATATATCTTTTACAAAATTTCTTGTATTTGGTCAACTCAAGTACAAGTTATCTTACATCAAAATACTCCATCATATCAAATTTGTGAACCTTATCCGTTACTTTTTTCTTAAATATAATTCATATTTCTTAGATTTTATGCAATAGGAGCATGAGTTTAACATCTTCTCTCAAACAAATAGATTAACTTAATTAGTTGATCTTTTCTGAGTCAATTAGTGAAGATTTTGTTTTGTCCCCACTTCAATCCAATTCTCTTATCCAACATCTATGTTGTTTGAGTGTTCTTCTTCCACTATATCTTGTCATTGTCCTCTTGTCCTTGTTCATTATAGATGGCTATGAATGATTTATATTTATTCTACAAAGTTTAGGTTTTTTTCTGAGTCTATATCCAATCTAATCTTATTCGTTAAGTAATATGTTTTTTCTTAGGTTAAAAGCAAGACCAAGGTTTGACATTTGTTTGCTTTATATGTATTATATAAACGCTAACCGTATGGAGGAATCGTTTATATGATTTCTATTCTTTTGCATGAGAAGTAGATGCATATATTTATCAAAGGAGAGATCTTTATAACACCATATTTCTCGTATCACAAAAAAAAGTTCATTGGCTTTAAGAATCACACTGACGTTTAGAGTTGCATTAGAATCTTCTGGTAGGTTCTTGCACAACTTGGTTGTCCGTAGTTTATGAGCAAGTGTATTAAGTGTAAGAAGTTCGAAGAAAGATTAATGGCACTGTGTATAGGGTCGTCTCCAGGTGGAGGCAGCATAGACAGCTATCTGGAGTCTCCCTATTTTAAAGGTTTCTGTATTATTTAAATTATCTATTAACTTTGATAATAAATAAATTTTTAAAAACAAACAAACAAAAAGAAAATTAATATAATAAATGGAAGAAAATTAACAGGGCACACGTTTTTTATTTCTGTGTTTTCTGTTTTTATTTTTTTTTTCTTTTTAAGAAACCCTGCCTCGCTTTTCTCTCCCCACTTTGCCACCGATCGCCGCGAGCCCTCTGCCCTCTCTTCGTCTCTCTCCCGGCTCCCAGCGGCGGCGCACCTCCTTTTTCTGGTAATCTTAGATCCTCCTTTTTCTCTCTTCCTTCCTTTTCCGTTCCTCCGCCACATGGACCAGCAGAAGGTGGCGGCGGGGTGTGCATCGTGCAATCACATGCGCCGCAAATGTCCGCCGAATTGCATATTCGCGCCCTATTTCCCGGCGACCAGCCCATCGTTCGACTACGTCTATCGCGTCTATGGGTGCAGCAACGTCGGAAAGATTCTACAAAGTTTGCCGGTCGAACAGCGCAGGAGGAAGGTGGAGTCACTGGCATTCGAGGCGGAGGCTCGGATCCGCGACCCTGTACTCGGATGCGTCGGCTACATTTGTCTACTGCAGCAGCACCTCGCTCAGATCGATCGGGACATTCAGGAGGCCGAGGTCCAACTCTTGGCCGCTGGCTATCAGCCACCGCCACCTCCGCCAGAGCAGCATTATTGGCACCAGATGTCTCAGTTGACGGCGATTTCCGCCGCCGGCTATCAGTCGCAGCCACCTCCGCCAGAGCAGCATTATTGGCACCAAATGCCTCAGTTGACAACGATTTCCGCCGCCGGCTGTCAGTCACCGCCACCGCCACCGCCACCGCCGATACCGCTAGAGCAGCATTTTTGGCACCAGATGCCTCACTTGACGATGACGGTGTCGCCGCATCATGATTTGCCATATGACGCCGACACCTATCGATCGATGCCTCACCCAGAGCCGATTCCTCAGATGCTTCAGTCGAATCCGCCGCAGCAGGATGGCCAGTTGACGATGACAGTCGTCGAGATCCCTTCGAGGCCAGTGCAGCAGGATGATACGATGGAAGCCGAGGTCCAGTATTTCGCCGAGCTCGAGCGGGACCTCCTCAGCGAGATCCCTTCGACGCCACTGCAGCATGATGATATGATGGAAGCGAGTCCGTATGTGCCGAGCTCAAGCGCATTTTGCAGCTGATCCAGTTTTCCTCGCAGCTGTTTTTTATTATTAGTCTAGATGAACATTGTTTTTTACCTGAGACATATTTGTTGAACAATTTAAAATTTAATGACAATTCTTTAATATTTTTAACCCATGTAATTTGGAAGTTGATGCATCTATCAAAATATTTTTATATTTATTTCAGTTGTAAATTAAAATAAAAAATTTATTTTCTTATTTAAATAGAATCAAATTGAATTGATAAGGAAAAAAATAAAAAATAAAATATTTGTCAAGTAGTTTCGTATAAAAGTTATTAATGATATTAAAAAATTTATCTTGAAAGGTATAACTTTTAAACAAAAAGGGATGAATGAGAAAGTGTAGTTCTGCTTCCAACTGCCTTACAAAGAAGGCTATGATTAGGGTTGGACGAAGGTGAGGGTATTCGATCTTGGTGGGAGATATCAATCGATACAGATACAGAATCGACAATGTTTACTACTCAACTTGAAGCAAGTGGATTTGAACTAAGTCGGAAAGCATTCTTTTTTGCAAAACTTACACTTAAAGACCTATTTTAGTATGCTACCTTTAGCACTGGTTATATAAAGCTAAAATATGGAAATCCTCTTAGAATGGTAGAAAAACACAGCGATAAATTCAAGTTTAAAGAGTTATTTCAATCGTTAAAATCAAGTTCAGTCTGATTCGGCCTCCAAAGCCTCAAGCGGGTAGTCGTTAAAGGCCACTTTGTGTTCTAACAAGTTGCCAAAAATAATGAATAGATAATATATAAATATTGGACGACGATTTAATGTTACGAAAATTTTCATTAGCCATTAGGGTAAATTGGAAAACGTTCAGGACGAACAGTCTAAAAGCTCAGCGTCCCAGGGTCCGCTCTTTATTTGAAAGAAAATTTTTATAAAATATGTCGTAACTGAGGATCAAATCGCAGATGCCTGAGATAATAATTAATCATCCTACCGCTACACCATGGCCCCACAGATGTCTCATCTAAGAAGTTATCATGTGGCCAGGTAGGGGATTCTCCTGATCATAATTTGTATTGGTTCACTACCCCTCGAACCCCCAATTAAAAATAGGTTGCGTGCTTTGCTCCTAATGGGGTTGAGTACCTCATGGCGGATAAGGGGGCTGAAGAAGCTGGGTGGCAAGAGATAGCGAGTTTGAACGACTCTCTTTTCGGAGCTCCCGAGAGCTTCTCGGGAAGGGGATCCCTTGGGACCCCTCTCGCGCGTGCGGTAGACACGCCTTGGAGATCAAATCAGGAGAGCCACTCTCGGGATCACCTCGGGATGTCAGGTCCCGAGACCACCTCGGGAAGAGGAGTGCCTGGGACCCCCGGGCCAGAAGACCCCGAGATCACCTCGGGGAAGCAGAGCCTAAGAAGCATTCGGCCTCAAGTAACGATCCCCTTTTCTTCGGATCTATGGATAACTATCACCAATTATCATGGAGTCATCATGACCCATAATTGTCGCAACGGGCCGAACTTAATGACGACGTGAACCGTTGCAAAGATTATCCTGTAACCGACAAATTAGGGGGCATGGCAAAGATTGTGGAGACGCACGAAGGCAGCTGCCGCAGGTATAAAAGGTACTCCAACTCCTCCGGTAAAGGGAGTTACGCACTCTCTACTTCGCCTATCTCTTTTCTTGCATTCTTTTTGTCTCCTCTATCGAGACATTGACTTGAGCGTTGGAGCGGGCTCCGCCGGACAACCTCCGACCTGTTCTCCTAACGCTCGTGTTAATCTCGCAGGGTGTGAAGTGCTTCCTCCAGCGTCAGCGTCTGCGTGGGTTGAATCATGGTGACTGACCGTCGACGTCGATTCTCCCATTTGAGTTCTCAGTTGTTTTTCATCTTTATCCTAGTGATCATTGGAAAATTTTTATAGAGTCGGACCGATCATCCCAGATTCGTCTGCTACCTAGTCCAATATTTTTTTTTATTTTTCATATTTTTGCCTCAACTTCCCAATTTCAATTTAGCTGCAGTCGACTACTGCACTTCTTGTCGATTTGTCTGTTATTATCTTCGTCTCTCTCTTCACTTTCATCCTCCATCATCGTCGTTATTATTAGTAGAACATTTCTCCATGCAAAGGGATCATATTTATTTGAGTATTTGTTTGTCCCCTTGACACATTTCTTAATGACCAATTAACATCTAATATCCTCATCCACTAATATTTAAAATCTTCTCCTTAAATGTTATGTTTGAATTACAACAAGTAGTTTAGCAAAAAGAAAGTCAACTCTCATCTTTATTCACCATAGATCATCATCTGCTAATTGGAAACATCACAATTTTAGCCATGATGTTTAAAGGTATATGCTTGATTGCAATAGAATGACTTTGATCCTGTCGCGAAGTGAGTTGGACGCCCCTACAACTGAGTGAGCCTCCAGGGAGAGCGAGGTCGCTGAGGTGGTCTAACGAGCTGAATCTCCTCCAACCTATAAGACAGAGACTGTTAGAACCTGCCGAGAAAAGTTCCCGGTCAGGCACTCCGACGGTCAAGTCAGTACTCGACGGTGGCGATGGAAAGTAATAGAACAGTATCGAATTACACTATCGTGCGTACCTGAGAAATGCGGAGTGAGGAGGCTTATATAGCCGGGGAGCTGACAGTATCTGTCTCGCCTGCCACCTGCTGTCATATAGCGAGGATAAGGTAGTACAGGCTCAGGGGTGGCAGGATAAAGTAGCGCATACTGTATTAAGGAAAGAGACACTGTCAACTTAAGGGTTGGCGCCGTTGAACGCCGCTCGACCTGACAATAGGTATGTGGTCTTGGTACGGGGAGACAGGATATGACAGGCAGATCAATACCTTGGCGAGATATCCGTTACTTGGGGCCAGGATGACTTCAGTCCTGCGCCGACCCCGTACAACTTTTGGTAGTCTGGTATCAGGGAGTGGTTGAGTAACGCTTTCTCCGGTTCGGGCTTATCCCCGGAGCGTGGAGCGCCACGCGTCTGCGGGGAGACAAACTAGAAGGGGTATTGGAGCATAAACACCCGACTTGGGCTTAACCTGATACTAATTATCGTGGGCCGCCACTCGTCAATTTAGGGGCCCAGGTCTGACTGCCACCCATCAGACGGGCCTTTACAGCCCACTAACCACCCTTCTTCTGACTAGGCGTCAGGTTGCCGGACTAGGCTACACGTAAGCTGGCCCGGGATCAACTTATTGTACCAAGTATTCGAGACCTTAAGCCGAGGCAGGTAATGGCTCAACTGGAACGGCATAGGGCGAGTTCCAATCTGCGTCGAAGATTTCCTGGAGCTGTGCAACAATGACAGGGTTGTAGGTTCCGAAACTCACTACACATTATAGAATAAAATCAAATATTACCTAAACCAAGAGGCATTTTTTTATTTAAAAGTACTACACTGTTTGTAGTTTACCAAGTGATCAACAGGTCCATTATATAGGCTTTTACAAATCATGTTCAGATTCTTTCTTTATAGAAGATGATATCCTAAGCACTCGATTCTTCTCCTTATTAATCATAACCACAAGTACATAAGCCTGAGGCGATTTCTGGTATTAGAGTTTCTCTAATAAAAGCAGGGAGGATTTAGAGAACTTCTGTAAGGCGCATCAATGGCGTTTTTTCCTGAAGGGAAAGATGCCAAGACAAAGCCCACTGGAGGTGCTATTGACAAAGCAAGAACTCGATCTCTTATATTAGGGTTTCTCTGATGTAAGCACAGAAGGCGAGGAGAACTTTTATCAGACACAAAATCCAAAGACAAACTGAGTTTTTGGATGCTTGAATGAGGTAACCTTTCGATCGGCAGCATCCTCCAGAGACTGGAAGATTCTAAATTAATTTTTTAAAAATCTTTAACGCTAAATATCTATAATATATCTTATGAACAACTAATTTTTTTTATTAGAATACAATATTTTAAAAGAAAAGTATGACATATAGAAGAAAAATTTTATTAACTTGAACCCACTATAATTCAACCTTAAATTCTAAAATTTTAAACGTTACATACCTATAATATACTCCATAAACATTTAAATTTTTTTTGTTTGACTATTATAATTAAGAGGGAAACATGTATTCTGGATCAAAAATTTTATTGCTCAAACCCATTATAATATATTTCTTAAATTTTAAAATCTTAAATTCTAAATATATCAAAAAAAAAACTAAGAAAAGGCTTCTGTATTAATAAGGCTCCACCAGGATATCTTAGGGGGCGTTTGGATTATTCAGTTTTCTATTTTTATTTTTTAGAAAATCAAATTTTTTCATTTTCTGAAAAAATGATTTTATTTCATTATCTAGTTTTTCAGAAAATGCTATATCTTTTTCTGGAAAATAAGATTGGAAAATACAAACTAAACATGTTTTTTCAGAAAATCATATTTTCTATGAAAAATAAAAATAAAAAATAAGCAAATCAAACACCCTCTTAGTTTGGGTCTCGTCGTAGACAGAAGGAGAAGTATATATATATATATACACAATGATGTTATGGTGCATTCTAATTTTGTGCGCTCCGTACGCAATTGCCACAGTGGCAATCCCAATCAGATTTATTTATTATTATTTTCCCTTTGTTTTATGGCAATTAATCTTTTTTTTTTCTTTGTTTTCCTCTCCACGCTTCTGCCGCCTCGCTTCCTTCATCGTTGCTACCGATCCTTCTTCCTCTTCTTCGCTTTTGCCGCCCTACGCCCCTCCGAAACTAAAGGTTAATCCCCCTCCCTCTTCTTACCTCTTCGTGTGCGTCGGCGAACAAAGAAAAGGGACGAAACTCTTTGTGTCGTCACTGCGTCGGCGAACAAAGAAAAGGGTCGAAACCCTTTGTGTCGTCGCCACCCAAGGAAACACCTTCGGAGCTCTCCCCTTGCCGTCGCCGATCTTCTTGGCCAGAGCCTTTGCCGTAGCTGTCCTTTATCACTGCTAGACATACAAGGATACAAGGTCGCCGCCGATCCATCGTCACTGTCGACACCATCCTTCCCACCCTTTTGTAAATTTTTTGGAAAATTCTGTTTAGGATCAATTCCACAGACCACTGGGGAAATATATGTGGCGATATGAGCTCAAATTAGGTAGTTGAGCTTAGAGAATGACGCTGTAGAAAATTTTCAGAATTTGAAGCTGGGAAATTTTGTCAAAAAAAAAAAAGTTGTTTTGTTGTCAAAATAAAATTGGAAAATGAGTTATGGATGTATAGTAACCAATGAACAAGTTGTTTTGTTAACATGGAATTTATATCAACCTCAACTATTTGTGCCAAGTTGACTCTCAAATTTTCTAATTAAAATTTGTTGCAGTCCAAGTACGTTTTGGTGTTTGTGCCAAGAAAACTAAAGCTGTTAAGACAGTCTCCAACTTAAATAACTTATTCTAAGATAAACTGTAATTTACATAACAATTTTCAAGATAACCCCCCTTCACAGACATTAAGCAAATTGCAGTAGGTTCCTTTGTAATGATCATATCGATGGCTGGTAGCTTCTGAGCTTAGAAAGCACTAATATTGTTGCCACACAAGGAAAAACTGATTAAGGAGAGCTTCCAACAGGTAGCTTCTGAGCTTAGGAAGCACTAATGTTGTTGCTACACAAGGAAAAACTGCTATAATTATGTACAACAACAGAACAATCGAAAATGTCAGGACAACTCTGCAATGACATGAAACAATGAAAAGTTTATTTGTAGAACACGATGCTATGATTATATCAGCGACCATTCAGACAATTTCTTTTTTTTTAACTATTTGATTTAAATATACTGACACTATTTGATATTTATTTACTGAATAAATTCAAACCACATACCCACGGATCTCTAAAACAACACTTCAATTTTAAAACTATGCAAATATAATTCATAAGCATGACAAGCCATCTAAAACTTCAAGAAAAGAAACATGAAAGAGCATGATGCATCATCCATGGAAGAAAATGTTTAATCCAAATATGTAAATATGAGACTTCAGAAATCATTTTTTAGTATGTTTGAGTGATAAATTTAGTCATGAACATGTTCACAAAGGAATTCCTTATTACAACTTAAAGTGAAGTTGGTGCTTAATCCAAAGAGAGAAAAAAATCAAGGACTTCATGTGCAAATCTTCAACCCAGATCCAAATCCTGATTCCTATGAAATGAGCATAAACAATTAGGCAGTGAAAAATCAAGCATAAGCAACTAGGCAGTTTAACAAACATAAGCAACTAGGCTTGTAGGATAAATTACTTACAGTGTGATTTGTTGTTTACTGATCTTCATTGTTTGCTAAATCTTCATTTATTCTATAGCATGTTGTTAGAACCTACAATAATAAAGAAATTATTAACTTCAATTTCTCAATCAATCAACCACTATAATTTAATAAAGCTTTGATAGTACCAACTATATCTGCCAATTCTTCTTCATATGTGTCATCATCGCTGTTATGATGACTATCTATAGTTGATCTGGTAAGATACATAATCATATTTATAAATTACATTAGAGAACTGCTTTGTAAAAAAAATTATCATACAAATGTGAATTAATTGATACATACCCTTGTTGTAAAATTGGACAGTTGCACTTATCATGTGACATACCTCAATGCCCGCATCCACGACATAGCCGAGACTTTGAGATTGCCTTCTCCTTTGATGATTTTAATCTTTTCCCACATCCCTTTGTTCTTACTAAAGAAGGATCAATAATAATAGGGGCTCCATGCTTGGATTTCTTCCTTTGACTTCCATTGTCGCATGTTTTTTTACTAATGTTCATCTCTTTAATTTTGTTATAGATAAAATCAAATTGTTCATCCAAGAAGTTTGTCCCCTCAGCAGTCAAAGATGCATCATCAATTAATATTGAAGCTTTATAGGATAACCTTGAGTGCCTTGACATCAAATACCTTTTTGGATCATTGACGAAATTTTGCTCTCCCAAGGAATATATTGCTCCAACCTTTGCATCTTGTGTCCATCATTTGAGTATATACTTATCAGGCAGATGAAACACTTGATTGATACGAAAAAAAGCTAACATATGTCTGCATGGAATGCCATCGAACTCAAATTTCCTACAGCTACAGGATATGTAGTCCCTCTGTATAACATGCATGAGGACCTTTGGTTTGGAGGAAGAACAACTTTGAAAATTCATCACATGGTAAACCACTAACTCAACTTCTATAGATGCTTGTTGCACATAATAACTATGACTTTCACTTATTTCACTTTGAAACTCCATCCATTTCTTTTTTGTATACTGTTTAACCATTTGAATTTCTATTGGCAAGTTTGTCTTAATCCTGGAATGCTCATTCATATCAATATGGTCAGCAAGTAATTCATTATGTCTTTGGTGTCTCAGTGCCTTATTGAAACGAGTGATAAAATCCATCAAAGAATTCTTATTTGAGATATTCCTCTTAAAAAATACATGTGAGCTTTCAGATCTGTGACTACTTGACATTCCAGCACAAAATACATGGCTAAAATATGCTGGCACCCACTTATGTCGCAATTCGTACATCAATGACAAAATACATGGCTAAAATATGCTGCACCCACTTATGTCGCAATTCGTACATCAATGACAACCAATTATTTTTCTCTAAATTAGCACACTTGATAACCTCTTTCCATGAATTCTCAAATTCATCAGGTGTTACAGAATTTCCAATGACATTCTTTATGCTTTGATAGTAGTCACAAAAAGTCAAAGGGTTTAATTTATCTGGGAATTTGTTTAATATGTGCCACAAACAATATCGATGCACTGTCTGAGGAAAAACTTAGGCGATGACTTTTGTGATAACAGGATCCTGATCAGTGATGATTACATTCGCTGCACCTTTAGGCATTGCTTCTATGAACTTGTTAAGCAGCCAAACAAAAGACTCAGTTTTCTCATCACTTATAAAGCCGCAACAAAAAATAATTGTCTGATGATGATGATTAACTCCTACAAATGGTGTAAAAATTAACCCATATTTGTTGGTGTTATATGTTGTATCAAATACAACTACATCTCCAAATACACTGTATGTCATCCTTGATATATGATCCGCCCAAAAACACCTGCTAAATCTATTATCTGAATCAGTCTCGTAATCAAAAAAAATTTGAATTCTTCTCTTTCTTAGATGTAAATAACTCAATTAGTGTTTCAACATCGATATCCTTTTGTTCATCTCTTAGTTCTTTCTCAAAGTTTCTAATATCTCTTTCTATGCAACCCACCCTCTCAGGACCTTCATATTTTATCTCCAATAATCGCATTTGTTGACAAGTTGGCACATTTGTCTTAGAAAAATGCTGAGTCAATGCTTTTTTTGCTACCGAAACATTACGATGTGAGCATAGCAAATGCACCTTTGAAGGAGTTGAGAGTGGATGATTATGACTTTCCATGATGTTTTTGGCAATCCAATTAGGTCAAGTTTGTTCCTTAACAGGTGACATATATGACTGACAACCGGTTCTAACTTCGCCGCGTGCTCTTTCCCTTTTCTGTTGATCACCTATTGCATGTTTATTCCATCGTATTTGATTCGTATGTCCTTCTTTAAAACATACAAATCTTTTCCAAACAACTTAATTTGTCTTCTTATTTTTCTTACTATTATTTATCCTTGCACTAAATTCGGCTTCTCGTGCATATTGGTTATAAAATAAAAATGCTTCCTCTAGTGATGAGAATTTCATTCTAATTTTTGGCGTTCGATCATCTGCTACTTGAGGAATGTATAGCCGACCCTCGCTACCATTTTCTTCCATTGTTGGGAATGTCAGATTCAGATGTAGTGAAGCTCTACATATCACCACATCGCCATGAAAACATTCTGAATCAAATAGACATAAAATAGTATTCTCATTTGGCAATAATCTAACATGACAGTATATCATTTTAGTACTAAAGTAGGAGCTCGAAAAGGAGAGAAGGTAGTAATTTTAGTACAAGGCCTCTAGAAGGATGGAGAGTTGGGCACTGGACAGCGACGGCAAAGGCTCTGGCTAAGACGGCAGTGCTACCGGTGGTGATCAGGGCACTGGACAGCGACGGCAAAGGCTCTGACCAGGAAGATCGGCGACGGCAAGGGGAGAGATCCGACGATGCTTCCTTGGGCGACGACGACACAAAGGGTTTTAATCCTTTTCTTTGTTCGCCGACGCACACAAAGAGGTAAGAAGAGGGAGGAGGAAACACCTTTAGTTTCGGAGGGACGTCGGGCGACAACAACGAAGAAGAGGAAGAAGGATCGGCAGCAACGACGAAGGAAGTGGGGCGGCGGAAGCGTAGAGAGGAAAACAAAGAAAAAAATAAAAGATAAATTGAAATAAAACAAAGGAAAAATAATAATAATAATAAATTCTGATTGAGATTGTCCTGTGGCAATTGCGTACGGAGGGGAAAAATAGGAATGCACCATTATATATATATATATATATATTATATATATATATATATATATATATATATATTATATATATATATTCATCTTATACTGCACATGTATATCAATGTGATTTTTTTTTTTTTAGAGTTTCGAATTTATGATTTAGAATTTAGGGGGGAAATGACAAAATTATAGATAAATCTTTTAAGACATTGTTTTGGGGCTTGCCTCAAGTGATATAATAATAAGCTACCAATTTTACAAACTTTGGTTTCATTCACATCAGAGTAAATTTTTCAACAACGGTTTATTAGAACTCAAAATTTAGAGCGCTCATGTTTTAAGTTAAAATTAATTGTATTGGTTACTGATGAATCCTAACCACTTGGATTGGAAAAATATATATCAATCTTTTATACTAATTAATCCACTCTTCAATCTTACAATTACCTAACTATCAATGATCCCGGCCTAACTCGCGTATAGCTCGGTCGGTCAGCCTGGCACCACCTAAGGACAGGACGGACCTGCCAGGTGCGAGCTGACTAGTCTAGCTGGCAGGGCTGTGGGCGCTTCGCCTGGGTGCCCCGACTGAGCGACCAGTTAGGCGTGCCCTGACCCGATCCCATGGGGAGAGGGCTGAGAGCCCGACTCTGCCCGCCACCCAGGGAGCCTACTACTCTTGCACCTGAATGGCGCGTTAATTGTCAAAGATCGACCGAACCACATCCGGGTGGTTCCCAGTCGGCAGTCTTCCTCTGCCACAACCCCCCGACCCGGAGACACGGCCGATAAGCCGTGTCCGAGTGCCTCTCGACTCGGAACTCAGGTGTCCATCGATCAGGAAGTAGTTTGGGCTATTCTGAGGAATATCGATCGCAGGACCCAACCCCACTCGATACAGTCAGTCGGCATGACGGCTCGGCATTATCAGTCCATAGGGAAATACTCACTCCCAGACTCCCTACTGATCAGAACGGTGCAGAAGTCGGCACAGGCCGGCTCAGGCCTGATGTCATCCCTGCCCGAATCGCGGATATCCCACTGACACAGTATGACTGTCTGACACAGTATGATCTTCTGACACAGTACCTTCCTGCCATCCCCATATATCCCGTACTACGGTATCCCACTTTTGGTCAGACCGAGCGGCGCCGGACGGCATCAGTGTTGGATAGCTTGGCGGGTTTCCTTAGCGAATACCTGGTCATCCATAAGAGACCTCTCCATGTCCACGGATTAAAAAATTAATCCGAATAGAGACCTATCTCCCATACGACCGTCTCGTCATCGTATCAATTGATTCGAGTTACAACTTAGTCAAACTCAAAGTTCGAGCCTTGTAACTCGCCTAACCAACTGACCGCGGAAAAGAAGACGAGCAGATCACTAGTTTTTGTGTATAATATCGGGGTCCAAATAATAATTAATTATCATCAATAATTAACAAATACTTATATCATGATAATTAATTAAAACATCACATAAAATGATAGAATTAACAAAGGAGCCAAGAGAGAAATATACCTCTCTTTACCTTACGATCTTCTACCGTATGACCCTTCCCTCTTGGTCGTCGTGTGGGCGACAGTCTACCAAGAACCGGAATCACTAAGGCCTTCCAATTAATCGCTTCTTCATGCACCAATCAAAACCCTAGAGATAGGGTTCACCGCCGGCCACTTCCTCCTCCCAACCTTGCGCCGTCGGCCTTCCAAGGTCACCCAAGCCCGCCGGCCACAAGGAAGCACCAGAGAGGAAGGAGAAGAAGAAGATGAAGGAGAGAAGAGATCTCCTTCACAACCCAAACCGGCCTAAAGACCCTCCTCTCCCCTTTCTTGCGGCACCGCCGGCTACCAAGGGTAAAGCCCTCTTCTCCAACGCCACCCGACCACTTTTCCTCCTCTTCTTGCCACACCACAAAAGGAGGAGAAGTCTCCTCCTTGTCCTTGTGATGTCCAGCCACCAAGAGTGAAGAAGAAGAGAGGAAAAGAGAAGAAAGGAGGGAGAACTCCTCCTTTGTCGCCGGGTGCCCTAGGAGAGAGAAGGAGAGAAAGAGAGGCTCTAAAGCCAAGGGTGTGATGATCAATTGGATTAGCCTTGGTTTCATGATTCCATGGGGTATATATAGGGCTACGATAAGGACCATGAGGAGGAGTTGGGTCTTGGTCGGATAATGGATCCAAATTCGATTCATTAATTAAGATCCATTCTACTAAAGGATCTCCATTGAACTACCTCACCAACCCCTATATTTTCATATGGGCTCCACCTATTATAAGTACATCTATCTCCCTGTGTTTAAGATATCGAATGTCCATTGATTAATTTAAATTACTGACAATTTTAATTAATCAACTTCAAACTCCTTGACTAGTACCACTCATCCTTATCATCATGTTGGACCAAGTACACCTGCAGGATTTAACATGATGAACCTTATGAGCTCATCAAGGGGGCATCATCCTCCCAACTCACCAAGATACGGATTTCGTCTATAATCAATGACAGGCCATGTAAATAATATTATTTCCCAACTTACCGGGCCTATCGATTTAGCAGAATAAATCTCTCCCATTGGTAAATCAAAGAAATAACTACTAAGTACATGTGTCCGTTATTATATCGGGATTTAGAGCATGTACTCCATAATAAACCGAGGTCTGATTCAATTATAAAGTCAATATAAATTGGATCACCTCTATGTTGATCTTGCTCAATGTACACAAAGTGCACTAGTGTAATTCTATGGTTAAGATAAACCACACCTAATTACACTACAACCATCCCGATGGTTTGTCCAACTCCATCTCGGTTGTGAGCCTCTACTTTTACTCTACAAGGGAATGATAACATGATCTTTTGTATGTCACTACACACCATATTATCTACAATGCAAAGTATCAGACAATTATGCACATACTAATATAAACATGCAAAAGTGATGTTGTGATTCTCTTTCAAAATGTAGATGTTCATAGAAAAAGACAAGTCTTTTAGTATACATCCTAACAATCCCCCATTTATACTCAAAGAC
Organism: Boesenbergia rotunda; assembly: GCA_024364735.1. NCBI lineage: Eukaryota > Viridiplantae > Streptophyta > Magnoliopsida > Zingiberales > Zingiberaceae > Boesenbergia > Boesenbergia rotunda. The sequence continues at coordinate 232,696 of JAGFNQ010003467.1, forward strand.
TCTGCTGTCCTCCTAGTGTCATATATCTGACGCTCATATCCTCCACATGTCGATCAAAAGCTCTCGCCTAAAGGGCCTTAGTGAAAGGATCCGCCAGGTTGTCCTCCGATGCAATCTTGGCGACAGCTACTTCTCCTCGCTTTACGATTTCTCGTATCAGGTGGTACTTGCGCTCTATGTGTTTACTCGCCTTATGGGCTCGTGGTTCCTTCGAGTTTGCAACTGCACCACTGTTAACACAATAGAGTGTGATAGATCTAGGCAAACCAGGAATCACATCCAAGTCCATTATGAAGTTCCTGAGCCATACAGCTTCCTTGGCTGCCACATACTCAGGTTCCATGGTGGAGTCCGTCACGCATTTCTTCTTGACACTCCTCCATACTATGGCTCCACCTCCTAAAGTAAACACAAACCCCGAGGTAGACTTACTTTTGTCCCTATCCGATTGGAAATCTAAATCTGTATAACCCATAGGGATTAATTGGTCTGCCTGGTAAACCAGCATATAATCCCTAGTCCTTCTCAAGTACTTCAGTATATGTTTTATCGCAGTCCAATGTCCCTGTCCAGGGTTACTCTGATATCTGCTAACCATGCCCACGGCAAAGCAGATATTCGGTCTCGTACACAGCATGACATACATGAGGCTTCCTACAGTCGATGCATAAGGAACCACCTTCATCTCCTCTATCTCCTTTGATGTTTTAGGACACATCTCCTTAGATAGAGGAACTCCATGCCTGAAAGATAGAAAACCTTTCTTGGAGTTTTCCATGCTAAAACGAGCCAGGACAGTATCTATGTATGAAGCTTGGGATAAGCACAACATCCTTTTCTGGTGATCCCTTATAACCTTGATCCCAAGGATGTGCCCTGCTTCTCCCAAGTCCTTCATATCGAACTATTTGGACAACCATACCCTTACATCTGACAACACTTTGACATTGTTGCCAATGAGCAAAATGTCATCTACGTACAGTACAAGAAACACCACTACGTTTCCGTCACATCTCTTATATACACACGATTCATCCGGACTTTGAATAAATCCATATGACTGGATTACCTCATCAAAGCAGATGTTCCAAGATCGCGAAGCTTGCTTCAATCCATAAATGGACCGATTAAGCTTGCACACAAGATGCTCTTTGCCCTTCGCAATGAATCCTTCTGGTTGCTTCATGTAGATGGTCTCCTCAAGACTTCCGTTAAGGAAAGCTGTCTTGACGTCCATCTGCCATACCTCATAGTCCATATGAGCGGCAATAGATAAGAGAATCCGGATAGACTTAAGCATGGCTACCGGCGAAAAGGTCTCCTCATAATCGATACTCTCTTTTGAGTATACCCTTTCGCAACAAGCCTAGCTTTGAAGGTCTCAACCTTCCCATCTAATCCTCACTTTCTCTTGTAGATCCATTTGCATCCAATGGCTTTTACACCATTGAGTGGTTCTACTAGCTCCCAGACGTGATTAGAATCCATAGATTCTATCTCAGAATTCATTTCCTTTGCCAAGCATCTGCATCTATATCTTGGAGTGCCTCATCATAGGTCCAGGGATCTGGTTCATGTTCGCCAGGGACCAAGTCCGAAGACTCTCCCAAGAACATGAATCTTTCAGGTTGTCTAACAACCCTCCCACTACGATGAGGTACCACCTGTGTATTTTCTGTGACACGCGGTGCAGTGACTTGTGGTATATCCTCTTGTACAGTTGGTACTAAGGTCGGAACGCCCCCTCTTAATTCGTCAAAAACTAGTCTACTCATGGGCTTGTGGTTCATCACATAGTCTTCCTCTAAGAATTTGGCATTCGTGCTAACAATTACCTTCTGATCCTTAGGACTATAGAACAGACCACCTTTTGTCCCTCTAGGATAGCTTACGAACAAACGCACTTCTATACGAGATTCCAACTTATTAGTATCTCCCTTCAGCACATGTGCTGGACTACCTCAAATTCGAATATGTCCTAGACTAGGCTTTCGCCCAGTCCACAATTCTGTGGAAGTAGAAGGGACTGACTTAGATGGTACCAAGTTCAGTATGTACGTTGTCGTTTCCAAAGCATATCCCCTGAACGAATCCGGCAACTCAGAGTAGCTCTTCATTGACCTAACCATCTCCATAAGAGTCTTATTCCTTCTTTCTGCTATACCATTCTGTTGGGGCGTACCGGGTGCAGACAATTGGGATTGAATCTCAGCCTCTGATAAGTAAGTCCTAAACTCTCCCAAGAGGTATTCGCCACCACGATCTGAGTGTAGTGTCTTGATACTTTTACCTCGATGTTTCTCCAAATCAGCCTTGAATTCTTTGAACTTATCAAAGCATTCAGACTTGCGGCGCATCAGGTAAATGTACCCATACCTTGAATAATCGTCTATAAAAGTGACGAAATATTTAAAGCCACCTCTAGCCTGGATAGACATAGGACCACACAAATCAAAATGAACCAGTTCTAACACATTTTTGGCCCTATACCCCTTGGCCTTGAAAGGCCTCTTGGTCATTTTACCTTCCAAGAATGATTCACAGGTTGGGAAGTCTTCCACCACCAATGAACCCAAAGGCCCATCGGCTATCAACCTCTGAATCCTACTAAGGTTAATATGACCAAGTCTTAGATGCCAAAGATATGTTTGGTTCATCCTAGAAGGTTCCTTTCTCTTATTTTGGTTAGATGATGAGCTATTGGCCTCTATTTGCATCGTGGGAGCTTTTGGTTCTAGAGTATACAAATTGCCAACTATAGTAACCGAACAGATACTCTCTCTATTTCTTTTTATAACAACTTTGTCATTAAAAGCAATAGAATATCCATCCTTTATTAATCTAGAAACTGAAACAAGGATCTTTCTAAAAGAGAGTACATATAAGCAATTTCTCAAAACCAAAACTTTATTCCTATCTAACGATAAATAAATGTCTTCCACTGCAATAGCCTCCACCTCTGTAGCATTGCCCATGTAGACGATGATTTCCCCATCAGCTAGCCGTCGGGTTTCCTGGAACCCCTGTAAAGAGTTACAGACATGATCAGTGGCTCATGTATCTACACACCAGGTTCCGGTAGATAACACCGTTAAACATATTTCAACGACTAAACACGAAGAAATACTTTTGTCTTGACGATGGGGACAGTTCGCCTTCCAATGTCTAGTTTGCTTGCACGTGAAGCACTTGCCTCTCGGCTTCTTCACGCCAGTCCGAGGTCCCTGCAATCCTGCTGCCTTCTTGGACCCACCGTGTTCTTCTTCTTCTTGTATTTTAGCATAGAAGTAGAAACCCTCTGAGTAACTAAGGCCTGAGAACTCTGACGAAAAAGCCCCTCTGCCGCCTGAAGTTCTGCCAGCAGTTCCCCCAACATATATGTACATTTGTTCATATTGTAGTTGAGCCGGAACTGCTCAAAACTCCTAGGCAGAGACTGGAGAATGATATCGACCTGGGTTTCCCTGTCGATCTCTGCTCCAAGGACCTCAATCTCATTGAGATGAGTCATCATCTTAAGGACATGATCCCTTACGGGTGTCCCTTCGACCATGGTAGTCATCATCAGGTTCTTCATCGCAACCTGCCTAGCGGTCCGATTCTGGTGCCTGAAGAGCTCCTTGAGGTTTAGCATCATATCATAAGCAGTGGGCATGGCCTGATGCTGATGTTGCAATACATTTGACATAGATGTCAAAATGTAGCACCGCGCCATCTCATCTGCTTTGACCCACTTCTTATAACACTCCCTCTGCTCTTCGCCAGAATTCTCGCCAGGCTTTTCAGGACATTCCTTAAAGGGTACATATTTGTACTCTTCAGCAGTTAGGACAATGTCCAGGTTTTTTTCCCAATATATGTAGTTGAAGTTAGTAAGTTTGTTCTCCTTAAGTATTTAGCTAGTGGGTTAAAGGTCATTTTGAAAACTACCTGAGAATCACAACAATCACAACTTTATATTTCGAAAATAAATTGATTCCTCAAACAATAAATTTTGAAATCAACCAACACCTCAAAACACTGAGAATTTCGCATACCACGATGGTGTGGACGTATACGAATTTCTACATTTGTAAGAGGAGGGTTTACCTATTAATTTTATTATCTTGTCAACCTAATTTTTTGACAAATAAAATTAATAATTGGTTCACTTCGGCCCTACAAATAATAGCAGTGACTCCGATGGGGAGGATACTATTATTTGCATCTAAGTGTTTACCATTACACGATACTAAGAAAATTATCTTGGATTATGTGTCGTCCGATGGGGAAAATCACACGCTCCTTAACAATTTTCTATAATCATGTCTGAACCAGTGATCCGCAAAACAAGCCCATCCGATGGGGAGGAAGGCACTCAAAGTCGACGAGCAGACTTGTTCGCATCAGTTGTCAAATTAGTAATGGAGGTCATGGGACCCTTAGGGTCCCTCTCCCACTTTGTTATTTATAATGAGGAATTTTCATGCACACACACGACAAGCACATAACCAAACAAAAATCAAGAAAAATCCTAGATTTTTCCAACTATCATGGCTTTGGTCTCCAATACGCCTCCAGTCGTGTCGCCATCTCGTCCGCTCCTCCCTACACCATGCACAAGTCACCATTGAAGGGATCTCCGAGCCGAGATGACTAGCTACTTATTTACATCCATCGATTCTATACTCCACAAAGGAGTGTACATATAATCTAGATCGAAAGTAAATAAAAAGCTCGACTAAACATGTGTCATATTTAATTACAAAAATTAAATACCTATCTAGCCTCGTCAACCCCGAGGATTCAAATAAGTACAATAATACACATTCCAATCACACATAAATTATTTAAGCCATAATAGTTAGAATCTAGTGTCTGCAACAAAGAGTTAGCCTATGCACATCCACATATTATCCGGCAAAAATAAAATATATGATAATGTGCAAAAAGTAACTGAATCCTAAACACACAAAATCGGAAACCTCAGCTCTGATACCAGTTGTTGGATAGCTTGGCGAGTTTCCAAAGCGAATACCTGGTCGTCCATGAGAGACCTCTCCATGTCCACGGATTAAAAAATTAATCCGAATGGAGATCTATCTCCCATACGATCGTCTCGTCATTGTATCAATTGATTCGAGTTACAACTTAGCCAAACTCAAAGTTCGAGTCTTGTAACTCGCCTAACCAATTGACCGCGAAAAAGACGACGAGCGGATCACCAATTTTTGTGTTTATTATCGGGGTCCAAATAATAATTAATTATCATCAATAATTAACAAATAATTATATCATGATAATTAATTAAAACATCACATGAAATTGTTGGATCCCGGATGGCTAGAGAGGGGGGGTGAATATAGCCAAACACTTTGACCTTTGGCACTTATCAAATTTCTGCACTCAACCTTATCAGTAGCACAGCGGAAGAAACAAAGGAAACAAAGCAGTGCAGAAAACAAAGACAGAAAACGAAGACAAACAAATACAACTAGCAAGATCGCTAACAAGGAGGGTTTACAAGGTTCAGGGATAACTTGCCCCTACTCCTTGGCGTGCCCTTAAGGTGGGCGATCCCTTGATCGTCGGCATTTCAAGCCCCGGTTATCACCGGATAGAAAGCAACCTCCTTCTCGGTGGAGAAACCTCTCCACAGCGTTTCAATCACAGATATATGTTTAAGCACAATGAAACAACAAGAAAGATCTTACTTAGCACTTAGCAAAGACAAGAACACAGCAACCTCCCTCAGAGCTCCACCCAGCGACGATCTCACGCAAGAGCCCTCTCCTCGTGTCTTCTCGCTGTTGGACTCGGAGCTTCTTGTTCTCTCCTTCAAGCGCTCAAGTAATGAATGGTCACTTCACATATTGTAGTTGCTTGCACAAGATGATGGAACTTCAGAACACGCAAGCAAGATGTGGAGAACACAAAGGCGCAGCAAGAACTCAGTTCAGCGAACTCAAGAACTCTTTCGAACCCCCTGCTTCAACGAAGCTTTCTTCCACCCTTTTGTTTCTCCACTCAGCACCGGGTTGTTGGGACCGGGTGCATGTCGACAAGGATACGGGTTCGTAAAATTTTAAATTTTTACGTGCAGCGGAAGAATTAGCATAAAATAATTTCCTAAATTATTTTAACCACGTATCTAGCATGCAACCTTATGGTGTGTGGACATAATCATAAATTAAAACTTTGCTGAAAAGTAAACTAATTTACTAAGTACCTCGCGTAACTCAAAGTAAGGGACGAGATCCAACCGTAGCGTCCCTTAGAAGCTTCGCCTCTATTCGTGTCCACGCCGAGTTCTCTTCGGGATGACTTCGCAAAGTCACGAGTTTTGTGCCGACGAGAACTACTAGATTCTCCAAAGGCACAACTAGAAGAACAAGAGAAAAGAATGGAAACTCACCAACAAGAAACGGAATCTAAATTCCGGGAAGAGAGGAGTTGTGATCCGCGTCTTCTTCTTCTTGTCTTGGCTTCTCCTTCTCCTTGATAGCTCACGGCAACCAACCCTAAGGGAAGAAGTGCGCCGGCCCTAGGTGGATGAAGGGGCGCCGGCCCTAGTTGCCTCAAGGGGCGCCGGCCCTAGGGTTGAGAAGGGGAAAAGGGAGGAAGAGAATAAGAGAGAGAGAGGGAGAGGATTAACTCTTAATCAACTTAATTGATTGGAATTGAAGGCTAGCCTTTGGTTCCTTTATATAGTAACCTCTCCCTTGCTAAGTCTCCTCTTTCACGGAATTAACGGAATTAATTTTCATAAGAAATTTATCTTATAAATTTTCTTATGAATAATTCCGTTATGCCTAGTTTTATTATAACTAACTTTATAATAAAACAAATTATTCTCTTCTTTAATTATGGAATAAATTTTATAAGAAATTTATAAATTTTTCTTTTAATAGAAAAATCAATTCATAATTGATTTTATAAAATTAAAATAAACCACTCCACGGATTATTTTAATTTTCCAAAAAGAAATAAATTTCTATAAATTTATTTATATAAATTTCTTTATACAAATTTATTTATCCATAATTTATAAAACAAATCGCGCTAGATTTATTTTATTAATTAAACCAATTAAATTGGTTTATTCCCCTTTTAATGGTCGGCCAAACCAAGAGGGTGGACACCCTCTTTGGCCGGCCAAACCAAGCCGATTCCATCGCGAATTAAACTCATTTAATTCACCCATTAAGCCTTCAAAAGACTTAGCCATTTTAAGTTTCCGTTGCGCCTCTGATTAACTCAGATTCGACTTATTTCTCTTGATCGGAAAATCTAATTTTCAACTCGTTTTAAATCTCTCGGATTACTCGTAGTGCGTGTGACTAAATAGGCTTTCGATTTATGTTGGCCGTCTATAATCAACTAATTATAGAACGATCATGAGTGGCACCTAGTAGTACATCATGACCCCCAATTAATCGAAAGATCAACGGTTTGACCTCAGAAGTAATTCTGAAACCCTTCAGCAGCTCTAATGAATCGTGCCCCATTCCCTTCACCACCTTATACCCACTTGGTTCAGGACATGGTCTGTTTGTGTCAGTCCCCACTAGACTGACTACGTCACACCTAGCCCAAGTAGTGTCTTTCTCGTCCTTTGGATTTCTAATTACTCTCATGTATTTAAGAGACTCGCACTCTAAACATGATATACTCTGGCCAGAGGTTTTGAGTAACAATCCGACGATAGGCCTGGGTATACATCTCCTCGCAAGGAGTGGTGAATCCTTTGTAGGCTGTTCAAACATCTTCGGGCACTTCGGCTTATACCCAATCATCCTGGGTCCACACCTCCTTGGAGATGCTTGCTTAAGATGTTAAAGTATAAGTCTCCATGACCAAGATGACTTGAACACCGCAAGTCAAAGGAACATCGCACTTAAGCTGCAGTAAGAACTTCATTGACATATCTACATGTATATTCCCATATGAAGTCTTACAGCTAGTCACTCCAATGAACTAGTTCCCTTAACTAGCATCCATGTTTATCTCCGGACATCCCAATGTCACCAGCCAGTGAAAATCAGCTGATTAGAGAATAACCCATGCTAGTCTCAACAGAATTGATAGTGTCCGTTTTTATCAATTCATCGACTAGGGATAATTTCAATACTTCACAATTGCACATTTAGAGATAATCACTAGTTGTGATCCCATCACAAATTCTCTTATGCTGTGAATTGTATTGCGAACATTTAGTAGATGAGTTTAAGATCTCAATCAAATACACAAACATGTATACTAAAATAGTGAATTATCATTTATTAGAATAAATGTTTACAATCATAAGGCGATTGTCTTAGGACACTTCTCTCATATTACTAACACGGGTGACAACATGTCCTGCAGCCTCCAGCTGCTTCCCTGCCAACGCCAGCTACCACTGAGCCCTCCCTGGACTTCCTGAGCTCCCCTCAGCCAAGCTCCCGTCGGCAGCTCCAGTCTGCAGCTCCAGGCGTTGCAACCTGAGATGGAAAACGGACAAACCTGCTCCATGGAAAGCCTCCATTGACTTCTCCTTGAGTGTTTGAATCCTTCCCTATCACCTGCAGCTTAATCAAAGTGTTAGAGAAGCATATCAAACAGCAAATCATATATCAGATGTTAAGCGCAGAGAATCGGATACGTTCAGACGCAATCAGAGCGTCTGACAGTGCATTTTGAATTAAAGTGATCGGTCACCGGACCGATCAGAGAGCCTCCTGATCGGTCACCAGACCGATCAGGCTGGGTCTAGACCGATCAGGCTCCATCCTGATCGGTCCCCAACGCTCAATTAGAAATCGCGATTCCTTTGGGACTCTCCTGGATCGATCACCAGACCGATCCCAAGTTGTGGATCGATCACTCGTCCGATCCACCCCTTTATCGGGCGATTTCTGAGCTCCACAGTCCAGACCTCCTGATCGATCACCGGACTGATCAGGAAACATCCTGATCGGTCACCAGACCGATCAGGTCGTGACCAGACCGATCAGGCTCCGTCCTAATCGATCATAGAGAGGAACCTGCGATGCTGGATCGTTCTCCAGAACGATCTGCACAGTGATCCTGATCGGTCACCAGACCGATCAGGAGCAGTTCAGCAAGGGAACTCAACCTCACTGTTTGCTCCCTGATCGGTCACCAGACTGATCAGGAGCAAAGCAGTGGGTGAAACGCATACTCCCTGATCAGTCACCAGACCGATCAGTCATCGCTGGATCGGTCACCAGACCGATCCACGAAGGAGCACCGTGCCAACTCCCTGATCGGTCACCAGACCGATCCAGGGGCTCCAACCTAGCCCTCCAAGCTAGGGTTTCATCCACCTTAGCCCTCCAAGCTAAGGATTTTTTACCTAACCCTCCAAGTTGGGAATTTGCACCTAACCCTCCAAGTTAGGACTTTTCACCTAGCCCTCCAAGCTAAGACTTTTCACCCAACTCTTCTGGATTAGGACTTTCCAAACCTAGCCCTCCAAGCTAGGACCTGACCCTCCAAGCCAGGACTTTTTCACCAAACTCTCCAAGATGGGACTTTTCACCTAACCCTCCAAGTTAGGACTTTTCACCTAGCCCTCCAAGCTAGGACTTTTCACCCACCTCTTCCGAATTAGGACTTTTCACACACCTAGCCCTCCAAGCTAGGATTTTCAACACCTAACCCTCCTGGTTAGGATTTTCCAACACCTAGCCCTCCAAGCTAGGATTTTCCATACCATACCTGATCCTCGACTAGGACTTAATCATAGTCATCATAATCAACCTAAACTAAAATTGATGTCAACACCAAAACAACAATCAAGGTCAGACTGCATCAACAATCTCCCCCTTTTTGTTGTTTGACAATCCGATTTTATGTTTAGGGATTCTCAATCAATTTCTCAACTTCCAGAATCATAGGGGAATCAAGATCCTCCCCCTACAATATAATCATCCTAAACTTAACCAACCAACACTCTCCCCCTTTGTCGAACACCGAAAAGGGGTCTAGAAGGGCTGTTAATTTTAAACCATACTCCCCCTCAACCCTAGGGATATCCCAAAACAACAAAGATTTGATTGATTTTTGATAAGAATATGAATAAATATGACAAACAGATATAGGCATGGCAAAACAAGCATATGTATCATATGAGCATGGCATCATAAGCATGTACATAGCTATGTATCAAATATGCAGATAGTACAGCATAGCATCAACAATAAGCATACGCAAGTAAAATAGACATGCAAGGCAAATTCAGAAAAGTCAAGTCATAAAACATCCAGCCAAATATCAAGATGCAAGACACATGCATCAAAAGCAAAATACGTGCGGCTCAAAGCCATAACGGACAAGTCATAGGGCATACAGCCCGAAAGTCACATAAATCAACCAGTCAAATACGCATAACACCAGAAGAGACACTGGTCATCCAAACTCAAACGTCAGTGGGGGGGTCGTCATCGTGCATGAGATCATCTATCGTGGCATCAGCAGATCCTGGTGCAGCACTGCCTGAAGGAGCATTCCCTGGAAATGTATGGCGGTGCCACTCTGCGTACCAAGTCTGCTGCAATGCCTGGACCCCAGAGACAGTAGACTCTATGCCGGTCAATCGGTGAGCAAAGGAACGGAAATCCGTGCGGTCCTCCTCTCGATGGAGCTCCCTCAAATGAATATCCTCCTGGAGGATCCGATCCAGCTCGGACTTCTGCCATCGTAGATCTGGGTCAGGCTCATAGTCGTACTCAGCGTCAGCAGCAGAAGCCTCATGAGGTGCAGCAGCCTCGGGTGGTGCCTGAAAATGTGGTGCTCCGCCAGGTAGGTCACCGAGTCCTCTCCCATCCTTCCAAATCAAGGCCCCATCGCGCTCTCGAATAATAATGCCGGACTTGGCAAAAGCACGCCGACCCAGCCGACAATCCTGCCTGACCATGGGCACGGTCCTGCCCTTGGTGACATCAACACCAACTGACATAAGCCAGTCAGTGATGACATGATCAAATGGCATGTAGACCGTGCGACGGCTCGGCTCTCGATAGGATAGGATAGATTGGAAGATGCTCTCCATGATATCGAAGTCCATCCGGCGGTGCATGCCGTAGAGCATAAGGCAATGGTAGGGTCGGATCTCGGTCAAAGGCTTTGAGGTGATGGGCAAGATGCAATTTGTGATTATCTTGAAAAGGATATAGTCAACTGGAGCAAGTCGTAGGGCTGCAAAAGTAGAAAAATCAGGACCCAGCTCATCGAGACCAGCTGGGCGGGGATGACCAAAGAAGTGCTGATATATATCATCAGGAGTAGTGTCCGCAAAAGGAGCTAGTAAAGGATTAGGAAGCTCGGGGTAGATCGAATACAGATTCGGTGATCGTCGACCACCCAAATACTCTGCCAAAATCTCGTAAGAAAAATCAAGGTTCCTCTTGGCGACTCGAGTGGTGAACTCGAAGCCTCCTTGAGGTCCCTGCTGAAGGTTGTTATAGAACTCGGAGACTAGGTCGTAATTGATAGTCCATTCCAAGGAAAGAAGGAAGCCCAGGTTGTAAAAAGTGACAATCTCCAAGACGGAGGGGCAGTACTCAGTTAGGAAAGGGACATCAATGGATCGGCAGGTTAATAATTTGAAGGTCCTCGATTGGAAGGCCTGTTCACAGGCCGCATTTGGAAACCGGGAGCTTGAAGAAGGCTGTGGCCTTCTGGAAGGTGCAGATGAAGAAGGGGTTTTCCCCCTCGAACTGCCCTCAGCAACTTCCTTACCCTTGGAAGATTTTCTAAAGAATTGAATTGAGTGAATTGATCATACACATAGTTTGAATCAATTGGGCAATGTTGACACGAGCATAGGTTGAATCAAAAATTCAAGAGTTGATCATACAAAGAGTAATCACAAGGTAGACATTAGATCAAAAAGGAGGACAATAATGAGGTGAAAGAGAGATTTGAACATAATCATAAGATGAAGCATGGAGAGAAAGGTCACAGCCAACACAAGAAGGTCACGACACAACACAAAACATGGTTAGGCTCAAAACATAATCTATGAACTGATTTGAAGAGAAACTAAGCCAAAAACTCACTTTGGTGTCATTGGTGAAGTTCTTGAAGATTGGAAGAATTGGCTTGCGCAAGGGAAACCTTCGGCGCAAGAGAGATCGCAAAGCCCCTCAGCAAGAGAGAACATCGCAGGACGCAGGAAGAAGACAGAGCTCGGAAGAGCCCTCTTAGAACCGCACGCGCACACTCACGATAGGAAGACGAAGGCACTGGGGAAGCTCTCGCACGAAGTGAAGGTCGCGCAAGTGGGAGGTTTCGGCACTAGGGTTCGGCAACGAAAGGTTTCGAAGGAATTAATCGGTTAGTGGATCGGTCCACCAACCACAATTTAATGCGTTTGAACAGATCACCGTTCGATCTGATAGCGCCCAGACCGATCAGGCTCCAGCCTGATCGGACTGACCTGGCCTGATCGGTCGGGTGACCGATCAGGAGCTCTCCTGATCGATCGGCTGATCGATCAGGACACGAACAGTAGGATTTGGAGGGAAACCTATGAGCCCCCTGATCGGTCTGTGGACCGATCACCATAGGGTGCCAGATCGGTCTGGGGACAGATCCAAGCTAGCTCAGTAAGTTTGGTCAAGATTTCAAAAAGTCACTGCTGCCCCTCCGATCGGTCTGTGGACCGATCGTTACAGAATGGAGCCTGATCGGTCCGGGGACCGATCAGCCCTACTCCTGATCGGTCCAGTGACCGATCAGGGTTCTTGAAACCTTCAGATTGTTACATGATTTCCATAGGGATTTGGTGAAGGATACCGAACTTGGAAGTCGTCCCTTGTCTATAATTAATCCCCAATCAAGGATCAAAGGTCCTTAGGGTTTGAACAAGTCACTTTGCTCCACCAAAGTGGAGTCAAACTCAAACAACAATCATTCAAACAATTTGTGCCAAATCCAAGGTTCCAAACAAGTTTCCTTGATTGGAATGTCCAAGTATGATCATGGAGCCAAATACACATATGTTATGCATTGGTTTTCCCCATACTTGGTCACCGAAGTGATTATTATCTCGTCAACTTAATTTCTCAAGGAATACATTGACATTTTGAGAAATTGAGTTGATCCTAACATCTCACCCCATTTCTAGCAAACAAAAATGTTTTGGTAAACCTTATAGTTTGTGTGAGATGTCCCCAAAGTTACCCAATTATTTCCCAACAATTCGAAATAATCATGAAGGGTTTTGTATGCATTTAGGAAAACTATGAAGCGCGACACATTCCCAACTCCCGTCTTAGGAAACTAAATTCATTTTCGGGGAGTGGTTTAGTGAAAATGTCAGCTAGGTTTGATTTGGACTCTACATGTGAGAGGACAATATCTCCCCTAGCTACATGATCTCTAATGAAGTGGTGACGCACTTCAATATGTTTGGTCCTAGAGTGATGGATTGGATTTTTGGTTAGGTTAATTGTGCTAATGTTATCACATAACACTTGCACACCCTTGTAACTCAAACCATAGTCCTCTAAAGTATGTATCATCCACAACAATTGCGATACGCTCTCTCCCATGGCGATGTATTCTGCCTCGGTCGTGGAGAGAGCAACACAATGTTGCTTCCGACTTAACCAACTCACTAAGGACGAACCTAAGAATTGGCAACCCCCACTTGTGCTCTTCCGGTCCAACTTACATCCAGCGTAGTCAGAATCCGTATAGCCAATTAGATCAAATGATTCGGTACTGGGGTACCATAGACCGACTCCAATTGTGCCTTTGAGATATCTCAAAATTCGCTTAACAGCGATCAAATGAGATTCCTTGGCACACACTTGATACCTAGTGCACATACCCACAGCAAATAGGATATCCGGTCGACTAGCTGTGAGGTATAGCAAACTACCTATCATGCTTCGATATTGAGTCAAATCGACGGGTTTACCACTGTCATCATTGTCTAATCTTGTATTTGTAGCCATGGGAGTGGTTACCTCTTTTGAATCACTCATGTTAAATTTTCGAAGAATTTATTATGTATACTTTGATTGGTGCACATGGATGTTGAGGCAATCGACCCTTAAATGATTGGGAGATCATGGTTTTAATGTGTGGGCGAATAGGTTTAAAGTTAGAGTGTTTTGTTGTATTTGATTTGTGTGATTGAGTTTGCAGGACTTGGAGAATCACACTTGGTGAACCTATCCGAGGGACGAGAGCCGAGGGAGGAGAGCTCCAAGGGCAAGCCGGGAAGTGGACTTCAAAGGGCACACGTGAAGGGTGGCATGGAGACAAGCCAAGGGAAGGCTTGTGTGCGCATCCGAGGGACGATAGCCAGAGGAAGAGGACTTCAAGGGGTGAGCCAAGGGAGCAGACCTGAAGGCACACGCGAAGGAGAAGGTTTGAGGTGGCTGGAGTTGAGCTGGGAGGCAGGGCAGTCGATTGGCCCAGAGGCAGTCGACTGCCAAAACCCACAGAAAGTTCGCAGCTTCGGACCAGTCGACTGGCCTTGGGGCAGTCGACTGGTATACCCCAAAACTAGCCGTTGGCTAGCCGTTGGCCGACATTTAATGCCGGGCCAGTCGACTGCCCTTGGGACAGTCGACTGGTGCGAGCCTGGACAGACTGCGAATCTGTCCTTTTCACCTATAAAAGGAGGCCTCGTTACATGTGTCTGTACAGTTCCGTACAGTAACGAAGTGCTGCCAAATTGTAGAGTGTTCTTTTGCTTCCTTCATCGTATTTCTACATCTGTAAAGAGAAAGCTACTACTGTAAAGGTTTCTCCACCTCAAGGAGACTTTTCGATAGTGAAAAGTGGTGCTCGCGGCGTGGATCCTTGGATTAGTCACCCATCTGGGTGGATACCAAGTAAAAGACTTTTTGTTAGCATTGTTATTCTCTTTACATATTATTTCCGTTGCGCTAACAGTTTTGTAGAGATCAAACGGTCCGCGAAAGTGCATTCACCCCCCCCCCTCTGCACGCCTACATCGATCTTTCAGTTGGTATCAGAGCCGGTGCGTTTTGGAAGATCTAACAATCAACCAGAACATCTATAATGGCGTTTCAAGAGGGATACTCCACCGCACGACCACCGTTTTTCGACGGCAACGACTTCGCATACTGGAAAGGTAGAATGCAGTACTATCTTATGAATGACATAGAAACTTGGATAAGTGTTGCAGATGGCTTCGAGGCGCCCGTCGATGAAAGAGGAGATCCTACCCCTATGAGAACATGGTCTAAGGAAGTGATGAAAAGGGCGCAGTCAAATGCCAAGGCCTCCACTACACTGCAGTGCGGGCTCTCAAAGGAGCAACTGAACAAAGTGGGGCCATTCAAGAGCGCCAAAGAGCTATGGGACAAGTTGGTAGAACTGAACGAGGGGTCCAACGAGTCCAGAAGAGCCAAGAAGGACTTGTTGGTGGCTCAACTGCAATCCCTCTCCATGAAGAGCAACGAGACCGTCAGTCAGCTGCATGGAAGGGTAAAGGAAGTAATCAACGAGCTCCATGTAATTGGAGAGAAAATCGAAAACTGGGATATCGTCAGGTATGTCTTACAAGCCTTCCCGAGAACCACCCTGTGGGCATCCATGGTTGATGCTTACAAGGTATCGAGGGACTTATCTTTAGTTAAATTAGACGATCTATTTTGTGAATTTGAACTGCACGAGCAAGCTAACATTTCGGTAAAAGAGAAAGGTATTTCTTTTGTTGCAGAAAAGGAGAAGAAGAGGAGAAAGGAGAAGAAGAAGGTGATCTACTCATCATCCTCGGACTCAGAGGAGTCAAGTGCCTCCATGGACAGTGATCAAGAGGCCTTTATGGTAAGAAAATTTCGTAAAACATTTAAAAGTTTTTCTAACAAATCATATGCTAGGAAAGGGGCCAAAGGTAAGGGTAAGGCCAAGGAGATAATCTGCTACAACTGTCATCAAGAGGGACATATGAAGAACGAGTGTCCACAGTTGAAGAAGAGGGAGGACAAGAAGGAAGAGAAGAAGAAGAATGACAAGAAGAAGTCAAAGGGAAAGGAGAAGAGTGCCACGAACCTCAAGGCAACTTGGGACGATCCTTCATCCTCAGAGGAAGAAGAAGAGCAAGTATCCCACTTCGCTCTTATGGCACAAGATGGTTCAGATTCTTCAGACGATGAACGGAGCTCAAGCAGTGAAGATGAGAGCTCCTCCACCTCATCATCATCAGAGTCAGAAGCCTCGGTAAGTGAGGTATACCACTTACCCTCTTCTACCTTAGTGAAAATTATTTCTAGCACAAACATGGATTTAGCTAAGGCTAGAAGTAGAATTAAGGATCTTAAGGAAGAAATTGCCATGCTTAGAGTAGAAGCTATTAAACTTAAAGATTTGCATGCTAGCTCTACCTCTTCACATGTCTCACATATTGAAAATGAAAATAGGGAGTTAAGGAAACAAGTAGATGACCTTACAAAGGCCCTTAGGAAATTTCAAGTAGGATCAAGTAACCTTGATATGATCATTAACAGCCAAAGGGCGGTATACAACAAGGCAGGATTGGATTATAGGCCTAAGACCAAGGAGGTAGCATTTGTTTCACTCACTGGTAGGGTTGGTGCATCTAGGAGATTAGGGGCTAGGGGAACCACAAAGAAGGCATGGGTACCTAAGAAATTTTTAAATGAATCTTCTGGATCAAAAATATGGGTACCAAAAGAGTGTGTTTTTCGTGTTTAGGTAAAAGTGAAGGAGGCCCCAACCTTGTGGATAGTAGATAGTGGATGCTCAAGACACATGACCGGAGATGTGAGCAAGTTCACCACTGTTAGCTACTTAAGAGAAGGGACGGTCTCCTTTGGGAACAGTGGAAAGTTAAGGATCATTGGTAGGGGCACAATTGAGGTATCTCCCACTATTTCAATTCGTAAGGTATTTTTAATTAAGGATATGAAGTTTAATTTATTAAGTGTAAGTCAACTATGTGATGCTGGGTTTAGAGTAGAATTTCATGCTAAGAAATGTGTAATAAGACAAAGTGAATCAAACACTATCATATTAGAAGGGTTTAGAGAGGCAAACTTGTATTATCTTGATCTATCTTATGCTACTAACAATGTTGTCAAGTATCTCATATCCAAAGAAGAAGAAGGGTGGTTGTGGCACTGAAGACTTGGACACATCAACATGAGGAACATTGCAAGAGTGGCCAAGGAAGAATTGGTGAAGGGGCTCCCAATGATCAAGTACGAAAAGAACAAGTTGTGTGATGCATGCCAAGAGGGTAAGCAATCCAAAGCATCACACAAAGGTAAAACCTTAATTACCACTTCCTTGCCTTTAGAACTTTTACATATAGACTTGTTTGATTGCCATAGTACTCCATCACTTGTAGGGAGTAAGTATTGCTTAGTAATAGTAGATGACTTTTCTAGGTTTACTTGGGTCTACTTCTTGAAACATAAGGATATTACCCTAGACATATTTATAGGATTTAGTAAAAGGGTAGAAAACAAAAAGAACATCAAAATAAACTGAATTAGGAGTGACCATGGTGGGAAGTTCCAAAACGCTAGTTTCACACAATTTTGTGTGGAAAATGGGTACAAGCATGAGTTTTCATGCCCTAGGACTCCTCAACAAAACGGGGTAGTTGAGAGGAAAAACCGAGCCTTACAAGAAGCGGCTAGGACTATGTGATAGATACCTTTTTAGTGATTATTTGAGTTGCTAAAATCCATGTTTAACCTATGTTTTTATTGCTTAATTGTGAAATTGCCCTAGGTTTTAGAACTTACTCTTATTTTGGACTTAATTGCAAATTTGCATTAAATTGGATTATTTAGCCACTTAATTTCTGATCTATTTTTGTAGGCATGAAAGGTTCATGGACCTAGGGCATACTGGGTCAAACTTGAGTCGGAAGTGGAACCGGATCGAATTATCAAGCTTACAATTAATCCGGGCCGTCCGATTCAAAAGCGGCTAGATCTAAGCCATCCGGGATAATCTGAAGCAATCCGAGCTAGGGTTAGGGTTGATCAAGCACTATGATCAAGATCTGAAGGTTTCATTCCAATCAGAGCTCAATCAACCGTTGGATCAAGCTCGGAGGGCTCTAGATCGTCCATTCACAGATTAAGTTGATCTGGACCATCCGTTGCACATCTGGAGGATCCGAGCTACCACGAGGCAGATCCTGACCCCAGATCATCATCATTAAAATTTGGATCAAATCGGAGCAAGATCAGCTGTTGGATTCAGCCAAATCAATCTGAGCCGTCCAATGCTAATTACTTAAGGAAATTTTCGCCGCAGCTTGTTCTTCGTCGCGTCCTCGCCGCAGCTAGTTTCGTTTGGTTTCTTCCTCATTTCTTCTTCGTTTCTTCAGCAAGTTCTTCATCCGAAGGCGTGACCACCTCAATTCGAGCTCATCCTTGAGTGACAGCAGGGATTCGGATTGAGGCTTAGCTTAATTTCGTTTCTTAGCTGTAATTTCAGTTTCTGCACACATTTCTGTTACTGTCTTTGTTTCAGCTGTTGTAGTCTTCTTTTATGAATGGTTTCTGCTTCAATTAGGATTTAATTCTGCAAGTAGTTAGTTAGTGAGCTCGTCTAGTGAACAATTGTCGCAATTTTAGTTCATTTCCTTTTTAATGTTTTGCGTATCAGCTTTGCCAGTTGTGTATCAGAATTTCTGCTTTCTTTCCCTGCGTATCAGTTTAGTATCAAGTTAGCTCAAGTTTTACATTCTGAATTTAAATTGTAGCTTGTCTTGTTTACCAAGCATTTGAATTCCATTTTTGCATTAGTCTCGATGGCTGCATGTCAGTTTGGTTTATGCAAAACTTCAATTTCCATTTCTGCAGTAATTCATTTCTGAAATTGTCAATTTGTAGTTTCTGAAATTTGAATCAACTATGTGTGAGCTCTTATTCTGCATCTATACATTGCAGTTTGTTTCGTTCATATAGCAATTGAGATAAATCTCTGCGTTTCGGTTTTGTTGCAATTTTGATTCATAATTCTGCAAGGCAGCTGTCCGATTTGTTCAGTGTCATTTCTGCAGGTTTAGCAGATAACTCCTGAATTAGTGCTGAGTAATCATTGGTTCTCCTTCAAGTTTTATTTGAACTGTAGATTAGAGAAATTGGTTTCAGTTGGTTTGTTCGATTTTGCATTCGGTTTGATGTCTCATTTCTGCTGTCATGTTCTGAATTACTGCATTTGAATTCGGCACTAGGTTCATTTCTGATTTGTGCATTCATTTCTGAATTTCTTCCTTAATTCATGATTAGCATTTCACTAGTAGCTTAATCTTCCAAGTTGAAGTAATTAGTTTCAATTCGGAATTGTCAATTACAGATTTGGCACTTAATATCATTATGGCACATAGGATCCTTTTATTCCTTTCGGATTAAGTGTTTTCTTATTCACTTGCTTAAGCATTTGTTTTGCATTAGAATACAAACTTGTTTCTTAAATTCGGTTAAGTTACCTTTCTTTCCATTGCATTTTCTTGTCTATTAAAAGCCAAAACCCAAATTTCATTTGAAACCCAAAAACATTGACGACATATAAATACAAGCTCGAATCACACAATATCAACTAGTCCGAGGAAAAATACGACCTGTGGCCCCTTTACTACGTTTTATATTTGATTGCAAAAAGGGTTTCCAGCATTCATTATAAATCTAAATTTGAGACCCACATTCGTGACAGTCATTTTGGGTCCATCAAATTTTTGGCGCCGTTGCCGGGGAAGCAACTAGTTGATTTGTTTGATTTTTGCTTGTGCACTTATTTCATATCATTCTTGATTTATTTTTGTGCTTATTGCTATATCTGTTGATTTGGTTCTATTTGTTTTATCTCTTTATCCACTTTTACTGCGATTTGTTTGTTTTATGACCAGGTCTTCAGGTGGTGATTTAGAAGAATTCGACCCTGAGATTGAGAGGACTTTCAGAGCCAGGAGGAGCCAGGGCATTCTTTCTGAGACTACAGATATCCCTCCTATTCAGACTATTTTCACTCACTCAGGAGTGACATGGCAGATCACCAAAGAACTATGAAGGAGCTCGCAGCACCAGATGCTGCATTTCAGTACTCCAGCATAGCTTATCCAGAGCTGGGGGAGATTTTGAGCTAAGATCTGGACTTATCAATTTGCTGCCAAAATTTCAGGGATTAACTGGAGAGGATCCAAAAGACACCTGCACGAATTCCATGTTGTATGCTCTACTATGAAGCCTCAGGGCATTTCTGAAGAAGACATCAAGCTGAGAGCTTTCCCCTTCACACTGACAGGAGCAGCAAAAGACTGGTTTTATTATCTACCTACGGGCATGTGTCTAGTTGGATCGCATGAAGAAAGCATTTTTGGAAAAGTATTTCCAGCCTCCAGAACAGCTATAATCAGAAAAAGCATCTGTGGAATTCAGCAAGTGGTTGGTGAGACGCTATATGATTACTGGGAGAGATTTAACAAGTTGTGTTCAAGTTGCCCCAGCATCAGATCAGCGAGCAGCTTTTGATTCAGTATTTTTATGAGGGACTCTTACAGATGGATAGGATTTTGATTGAAGCTGCAGCTGGAGGGGCCTTAGTCAACAAATCACCACATCAAGCTAGGGAGCTCATTCAATATGGCTGAAAACTCCAACAATTTGAGAGCAGAGCCTTGACCACCAGAGGAGTGGGTGAAGTTCAGGTAGTTCCTACTGATCAGAAAGAGATAAGGAATTCATTGGCAGAGATCACATCACTTATTAAGGAATTGAAGGTTAATAATGCAAATCAAGGCTCAAATCTTTCAGTACCTCCACAATCTAATCAAGTGGTGAGTGTGTGTGGCATTTGCTCTAGTCAGAGCACACCTCAGATTCATGCCCAACCTCCAATAGGACGAGACAGTAGCAGCATTAGTAAGAGGACAATTTCAAGCAAGAAACAATCCTTATTCCTCTACTTACAACCCGGTTGGAGGGATCATCCAAATTTGAGATATGGAAATTCTTTCTACCAACAAGGCCCCAACAACACAATCTCAGCAACCCAACAAATTTCCAGCAGTCACCAACAACCAACAATCCAGCACCAAAATCAAAGTTTTCAGCCCCTAAATCAGCACTTCCAGCAACCATTTCAGCAGCCATTTCAAGGGTTTCAACAAGGCTTTCAAGGGAATATGAATTATCCACAACCATACCTCTACAGCAGCAAGTTCAACAACCACAGCAAAATTTCCAGCCTTGGAACTCAAGTTTTCAGCCCCAAAACCAAGAATTTCAGCCCAATCAATTTCAATCTCCACAACAACCATTTCAACTGCAAAATCAGAATTTTCAAGGCTGTAACTCTCAGCAATTTCAACCCACATTCCAACCTACTTATCAGCCAATTCAACAGCAATTTCATAACTCCAATCAGCCCCAACAGCCCCAATTCCAACAATTACAACAAGATGATATCATTGGAGCTATACAAAACCTCGGAAGGCAAATGGGACAATTGGCTAATGATGTGAATCAACTTAAGGCTCAAGGATCAAGCCAACTACCTTCCCAAGCTGTTCCCAACCCAAAGGGAAATGTTAGCGCAATTTATTTGAGGAGTGGGAAGGTTGCAACAACTCAAAATGATCCGAGAGTAGATTTTCTGAAAACAGGGCAGCATCTTCGTTTCCAGCCCAAATCAGTCCCAAAACCACTCCAATTTCAGTGGATACCACTCCTAGCCCGTGCCAAACTTCTTCATCTAGCAATCCTCTAATTTTGGTGGAAAACGGAGAATAAATCAGTGGCGAGACAGATTTTACAGCAGCTCCAAAAAGTGGGACAGCAGCTCAAAAATCAGCCCCTCCCATTCCGGTTCAAGAGGAAGAATTTAGAGTGCCCTTGCCTTTTCCAAATGGGAGAACTCCTACCAAAAGACACGTGGAGGAGGAGAAAGCAAAAGAGTACAATGAGCTGGTAAAACTTTTTAGTAAAGTTGAAATTAATATACCCTTGCTGACGATGATTAAACAGGTTCCTAAATATGCAAAATTTTTGAAAGATCTATGTGTTAACAAGAGGAAGCTTAAGGAAAATGAGTTGGTCAGCATGGGAAAGAATGTTTCATCACTTATCCATGTCATACCTCAGAAATGTGAAGACCCTGACATGTTTACTGTATCTTGTGAGATAGGAAGCACCACGCTACATGATGCCATGCTTGACTTAGGAGCTTCTATTAATGTCATGCCCAGGACAGTTTTCCAGATGCTTGGCATTGGCCCTCTACAGCCCACTGGAATTGTGATTCAGCTAGCAGACCGGAGTCAGACCCGCCCGGCAGGGGTTATTGAAGATGTATTGGTTAAAGTGAAAGAGTTGATTTTCCCTGCGGACTTCTACATTCTAGACATGGAGGGAGAGTACCTTGCACGTAGATCCCCACTTATCCTTGGAAGGCCTTTTCTGAAGACTGCTAAAACAAAGATTGATGTTTATGCTGGCACCCTTTCGATGGAGGTGGGAGACACAGTAGTCCAGTTTAGCATTTTCGACGCCATGAAGGACCCTAGGGGAGATCACTCTATTCTGAGCATAGACACCGCAGATGAGACTGTTGAGGCACAGATCATTGATGACGATGGTACATGTGACATAGTGGGAGGAGAGTTGATTTCAGAGGAGACTTTACCTGATTTTTCTTATTTTGTATTTTGTGATGATATTGTTCTTGATAGCCCTAATCTTTTTAATAAGGTTGTTGCAGGTATTGCTAAGGAGGCATGTACAGGAGATTATTCTACAGGTGTAGGGGATTGCACAGAGCCCTAGGGACCACCACCATTTCCAGAAAGTGTAGGGACTTGCATGATGGGAGCAAGTACCCAAGGATCACCTATACTAGTTGAATGTCCACCAGAATTCGAACCTGAGATGGAGGTATTTCTTATAGACCCCACAGACATTTTTCAGCATGTTCAGGTAAGTATTTCTTCTTTACCTTTAGAAAATCTCAGACCCAGAATTGATTTTATTGGTTGTGACACATTGCTTGATACATGCTTGATGGAAAATAATTGTGATATTTCTATTGAAGTGCCAAAAATTGAATTCTTTGTTTGTGAAGAGTTCCTGGATGCAAATTTTGTAGGAAATAATTGTGAAAAATTTATTGAGGCACCAAGAATTGACTTTATTGGATGTGATACATTTTTGGATACATTTTATACAAAGACTGATATTGTTTCATTTCTTTTTTATCTTGCAGGACCCCAAAAACTTCTGGAGTGGATGCTTCATCTGAATAGACTTAAACCTCCTGGAAGGTGTTCCAAAAAGAATAAAGAGGGAGTAGACTTTACTTTAATTCGAAAAACTCTATCTCTTAAATGGGTCTTGTATCTAAATAACCTTCGGCCACCTGAACAGATTGCTGTACAGTCCAAGTGTGGGGGAGCGATACACCGTGAAGTTGAACAAATAAAAGAAGCTCTTCCGCACACCCCGACCCCTCCACTAGCACGATGGAGGCTGTTCTGGATAGACTCCGACCGCCAGAAATAAAGGGAGTTTGATTTTTTCTTGCCTTCTCCTTTATTGCATGTTTCACTTTTAAAATGAGTTTTTGCTAATAAATACGTGAGTAGAGTAACATAAATAAGAGTCATTGTAAATACCATGTTTTTGCATGATTAGGAATAAATGTATCCCTTTAGGTTATCTTCATAGCATTTTAGAGCCTTTTGAAAATAAATTAAATTTGGTTGTTAAAACTTAGGGTTTGAGCTAATGGATGAAATCTTGGATGCTTGAGTACTACTTGCTTTAGATTCTTAATTGAGGACTTGGGATGAATTATTTTTACCTAGTGAGAATTAGCCTTATATTTGTGATACACATATGTTATTGTACTCTAGAACTTGCTTAGGATCTTTCAAAATCATATTTCAATGATTGGATCACATCTATAGCGGCTAATCACTTTTCTTTACCTTTCCATAACAATTTTGGCAAAAATCATGTTCATTCCATTTTTCTTTACTTATTTCCTACTCTTGCCCCATTTTTTATCTATGGACTTGTTGTTTGGGATGTTTCTTAGTGCTACTTTGCCCGAGACGGACAAAGATTTAAGTGTGGGGGAGTGACTAGTGATATGAAAGCAATTTTTATCAAGGATGCACTTCATTTCGAAAAGAAAAAAAAGAGAAAAAAAAAATTTTGTGCCACGGGAGTTGAGTTTGGTGCCAAGATCAAGCAAGAAGAAGTAGTTGAGGAAGACAACAATTGAGGCATCTAGATTCTTGCTCATTATTTAAAGATCCAAGGGGCATACAATGAAAAGAAAAAAATCTGCAATGTAGAAAAAGAAAAAAAATTTGGCATGCAAGTGGAAGAAGATGTATCAAAATGCCGTGGAGCATGTTTCGGCCATTATGATAGAGGATGAATTGCATGTGAAACCAATGCAGGAATTGTGTGCCAAGTTGAATTCAGTGAAGAAGAAAGAAAAACTGAACCAAGTGGAAAAGAAATGAGCAGAAAAAAAAAACAAATGCAGAAATGTTGAGCCAAAACAGAAAAATTTTGTGCCGATTTGAACTGAGCTGAGTTGTGCTGAATCTGACGGCTGTGGAATGATACAAGCTGAACCTGGAAGCAAGCTGTAATGTGCTGAAGTTATTTGGGAAGCTAAGCAGATTCAGTTATAAAAAAAAACAGTTTGTATGAACTTGAAATTGATTGTGCCATGGATGGAACTTAAATTTGTTGAGCTGAATTTCTCAAGTGAAGCATGTGAACTTTCCACTGTTATTTGAGGCTAATTGTTGTGGGAAATCAGAGATTGCAAGGTCTGAATCGTTTGACTTGAATCTGAGACAAAAATAGAAAAAAAAACAGTTTGAAAAACAAGAAAAACAAAGAAGCAAAGTGGACACACAATTGAAGACTTGGCACCATTAAATTAAGTTTCTCTCATTCGAATCAAAAGCTTTGCTCCACTACAAGTCTGACCTTGCCAGGATAAAAGAAGAAAAAAAAATCAGAAAAGAGAAGAAAGAAACAAAGTTGGCACGCAAGGGTGGAAGTTGGCACAATGAGGTCAAGGAAGGGTTTTTCATTCAATTCAAAGGCAATTATTTAAATTGGATTTCACCACACTTTTGAATTCACTAGAGGATTGTCAAGAGGGCAGAGTTCATTGGAAACATCCTTGAGCACTCAAGTCTCCCACTTTATCAAATTTTCCATTTTCTTAGCTTTTATTCCATTTCTCACCATTTTCCATGTTTTCACTTGTTTTGTAGATATTGATCCTAATCATGAATAATGGTGGAGAATAGATAATGAGCAAGCCTATGGTAGTGCAAGAGGCATGTGTGTTTGAGTGAGCTCCACTTCCATCATCAACTTAGAATTTAAGGAGAGAGCCACCCAAAATTTTCCTTGAAAGGCTAGTGATTTAAATTCATCTCAATGACTCATGATGGATGAAAAAGCTAAGTTGTTGATTTAAGGACGAGATACTAATCCATAGAGCTTAGATTTTTGAGAATTAAAAACCTTAGGTAATTTCTTTTCATTTGCTTCTAATTATGCTTAAGGAAATCTAGGGGATACATACTTAGTAGTTTCGCGAGACGCTCAAGCTTAAGTGTGGGGGAGTTGATAGATACCATTTTATTGATCATTTGAGTTGCTAAAATCCATGTTTGACCTATGTTTTTATTGCCTAATTGTGAAATTGCCCTAGGTTTTAGGATTTCCTCTTATTTTGGACTTAATTGCAAATTTACACATTTTTGGATTATTTAGCCACTAATTTTCTGATATATTTTTTGTAGGCATGAAAGAATCCTGGACCTAGAGCATATTGGGTCAAACTTGAGTCGGAAGTGAACCGGATCGAATTATCAAGCTTACGATTAATCCGAGCCGTCCGATTCAAGAGCGGCTAGATCTGAGCCATCCGGGACAATCTGAAGCAATCCGAGCTAGGGTTAGGGTTGATCAAGCACTATGATCAAGATCTGAAGGTTTCATTCCAATCAGAGCTCAATCAACCGTTGGATCAAGCTTGGAGGGCTCTAGATCGTCCATTCGAGGACTAAGTTGATCTGGACCATCCGTTGCACATCTGGAGGATCCGAGCTACCATGAGGCAGATCCTGACCTCAGATCATCATCATCAAAATTTGGATCAAATCAGAGCAAGATCAGCCGTTGGATTTCATCAAATCAATCTGAGTCGTTCAATGTTAATTATTTAAGGAAAAACCTGCGCAGCTCCTTCCTTCGTCGCGTCCTCGCCGCAGTGGTTTTCGTCGTTTCATCTTCGTTTCTTCTCATTTTTCTTCAGCAAGTTCTTCGTTTTGAAGGCGTGACCACCTCGATTTAAGCTCATCCCTGAGTGACAGCAAGGATTCGGATTTAGGCGTAGCTTAACTTCGTTTAATAGCTGTAATTTCAGTTTCTGCACACATTTCTGTTACTGTCTTTGTTTCAGCTATTGTAGTCTTCTTTTATGAATTGGTTTCTGCTTCAATTAGGGTTTAATTCTGCAAGTAGTTAGTTAGTGAGCTCGTCTAGTGAACAATTGTCGCAATTTTAGTTCATTTCCTTTTTAATGTTTTGCGTATCAGCTTTGCCAGTTGTGTATCAGAATTTCTGCTTTCTTTCCCTGCGTATCAGTTTAGTATCAAGTTAGCTCGAGTTTTACATTCTGAATTTAAATTGTAGCTTGTCTTGTTTACCAAGCGTTTGAATTCCATTTTTGCATTAGTCTCGATGGCTGCATGTCAGTTTGGTTTCTGCAAAACTTCAATTTCCATTTCTGCAGTAATTCATTTCTGAAATTGTCAATTTGTAGTTTCTGAAATTCGAATCAATATGTGTGAGCTCTTATTCTGCATCTATACATTGCAGTTTGTTTCGTTCATATAGCAATTGAGATAAATCTCTGCGTTTCGGTTTTGTTGCAATTTTGATTCATAATTCTGCAAGGCAGCTGTCCGATTTGTTCAGTGTCATTTTTGCAGGTTTAGCAGATAACTCCTGAATTAGTGCTAAGTAATCATTGGTTCTCCTTCAAGTTTTATTTGAACTGTAGATTAGAGAAATTGGTTTCAGTTGGTTTGTTCGATTTTGCATTCGGTTTAATGTCTCATTTCTGCTGTCATGTTCTGAATTACTGCATTTGAATTCTGCACTAGGTTCATTTCTGATTTGTGCATTCATTTCTGAATTTCTTCCTTAATTCATGATTAGCATTTCACTAGTAGCTTAATCTTCCAAGTTGAAGTAATTAGTTTCAATTCGGAATTGTCAATTACAGATTTGGCACTTAATATGATTATGGCACATAGGATCCTTTTATTCCTTTCGGATTTAGTGTTTTCTTATTCACTTGCTTAAGCATTTGTTTTGCATTAGAATTCAAACTTGTTTCTTAAATTCGGTTAAGTTACCTTTCTTTCCATTTCATTTTCTTGTCTATTAAAGCCAAAATCCAAATTTGAATTGAAACCCAAAATTCATAAACGACACCTAAACACGAGCCTGAATCAAATTATATCAACTAGCTCCGAGAAAAATACGACCTGTGGCCCCTTTACTACGTTTTCATATTTCGATTGCAAAAAGGGTTTCCAGTTATTCATTCACATCTAAATTTGAGACCCACATTCGTGACAGTCATTTTGGGTCCGTCAGGCACTTCGGAGGGGCCCGGGATATCCTCCTCCGTGCTGGATGCTCCCCCAGAAGTATGACCCTCGGCCGAGGCCTCCTTCAGCTCCACTAGTCGAGGGCCCAGAGAGGCCACCTTCTTTGCCACCCAGACCTTCTGGCGCAGATGCACGCTCGTCAGCTGGGGCTTCGCTGATTTACTCGCTTGCCTTTTGAGTCTTCATAGGGGTTGGGCGGGGGTGGCGACGGCAGCGTGGGGCTCCGCAGCAGGAGATGGCGCCCGTTGGTGGCACTTTGAGAGGGGGATTGTGTCCTCCTCGGTGATTGCGGGGGACGCTGGAGGTGCACGTGTTCTCCTCCTTCGAGGGGCAGGAGGAACTGGCCGTCTCTTCTTGACGTCGTCTCGGGGCAAGATGAGCCGCCTGCGCCTCGTCTTCCCAGTCGGCTCTTCCTCCGACGGAAGAACCCGAGGTGTAGGTTCTTCATCGCCACCTCCCGTCCCAATGGGAGCGGGAGAAGGATCAGCTCCCTGAGCATCGAGCATCTCCTACGTCCGCTCCAAGCCTTCGGCCTGGTCGACCATCGAGGCGGTGGGAGCTGGAGGAGGGGCGAGGGCTTGTTCATCGGCTAGCTCCCATTTAAGGAGCTTGCTCATTCCGGATAACATGACGTTCTCTACAATACAAAAATAATAAAATACCTATTAGAATCAACAAGTATTTAACAAAAGGTTGAACTTACTGAGGCTATGGCTAAGGCTGGTGGCTTTGGAGCTGAGACCAGCCCGATACAGGAGTTCTTCACACTGCACCAGGCTGGGGCTGTGGAACTCCATGCCGGCCAGGACGCTTCTGGCCCGCTGATACCCCGAGTCTTGCTGGAAGTCGCCCAGCTCTGAAGGAGGGGGTAGGTCTTCTCTCCAGTGAATTGGGCAGAAGGGGCACTCGGGAAGCCTAATGAAGAAAAAACACTCCTTTCATCCCTTGTGGGAGGAAGGGAGGCTTCCTATGAACTTATAGCTAGGGCAAGCAGTAAAACTAAACGCCCCTCTGGAGGCTAAGTTTGGGAGGAAGAAGAAATAAAAAAAGTAAGGGGTCAAAGGTATATTGAAGTGTTTGAAGAGGATAAACGCCCCACCCATCTGAGCGAAGGCGTTGGGAGCCATCTGGTGTAATGGGATATCAAAATAATCGGAAATGGCCATGAAAAAGGGGGGAAGAGGAAAACGTAGGCCGAACTCCACCTGCCCTAAGAAGAAAGTGTAAAACCCTAAGAGGGGGCTCTATGGGGACTGGTCAATACTGGGAACCCTGACCTCCAGTTCCACTGGAATGCCGTAGGCCTCGCAGGCGGCTCTCAGGGTGGCGGACTTAAGCTTAGATGAAGTGGCCATGTACCACTCCGGATGATAAACCCTCTCCTCTTCGAGCCTCCCCTTCCTACCCTGATCTCTTTTCCACTTTCCTTCCTTGCCCATGACTTCGAATGAAAGAGGGAGAAGAAGATGGAAGATGAATGAAACTTACGCGTGAAGAAGAAGCCCTAGCGAAAGAATATACTAGTAGGAAGAAACGGGGTGTGCAATCTCTGATAATCGACAATGCAAGAAGCCGGAAGGACGCTCTCGCTTCCCTTTTTATAGGGAAGAAACCACCCTCGTGCAAAGAATAGACGTACGACGCGTAGATGGTAATGACTGCCAATTTCGAGGCATCACCCCTCTCTATGGCCGTCGGTTGGTATGGCCTTGCGGTGCGTATCAGAAGGAGATCACGAAGAAAAAATCTGACCACATGGCAATACCATACTCACTGGAATGTTCCCTCGCCATTAAGATACCTCATACGCTCTTAATGGGTGATGGACAACTATCATTGCCGGGTCTCGAAACTCACAGGGACTTTTGAATTAATTCAAAGGGCCACCTCGGGCAAAAGGATCGAATGTTTCGATTCCTCGGACCTGACAAATCGTCAAGAGAGAAGGAATGGTAATATGAACCCCGCAGATACTTAGCTTCCCCTCATTGTACTACCAGCCTAATTAGTCAGTCACACTTCCTTCGATTAGATTTGAAGGGGGGACTCGTGATAGGGATGAACATCCCGGGATGGACACGTGGCATGGGGAAGCTACGTGGCAGGGCTCGTCGAACCAGAGCCCCGAGGTTAGACCAGCAATCGGGCTTCCGAGACTACCTCGGGAGAATAGAAGAATGCCCTCGAGGTCAGACCGGGAATCAGGCTCTCGAGACTATCTCGGGAAAATGGATGAAGGTCTCGAGGTCAGCTCGGGAGATGAGACTCCGAGACTGACTCGGGAGAGTGGAGCCCAAAGATCAACATAAGAGTCAGAAAGCCCGACTTCAAGTAGTTGTTCCTCCTTCCATAACAGGAAAGTCATCGGATAATTATTGTCTATAACGCATGATAATTAAGGCCTTAATGACGCAACGACCATTACCAAAAGATAGAATATCTATCAAGTAACCGATGATTAAGGAACGTGGAGGAGAACGTGGGGACACGTGTGATAAAGACCTCAGATATATAAGATGCCTCGCATCCAGGTAAGGGTAAGTTTTCGAAACTAATAGAAAAACTTGATTCCTCGTTATCCTCCGAAAAGAGATAAGATTCCTGACTTTAGCTCCTGACTTGAGCGTCGGAGAGGACTCTACCGAAAAATCTCCCGGTGTGGTCCCTTTAACGCTCGTGTTAATCTCACAGGGTGTGGACGACTTCTCCCCATCACCGTCGTCATGGGTTGCGCTTTGGTGACTCGTCATCCCCGTCATTCACTTTCGGAACAGTCAACATTAGGATAGAGTTGACCGGGACTATAAATAGGCCCCCAGAGCTTAGTTCCAAAGTATCAATCACTGTAAACGAATTTCCTTCTTAGTTTCACTATTTTTCTGAGTTTTATAAGTTTGTAAAGAGGCTTCTCCGCCTCAAGGAGTTCATCTGAAGTTTGCGTTTTATTTTGCCTTGAATTAGCAACCTCCCTGATTGCAAACCAAGTAAATCTATTTGTCTCTTTCTTTTATGTTTTGTTATCAATCTGTTACTGTTATTTGTGAAACTAATCGCTATCTTTGTTTAGAAAAACAAAAGATTTTATTTTATTTTTCAGGGGCAATTCACCCCGCCTCTTTCCGACCGACGATCTCCGACAAGTGGTATCAGAGCAAGGACGCTCCAGAAGGACTAACTACCATCTGAAACAACTTACAAAATGGTCGGATCAGCTATCTATCCGCCAATGTTTGAGGGGAGTTCGCAACTTGGAAGCGCAAGATTCATGCATTTTTCAAAATAGATTTTGATTTATTATTAATTATGAAAAATAGTTTTGTAGCACCCAATGACACTGAAAATAAAGACAAAGACGAAAGCCTATGGACGAAAAAGGAGCAAGCGGACTTTTTGCAAACGGGAAAGCAGAATTTCATCTGCTAACCATTCTACTAGCACAAGAAGTCAACCGAATCGGGACCTATCCGTCAGCGAAGGAACTTTGGGAAAAGATCTTGGAATTTTATGAAGGAACGTTTGAAACAAAATTGGCGAAACGAGATCTACTCCGCAACCAACTCAGCAACCTCCGAATGGAAGAAGGAGAATCAGTTGCCCAGCTGGGACAGTCGACTACCCCTGGGGCAGTCGACTGATCCCACTCAGATTCGAACGTTACAAGTCCAATGTTCGAATCACCAACCAACACCAGTCGACCGCCCTTGGGGCAGTCGACTGGTCCTTCCCTAAGCCTAGGGTTACCCTTCCCGAGTACATTTCTCTCCGCACTCGAACCCTCCCGGCTTAGTTCCCGAGTACAAACACTCACACTCGGACCCTCACGACCTGGTTGACTCTTCAATCAGCAATCACGATCTATTGCCTTCACGCCTTTTTCATCTTCGGCTCCCGTCCCTCGGATGCGCATGCAAGCCCTCGGCTTGCCTCCATGCTACCCTTCACGCATGCCTCGAAGTCTGCATCCCTCGGCTCATCGTCTCTGCTCTAGCAACCTCGACTTGTCGCCTTCAAGCCCACTTCGACTTTGGCCCTGGTCCCTCGGATACACACACAAGCTCGCGGCTTGCCTCCATACTATCCTTCACGTACACCTCGAAGTCCGCTTCCCTCGGCTCATCGTCCCTGCTTTGTCCATGGCCCCTCGAATGCGCACGCAAGCCAACAGCTTGCCTCCATGCCACCCTTCACCTGAAGACATTCAACTAAGTCTATGTGTACCTGCAAATCTACATACTCACGTACACATATTAGTCCAATAATAAACCCTAACTTACTCATATTGACACACACATCAAAACTCATGATCCTCTAGATCATACTTGGGTTGATTGCCCCAACAATCTCCCCCTTTTTGATGTGCGGGAATATGTTTTGTTGGTGCAAGTTGCATCAATGATGTTCTCCTTTAAGTGTTTTAATATTTGACAATACACTTAAGTCAGTGATACATTGAACAGACAAAGGGGAGCAAAAGAGAAGTAACCTAAGTTGAAGAAAAGTCCTAGTTAACCTAGGCACTAAGACCTGGTGAGTGAAGCTAGGCACTAAGTCCCGGCGAAGGGCTGCTGGGCACCTAGCGAAGGGCTGTTAGGTATCAAAACACTAAGTCCTGGCGAAGGGCTGCTGGGCACCTAGCGAAGGGCTCCTAGGTATCGAAACCCCAAGACCTAGCGAAGGGCTGCTAGGCATTGAAGACCTAGTGAAGGGCTGCTAGGCACCTGGCGAAGGACTGCTAGGGAATGAAGTCTTGGTCCAAGGGACTGAGCAACTTAGTTGAGAGATGACTAAGGACAGGAGTAGAGACGGGTCAGGGTTTGGGCGTCTCGAGGTCCGGAGGTATCGGAAGCTATGTAAAAGTCCTCCCGAAGGACTGGGTGGCAACCGTCTCCTGAAAGGAGTAGGTGAAAGGCGCGTTCTCGGGGGTGGGAACTTGCGCAGGTTCGACCTAGGGTTTCGTGGAGATCCGAAGTCCGAACCAAGTCCGTAAGCCTAATATTGTAGGTATACTTGCTTTGTGTTTATGTATCTTGCAGGTACCAAGAACCGTTGACAAAGCAGGTAAGTTGCTGGAAAAAGGCTGATGGGGGCGCCCCCAGTGTTGGGGGCGCCCAGAGCAAGGCATAAAACCCAGTCTTGGGTTTAAACCATGATTGGGGGACACCCGGAATGATGGGGGCGCCCGGGGTAAAGAGGAAAATGCAGTTTTCGTGAAGTAAGCAGAATAGGTGTCAAGGGGGCGCCCGGAAGGTCCGGGGCGCCCGGGTTGAAACCTATATTTGCTGTTTCAGGTTTGAAATGCAGATAAGCGCTCAGGAGGGTGCCCGGGAGGTCCGGGGCACCCTGGTCAAAGATTTTATCACCTGCGGCGAGGTAGGCGCAAGGATAAGGTTTGACTGAGTTATTAGGGGCGCCCCCGACGTCCAAGGCGCCCCCAGGAGTTCTATAAAAGGGGCTTCGACCCCTCTGCTTCAACAACAACTTCCGAGAGTGATTCCAAGCATTCTGACCGACGACAACGCACTAGAGACGAGGCTCTACGACCTGGAGGGTCCAGGAGGAAGTGCGCGGCACTTCGGAGGTCCAGATCGGCCGAGCTTCAGACTTTGTCTTGTTGGTTTGCTTTTATTTTATTCCGCACTTAATATTATTTATCTTTTGATTGTAAACTTGCACTGTAAGTCGGGTTTCTCCGCCTCCGAAAAGTCCGGAAAGGAGACCAATAGTGGACGGGCGTTCCCGTGCATAGGCCTTGGATGTATTGACCCTGGGGGGTAGGGAACCAAGTAAAAATCCTGCTGTGTCCCTGTGCCTGTTTATTTTCGTTCTGCTTTACTTTTCCGCTGCGCTAACGCTTTGAGTTCAGAACGATAATCGAAAGTCTTACGAAGTTTCCGAAATATTTGAACGGTCGATATTCACCCCCCTCTATCGACGGCACCGGTCCTACAATTGGTATCAGAGCCGAGCCGCTCTTCACCGGACTAACCGCCGACGGAGCAAGGACGCCAGGAGTTGAGGGGGAGCCCAGGGTTGAATCAAGTACTTTTAATTTTAAAATGTCCATTTTTAAATTCCATGTTATATGCTTCACATGCAAGCAGAGAGGGCACTACAAAAATCAGTGCCCTACTCGTAAGACTCGGTCCACACCACCGGCGGCAAAGGAGACACCAGCGATAGGAGTCCGGAGGGACAAAAATCACATCAGATGCTTCAAGTGCGAGAAATACGGACACTATAAGAACAAGTGTCCGGCGAAGGTACGTAAAATTTATGTTCCAAAAGTTTTACAAATTCCTACACTGTCTTTAGATAATGTAATTAATTTTCCTGATAAATTAGACTTACTGCACAATAGAATTAATATCTTGCATGTCAAATTAGAAAATGTAGATATGACTAAAATATCAGAAATTAATTTTTTAATTCAGAATATCAATTCAGTAATTTCTAAAATTAATTCTGATAATTTTAATGCTGATAAAATTAGTTCTGATAATTTTAATGCTGATAAAATTAATTCTGATAATTTTAATTCAGATAAATCTGATAATGTTAATTCAGATAAATCTGATAATTTTAATTCAGATAGATCTGAATTCAAAAATCTTAAGGATAATCCTAAATTTGAAAATCCTTTAGATAATTATGAATCCAAATTTGAAAATCCGTTGTATAACTCTAAATTCTAATTTAAAAATTCTAAAGATAATCCAGAAATTAATTTTGAAAATCTTAAGGATAATCCAAAAACTAATTCTGAAAATCTTAAGGATAATCTAGAAATTAATTTTGAATTTTTTGAAAATATTGAAGATGTATCTGAGGATAATTCTGAAGATAATATTGAAGATAAAATTCTCCTAGATAATAACCTAATCATAGATAATCTTGAAAACTATTACAAAACCTTAACTAGTGGTCCATTTTACTCCACCTACTTTGAGGATGTTGAAAGATCTAATCTTGAGGAGGAGATAGAATTGTCTAAGATAAAAGTCATGGTTAACAAAAATTACAAAAGTTCAAATAAATCAGAATTATTAGAGAAACTTAAAAAGAAAAATAAGGATGAGTCAGAAATCATTGAAATAATAAAAATGCTGAACCTAAATCCATAACTATTGATAAATTAATTATTCAAATTCAAATTAAATATTAATTAAATTCAAATTAAATATTTATTAAATTCAAATTAAATATTAATTAAATTAAATATGAATTAAATTCAAATTAAGTATTAATTAAATTCAAATTAAATATTAATTAAATTCAAAATAAATATTAATTAAATTCAAATTAAATATTAATTAAATTCAAAATAAATATAAATTAAATTAAAATTAAATATTAATTAAATTCAAATTAAATCTTAATTAAATTTAAAATTAAATATTAATTAAATTCAAATTAAATCTTAATTAAATTAAAAAATTAAAATTAAAATTAAACTCAAAATCAAATTAATAAATCTTAGTTATTCGAAATTAAATTAAATTAAAATTAAATTACACTCGAAATTATTCAAATCAAATTAAATTCAAATCAAATTAAATTCAACTTAAATCTTAATTACTTTCAAATTAATTAAAATCGAATTAAACCTTAATTAAATCTCAATTAAAATCAATCTTCAAACAAATTCAATTTAATTCAAATAAACTTAACTAATTCAATTTACTTCAAATAAGTTCAGCTTTAATCTTAATTAAATCAAATTAATCAATTTCAAATTAATTTAAACGTCAATTAATTCTTAATTAACTTGAATCCAACTAAATTTTAAATAACTTAAACTCGAACTAAACTAAAACCTTACTCAAACCGCAACAATTAATTCAATAAAATTAAATATGTCAAAGTGGGTTGGCATATTCGCAGGTTCACACGACATGTATCAAATCGGGAATTTGATACATTTTTAGAAACTCGAATAAAATGATTTGAATTGTTTGACTCATGCATAATTGCCATGTCATTGCCACTTCCTTTAATATATGACATGTCATTCATATTTAAAGTTTATGCATGTATTAGAACGGCCATAGGAAAAAGAATAATTGAAACTTGATTAACCT
The DNA here is from genome assembly GCA_024364735.1 of Boesenbergia rotunda. Taxonomy (NCBI): domain Eukaryota; kingdom Viridiplantae; phylum Streptophyta; class Magnoliopsida; order Zingiberales; family Zingiberaceae; genus Boesenbergia; species Boesenbergia rotunda. The sequence continues at coordinate 268,444 of JAGFNQ010003467.1, forward strand.
AGTATTGGGTGGCGGTGAGATGATAGTACGTTAGGGAAGTCAATTCTAATAAGGTCAAGTATTCTCTACATGGTCTCTTTAGACTGGTGAAACTAACCGAAGCTACCGATCCAAGATCCAAACTAGTTAGACCAGAATTTTTTAAAAAGTAATTTTGAAAATGAAATTTCATTAAAAGACTTTGTCAAGGAAAGGGTTGATGATCCAATAAGGCTACGGCCAAAGAAGGTCTAGTGCCTCGCCAAGACCTAGAAGCCAATTTTTGAAATTCAAATTCAAGTTACTTCTTGTCAAATTCAAATCTAACACAAGCTTCAATTAAATCTTAGAATTAATAATAAAAATGATTCAAGCATCTCACAATACACCTATAAGGCAACCATGCTTGTTGTATTGATACATCTAAAATGGGTGAGATGTTAAGGACTAATGAATTGAAAAATATTTTTCAAAATCATTAGAATATTTTCCTAAAAATATATTTTCAAAATAGTGCTTCAAAATAATAATGTTTTTATGAAATTCATGCTTGTCTGATTGAATATACATATTATATGTTTTCAAAAATTATATCTTTTTAAAATTGTTTGATTCACTCAATTAGACACAAGCCTCTTAGGACAACACTAATGTTCCTTAAGGCACATAGTTAGAGTCAAACGGTGTTGGATGCAGGGGGAGTGTTTTGTTCTTTTTATTAAAAATATTTTTCGAAAACTGCACCTTAATTTCCATCACATATGTTTTCAAAATTATCTTCTTTCTAAATTGTGGTTTCAAAATTTATCTACTTAAAAATTATTGTTTATTTGATTTTGATAAACCTTAAAGACACAGAGGAAGGTCCACTTCATGATCTAAAAAGGACTCCTAGGATGTGTCAGTTTTAGGGGGAGTCTGAGTCAACATTCTGACAAGTTTTAAATTATTTATTTTGAAAATTATTAGATTATTCTTTTGATCTGAACCAAACCTTAAGACTCAGAGGAAAAGTACTTGTGGTCAACAAGCTTCCCAGGACTGAGTCAAGTTTAGGGGGAGGTCAAATTAAAGGAATTATTTAATAACATATTTTTCTTGAACTATATCTTCAAAATCTTGCTAAAAACATAAGTATTCTTTCGAAATACTATCATTCTTTTTAAAATACCAGTATTTTCAAAAATTCATCTGGTTTTGATCAATTTAAAAAAAAAGGTGTTTATCTTGAGTTTGGAAAATCCTCCAGGACGCTTAGGAAAATATCCTTGTGGTCAACAAGGATTCCTATGATTGTGTCAGACTGGAAGATAAACCAAATCAAGTATTATGAATTCAAAAATTTATACATTTTTTCGAAATGTACTTACATCCTATTATTCTATTTTTCAGAGAAATTATTTTTATATTTACTTGAGTTTGAAAAACTTTCAGGACACTTAGGAAAATATCCTTGTAGTTAACAAGATTTCCTAGGATTGTGTCAGACTGGAAAAAAAACCAAATCAAGTAAAATGCTATGTTTTCAAAATGCATAATACTTTTCAAAAACTACTTAGATTTTTCAAAGTTTCATCTTTTTCAAAAAGAGTTAGTACTTGCAAAATATGCATAATATTTATATTTTCCAAAATAGCATTCTTTCAAAAGTTATGCATTTTTCAAAAATACTTATAGTTTTCAAAAATTACAAAAGTACTTACATTTTTTTTGATAATTCTCAAAGTACTTTTCAAAGCACATAGCATCTTTTTCAAAATATGCATTTTTCAAAAAAAAATTCAAAATACAGTGCTTTCAAAACTTTTCTTGCACTACGTATTTTCGAATAGAACCAAAGATCTTCATTGATGGTGCAAGTATTTCCTTTGTTTTTTTTTGATGTATGACAAAGGGAGAGAGGTGTGCTTAAGTTAGAAGTTAGAAAAAATTTCTCCCAAAAATTAAAAATGTAGTTTCAAAACTTATATCATTTTTTCATTTTTTCTCCAAGGACAGTAAGTTAGCCCCTTTAAACCAATCTAACTTAAGTTATTGTCAAACATCAAAAAAGGGGAGATTGTTGGTGCAAGTTGCATCAATGATGTTCTCCTTTAAGTGTTTTAATGTTTGACAATACACTTAAGTCAGTGATACATTGAACAGACAAAGGGGAGCAAAAGAGAAGTAACCTAAGTTGAAGAAAAGTCCTAGTTAACCTAGGCACTAAGACCTGGTGAGTGAAGCTAGGCACTAAGTCCTGGCGAAGGGCTGCTGGGCACCTAGCGAAGGGCTGCTAGGTATCGAAACACTAAGTCCTGGTGAAGGGCTGCTGGGCACCTAGCGAAGGGTTGCTAGGTATCGAAACCCTAAGACCTAGTGAAAGGCTGCTAGGCACATAGCGAAGGGTTGCTAGGTATCGAAACCCCAAGACCTAGCGAAGGGTTGCTAGGCACCTAGCGAAGGGCTGCTAGGCATTGAAGACCTAGCGAAGGGCTGCTAGGCACCTGGCGAAGGACTGCTAGGGAATGAAGTCTTGGTCCAAGGGACTGAGCAACTTAGTTGAGAGATGACTAAGGACAGGAGTAGAGACGGGTCAGGGTTTGGCATCTCGAGGTCCGGAGGTATCGGAAGCTAAGTAAAATTCCACCCGAAGGACTGGGTGGCAACCGTCTCCTGAAAGGAGTAGGTGAAAGGCGTGTTCTCGGGGGTGGGAACTTGCGCCGGTTCGACCTAGGGTTTCGTGGAGATCCGAAGTCTGAACCAAGTCCGTAAGCCTAATATTGTAGGTATACTTGCTTTGTGTTTGTGTATCTTGCAGGTACCAAGAACCAGAGACAAAGCAGGTAAGTTGCTGGAAAAAGGCCGATGGGGCGCCCCCAGTGTTGGGGGTGCCCAGAGCAAGGCATAAAACCTAGTCTTGGGTTTAAACCATGATTGGGGGAGCCCGGAATGATGGGGGCGCCCGGGGTAAAGAGGAAAATGCAGTTTTCGTGAAGTAAGCAGAATAGGTGTCAAGGGGGCGCCCGGAAGGTCCGGGGTGCCCTGGTCAAAGATTTTATCACCTGCGGTGAGGTAGGCGCAAGGATAAGGTTTGACCGAGTTATTAGGGGCGCCCCCGACGTCCAGGGCGCCCCCAGGAGTGCTATAAAAGGGGCTTCGACCCCTCTGCTTCAACAACAACTTCCGAGAGTGATTCCAAGCATTCTGACTGACGACAACGCGCTAGAGACGAGGCTCTACGACCGGGAGGCTTTAGGAGGAAGTTTGCGGCACTTCGGAGGTCCAGATCGGCCGAGCTTCAGACTTTGTCTTGTTGGTTTGCTTTTATTTTATTCCGCACTTAATATTATTTATCTTTTGATTGTAAACTTGCACTGTAAGTCGGGTTTCTCCGCCTCCGGAAAGTCCGAGAAGGAGACCAATAGTGGACGGGCGTTCCCGTGCATAGGCCTTGGATGTACTGACCCTGGGGGGTCGGGAACCAAGTAAAAATCCCGCTGTGTCCCTGTGTCTGTTTATTTTCATTCTGCTTTACTTTTCCACTGCACTAACACTTTGAGTTCAGAACGACAATCGAAAGTCTTACGAAGTTTCCGAAATATTTGAACGGTCGATATTCACCCCCCCTCTATCGACGGCACCGGTCCTACATGTTTAAGTTAGGTAAACAATAACAACAATATCAATAGCAATTGAAAATCAAAGCATAGCAAATAAGAGGCATCCTCCCCCTTAAACTATGCCCTCTCCCAATTTTCAATTCTCACTCACAACACCAAGTTAAGTTCTACCCAACTTAACACCACAAATTTTCTTCCGTCAAGTTAAACCTAACTTAACATCACAAGTTCTCCCCCTTTGACACCATCAAAAAAAAAATTGCCCCAAGCAATCCTAACCGCTAGTGTCAAAAAGAACTCACTTTATTTCTGAAAAACCCCTCAGAAATCACCAAACAGCCTTATCAGTCGACTGATCCAACATTAGTCGACTGATACACTCAATTTGCAAACTTCCCGAGACATCAGTTGACTGCCCCCAGGACAGTCGATTGATACAGTCTCAACCTGAATTTTCAGCTCAAATTCAGAAACGCGTAGAAAATTCTACAAAATCCGAAAAAATGTAAAAGTTTGCAAGCATATTTGTTAGGATATAATCTATCCTAGAAAAATATATTTTCATGAAAAATATCAAATGTGTTTGACTTTTGGTACAAACTCTAATCTCCCCAAAAATTGACATTTTGTATCAACTTTGAAATCCATATATGAATCCATATGTTTGCCAACTCCAACCATTACCATTTCACACATAGAATTACTTTCACTTCCCCCTTCTTCTCATGTATTCTTAGTATGATAAACCTCCCCCTCTTTTATCCTTAACCCTAGATTCATATACACGAACCTTCCCTTGTGCCCATATAAGCCATATCTTATCATTCAATAGCAATTCATAAATTTCAAACAATATAAGCAATATCTGTTGGATCGTGAAAACCGATAGAGGGGGGGTGAATATCGGAAGTCGTTACTTTTTCGGAAAACTGAGAGTAAGTGCACAGCGGAAATAAAAATAACATACACAGCACAAAGACACAGTGATTTTTACTTGGTTCGGAGCCTGTGTCGACTCCTACTCCAAGGCCCACGGTCGTTGACCGTTTACTTTGGGCAATTCTATATTTGCGCAAAATCGGTTACAATAATTTCAATTACAAAGAGAGTGTAATAAATTAATAATAAAATATTAAGCACTTCATTACCGACGTCCGGAGTATATCGAATCTTTTTGGGGCAGTGGGACGTCGTCGGCTCGAGGTGAAGCGTTTCCGGAGCAAGGCACGAGCGTAGAAGAACTTTGAAGCGTTGGAAGAAGTGATTGTTGAAGCCTGGGGTCGAGGGCCCTTTATATAGGGCTAGGGGGCGTCCGGGACGTCGGGGGCGCCCCCCTAGGTGAGCGTCTGATCCCCTTATCTTCGGGATCAGTTTTGACCGGGGCGCCCGCAGCGCTCGGGGCGCCCGTATTGACCGGGTCAAAGGTTATCTGCTTGGCTTCGAGGGTTTCTTGGTTCGAGGCATGCGCCAGGGCGCGCCCGCAGCGCAGGGGGCGCCCGCAGCGCAGGGGGCGCCTGGGAGCACGGGGGCGCCCGACCCAGTGTATATTCGAACCAGTCTTCTTGTTACTTGTTTTGTATGGCCCTTGGGGGCACCCGGGACGCTCCGGGCACCCTACTCAGCAACTGCCTCTCTCCTCTGAGGCTTTCTGAGCTGCAGACACACGTTCCTTCGGTCCTGCATCCAGGGTTAGTCCAAAATAAGATAACATAAAAATTAATTAGATTTATACAGCCTTAGCTGTCTTGGTTCTGACTTTGGTCTCCAAAATAGAGCCCTAGGTCGAACCGACGCCTACTGTTCCCTCGACGGGGAACGCGTCCTCACCTACTCCTCTCGGGAGAATTTACCTGATGCCAACCGCTCCTTTGGTTGGACTTTTGCCTGACGGTCCTTTGTCAGGTCTTGGATGCTGGCAGTCCTTCGCCAGTTGCCTAGCAGTCCTTCGCTAGGGCTTTAATACTGGCAGTCCTTCGCCAGTTGCCTAGCAGTCCTTTGCTAGGGCTTTTAATACTGGCAGTCCTTCGCCAGTTGCCTAGCAGTCCTTCGCTAGGGCTTGGATACTGCACACTTAAAATAACTTGTTAGAAAACAAGTAAGACTTAACTTTTGACCTATGTTGCCATTATCAAAACACAGGTTTAGACTTTGGTGCCTTCTGCACCAACAATCTCCCCCTTTTTGATTTATGGCAACCCTAGTTCAAAAAGTTAAGTTTAATCAAGCATAAGAAGGTTAAAGTTTTGTTCCCTCCCCCTGGAAGGAATCTCCCCTAGATGTTTCAAAAAATTGGTGAGGTAAAAAAGCTTGCACTTAGGTACTTTTAAAAAGTATATAGGAAATTTTTGAAACATGATCTTTGAGTACTTAAAAAGTTTGAGGTTTTAAAGTTTCAAGGTACTCAAAGGTTTTGAAAGTGTTAGCTTTTAAAAAACTTAAGTACTTAGTTAACTTAGCAGAATTTTGAAAACTTAAGTAGAAGTTTTGAAAGCTTAAGTATTTTTCAAAAAGTTAAACTTTTGAATACAAGTTTTGAAAGCTTAAGTATTTTTCAAAAAGTTAAACTTTTGAATACAAGTTTTGAAAGCTTAAGTATTTTTCAAAAAGTTAAACTTTTGAAAACTTAAGAATTTAAAAAAAACTTTTGAATACTTTTTGAATAAAGGATGGAGTTAAGAAAATTTTGAAAAGAAATTTTACTTAAGAAAATTTTGAAAGGAAATTTTACTCTCTCCTTTCCTATCTCTCCCCCTTTGCCATATATCAAAACAAATAAATACAGCATAAATGAATGAAAAAGTAAAATTTTTGCTGTACTGAATCAATTCATCATTGAATTTACACTAAATCAATCAATTCTCTGTAGGGGCCTGTCTAACCCAATTAGCTACTTACTAACTGTTATAAACAGTAGTTTTTGCTAGGGTTAGTCAAGTTAAGTATTTTTGTTCAAGTTAGATTTTCTAAACTTGACACTTAACTTGATTGCTATATAAGTTGTATTTAGTGCCCCAATTTCTGCAGATGCACTGACTTAAAGCATCTTGAATTGAGGCAAAGACCTAAGCATCTCAACCCTTTCTAGGTTATCAATCAAAAGTACCCTAAGGTGCTTGTGAGATGCTGGCTTCTAAGTCTATAGGTGCATGCTGTTCTAGGGTTAGAGCCTAGGCTATGTCCATTTTCGAAAATGCCCTAGTTTTGAAAGGGGTAAAAAAATAAATATAAAACTAAGTCGAAAAGATTTTAAAATTGATTTTTGAAATAAAGCTAAGTTGAAAGTGAAAACTGGTTTTGAAATTTAAATAAAACAAAATTCTAGTGTGGTCCCGGGCGCCCTTCTCAAGGGTATGTAGAGACAAAAATTTGTCTTGTCATTGTTTAACTATGGTTTAATCAATTTGACCATGGTTGGGATTGATTTTGACTGTTTTGACCATAGTTTGGCAAGGTTGACCATGGTTTGACTGTGTTGACCAAGGTTGGATTGTGTTGACCAAGGTTTGATAAAATTATCCAAAAATTACTTGAGTCTTAATTCTACTGTCTCACTCAAATCTAGGATTTTCAATCACGTTGACCTTATAGGTTTCATGAGACAGGTTTAGATTAGAAAAACTATTTTGAAAAAAAATTTTGATTAAGTTTGAAAACTTAATTAATTTTGAAAAAAAAAATTAAAAGAAGTTTAAATTTACAAATAACTGAATTTTTGTGCTAGATTCGAATTTGACAAAAATAATTTAAATTTGAATTTCAGAAATTTGCTTCCAGGTCTTGGCGAGGCACTAGGCCTTCTTTGGCCGTAGCCTTATGGGATCATCCACCCTTTCCTTGACAAAGCCTTTTAATGAAATTTCATTTTCAAAATTATTATTTGAAAAATTTCTGGTCTAACTAGTTTGAGTTTTGGATCGGTAGCTTCGGCTGGTTTCACCAGTCTAAAGAGACCAAGTAAACTTGATCTTATTAGGATTGGTTTCCCCAACGTACTATCATCTCACCTCCACCCAATACTATGTTTTCAAATTTCAGTTAAGTTTGTTAAGTCCTTAAACTAACTTAAGTCTAAGCATGGTAAATTGCAATAATTAAATAAACAATCAAACAGGCAGTTTCAATCAAGAATTGTAAGTTTATCTAATAATAAAAATAGTTTTCAGTTTGGCTCCCCCTGGACTAAAGCCACGGTGATGGTTAGGCAAGATGTGAATCTTGTCCTTGGGGATCCAATACTGATTTGATCCAGTCGGTTTGTTTAGGTATAGTTTAGGTACCCATGCCTGAATTTTACCTCTGGACTGATTCAGTACAGCAAGGTATGATCTTTGCCGAGATTTGGTTCTATAGCCCAATCCTGATCGATTTAGAACTGATTTCTGTTTTCCAAGGATCATGTCAAGACTCTTGGAACCAGATGTAAATCGTTCTAATGCTGATCTAAGATCCTTAACCTGAGTTTTCAGGGAGGAGTTTTCCTCTTCAAGTTTTTCAACTTGAATAGGAGTTCCTTCCTGAACCTTCTCGGTTGAGGGTTTAGAGTCAGCTCCCTCTTTCAGGAGTTTTACTTCCTGTCGGAGGGACTCGTCCCGGAGTTTGGCTTTTGCCAAATCACGAGAAAGAAAAGAAATCAATTCAGTTAACTGTAATCTATTAAAACCAGTTACCTTTATTTCTCCGTCTTCTGTGAAGGTTAACTCGCTGTCTTCTTGTTCTAATTCTGACTCGACTTTCTCTGAGGCGGTCAGAGCTAGGAGATTGGACTGGGGTGCCTCTTCTTCTTCTTCTGAGGAAGACTCGTCCCAGGTTGCTTGGAGCGCCTTCTTTCTTCTCGTCTTCTTGGACTCTTTCAGATTTGGACACTCTGTCTTGTAGTGGCCCTTCTTCTTGCACTCGTAACAGGTTACATTAGGCTTGTTCGTGGGTTTAGCTGGTTCGTCTTTTCTTCGGCCGGTTTTCCGTTTGTTGGTTCGGTTCTTCAGCTCTTTGTAGTAGCTTCGAGCGAGCCGGACCAGCTTAGTTTGTTCTCCTTCTTCATCTTCTGAGTCTGAGTCAGACTCGGGTTCAGGTTCAGTTTTCTTCTTCGTTGTCTTTAGATTTTTGCCTGCAATGAAAGCGATACCTTTTTCGACCGAATTGGTGTTAGTCTGTTCGTACAGTTCTAGTTCAGAAAATAATTTATCTAGTTTTATTTTAGAAAGATCCCTGGATACCTTGTATGCATCTACCATAGATGCCCACAAGGTATTTCTTGGGAATGCATTTAGAGCATACCTTATTAGGTCACGGTTTTCAACCTTATGACCTATTGCGTGAAGACCGTTCATTACCTCTTGAATTCGTGCGTGGAGCTGGGCTGCTGTTTCGTTGTCAGCCATCTTGATGGTGCAGAGCTTGTTCAATAGCAGATCCCTTTTACTGATCCTTGTGTCTGAAGTCCCTTCGTGCAGCTCGATCAGTTTCGTCCATAGTTCTTTTGCACTGTTGAAGGGGCCCACTCGGTTCAGCTCTTCCTTTGTCAGCCCACATTGTAGGGTTTGCGTTGCTTTTGCGTCGGCTTCTATCTTGCACTTTAGAGTGTTGTCCCACTCCGAGTAGCTTTGTGGAAGTCCTTCCGCATTTCGGGGGATCTCCAGACCGGACTGGATAATGATCCACATGTCCACCTGAGTTTTCAGGTGGACCTCCATGCGACTTTTCCAGAAGGAAAAGTCTTCTCCACTGAAGAGTGGAGGTCTAGCGGTGCTGAATCCCTCTTGCATAGACATTTGTTCTGTAAAAGAAAACTTACAAAAAAAAGATGTCCCAAGACTTGGTCTTGGATTAGCAGTGCGGGATAAAGATAATTAAGTACAAAAAAAATAAAAAAATCCGAAAAATAATTTCAAACTGGTGGTTGCACCAAGTTTGAATTCCCCGCTCTGATACCACTTGTTGGATCGTGAAAACCCGATAGAGGGGGGGGGTGAATATCGGAAGTCGTTACTTTTTCGGAAAACTGAGAGTAAGTGCACAGTAGAAATAAAAATAACATACACAGCACAAAGACACAGTGATTTTTACTTGGTTCGGAGCCTGTGTCGACTCCTACTCCAAGGCCCACGGTCGTTGACCGTTTACTTTGGGCAATTCTATATTTGTGCAAAATCGATTACAATAATTTCAATTACAAAGAGAGTGCAATAAATTAATAATAAAATATTAAGCACTTCGTTACCGACGTCCGGAGTATATCGAATCTTTTTGGGGCAGCGGGACGTCGTCGGCTTGAGGTGAAGCGTTTCCGGAGCAAGGCACGAGCGTAGAAGAACTTTGAAGCGTTGGAAGAAGTGATTGTTGAAGCCTGGGGTCGAGGGCCCTTTATATAGGGCTAGGGGGCGCCCGGGACGTCGGGGGCGCCCCCCTACGTGGCAGCCGATCCGTTCCGATCTCGGTCAGCGTCTGATCCCCTAATCTTCGGGATCAGTTTTGACTGGGGCGCCCGCAGCGCTCGGGGCGCCCGTATTGACCGGGTCAAAGGTTATCTGCTTGGCTTCGAGGGTTTCTTGGTTCGAGGCATGCGCTAGGGGGCGCCCGCAGCGCAGGGGGCGCCCGGGAGCACGGGGGCGCCCGGCCCAGTGTATATTCGAACCAGTCTTCTTGTTACTTGTTTTGTATGGCCCTTGGGGGCGCCCGGGACGCTCCGGGCGCCCTACTCAGCAACTGCCTCTCTCCTCTGAGGCTTTCTGAGCTACAGACACACGTTCCTTCGGTCCTGCATCCAGGGTTAGTCCAAAACAAGATAACATAAAAATTAATTAGATTTATACAGCCTTAGCTGTCTTGGTTCTGACTTTGGTCTCCAAAATGGAGCCCTAGGTCGAACCGACGCCTACTGTTCCCTCGACGGGGAACGCGTCCTCACCTACTCCTCTCGGGAGAATTTACCTGATGCCAACCGCTCCTTTGGTTGGACTTTTGCCTGACGGTCCTTTGTCAGGTCTTGGATGCTGGCAGTCCTTCGCCAGTTGCCTAGCAGTCCTTCGCTAGGGCTTTAATACTGGCAGTCCTTCGCCAGTTGCCTAGCAGTCCTTTGCTAGGGCTTTTAATACTAGCTGTCCTTCGCCAGTTGCCTAGCAGTCCTTTGCTAGGGCTTTTAATACTGGCAGTCCTTCGCCAGTTGCCTAGCAGTCCTTCGCTAGGGCTTGGATACTGCACACTTAAAATAACTTGTTAGAAAACAAGTAAGACTTAACTTTTGACCTATGTTGCGATTATCAAAACACAGGTTTAGACTTTGGTGCCTTCTGCACCAACAATATCAAGTCATGACATAGAATTTCATAAAATAACATGAAAGCATAAGCAAATGGTTCATACATGACTTGAAAATAAACCATGAACTTAATTGAAAAATAAACTCCACGCAGAGTTACCTTTTCTTGGGGTGTTCCATGATGAAACTTGATGAAGATCAACTTGAAAGGAGAAGTTTCACTAACCCTAGATTCGGATCTAGGGTGGGAGGAGACTAGAGAAGTGGTTTTTAGGACTTGAGAGCACCTTAGATCGAGAGAGGAGGTCGAGGAGGAGAAGATCTCGCAGCAGTGGCACGCAAAACCCTAAGTTTTGGCCACCCCGTGCGACTGTTCTTATTTAAACCCACGCTTACCAGTCGACTGCGAAACTGACCAGTAAGATCAGTCGACTGCCCCAAGGGCAGTCGACTGACAATTTTGAAATCCTATTTTCTGATTTGCACTAGACCAGTCGACTGGTACACTAATTTCAAGTTTTCAATCCTAATTTCAGAAATGCATAACTAATTCCATAAATCTCCAAAAAATTTGAAATTTCGTGGAGAGATTTATGGAGTGAAGATTTACTTGGGAAAAATATATTTTCAAACAAACCTACTCCAAATCCCAAGATTGGCATGGAATTCAAAACTACCTAAATTGTGTCATTGAAACTTATCCAAAAGTTCAAGTTTTGACCTCTCCTTAATGTATCTTCCCATTCCTACTCATAATACATTTCTAGTACTGAATTATATGGCGTTCACACATTAAACACCAATTTCTACAAAATATAACCCCATTTTCATTGTTTTCCCCATAAATCTCCTTTTAGTGTGCCAATTTCCTAAAATTAAGACTCACCTGTTGGTTCTCCCGGCACAAAACAATAAAAACGCAGCGAAAACTAGAACCCACGAGCGATCCATGTGAAAGAAAACTCGTAGAAAGCTATCTATCTAATAGATTTATCTACTATTTATACCTTTGAAGTGTGCCCTTCGGTTATCCCGCTCGTCCAAGATGCGCCGGATCTCTTGCACGTTCAAGCGTTCGTGCCTCTATTCGTATCCACACGGACACAATCTCTCAACTTCGGGAGAGCTACCTTAGTAGTGCTAGCAACTTGAGGTAGCTCACAGAACACCAAGAACCTTACAATAAGGTTTCGGCCAAAAGGGAGGAGAGGAAGAAGAGAGGAAGGGAAGGGGAAAACCTAAGGCAAGAAAAAGACCTCATCCAAAGTCACAAGGCCCTCTTTTATAATCATCCCATGAATATGAAGAGGTTTGTGTCTCTTTGGCTTCCCAATAAAGAGCACATCTTTTTATGTGGCTCTTTATCATTTCCTATGCAAGAAAAGAATCTTTTCATCCAATGAAGAGAGACTTTTCTCTTTCCTTCATGCAACTCCGACCGGGCCTCTCGGGCTTCCGACTCCGTTTCCAGACCAAGTCTCCCGAGTGGCGAGCTCCCGACCCAGTCTGTCGAGCTCCGACCCAGTCCGCCGAGTGCCGACCCAGTTCGCCGAGTTCCGACTCGGTCCGCCGAGCTCCGACTCGGTCCGCCGAGCTCCGACTCGGCCCTCCGAGCTCCGACTCGGCCCGCCGAGCTCCGACTCGGCCCGCCGAGCTCCGACTCGGCCCGCCGAGCTCCGACTCGGCCCGCCGAGCTCCGACTCGGCCCGCCGAGCTCCGACTCGGCCCGCCGAGCTCCGACTCGGCCCGCCGAGCTCCGACTCGGCCCGCCGAGCTCCGACTCGGCCCGCCGAGCTTCGACTCGGCCCGTCGAGCTCCGATTCGGTCTCTCTCGAGTTCCCAACTCGAGTCCCCCGAACTGACCTCCCGAGTTCCCAACTCGGGCTCAGGTCTCCCGAGTTCCCAACTCGGGCTCAGATCTCCCGAGTTTCCAACTCGAGCTCAGATCTGGCGATCAACTTTCCCGAAGCATTGTGTCCTTTGTGTGTGACCCAATAGGTTCTCGTGACGTTGGTAATGCGCCTAAACACTTTAGACACATAAACAATGATCGGCATCTAGCAATGCATCATTGCTACCCAAGTAACAAGAAAAGTCGAGATCCGACTAACCTCCGTGACTATGATAGTGTATGACCTTGTCCTTCTATCCTTGATATCTAGATTGACCAATGAGGCATAGACCGTGTCATCCTCAATCAATCTTATGTTTCTTGATCCCCGAGTAGACTCACTCAAACAAATGAGCTCAATATCTCATATTGACTCATTTAAGCATGACCATGCGTTTCAATAGTCCTACTCGATCAAAGGGCCCACAGATATCACTCCCGTCATATGGGAGGGATAGATCCCATCTACATCACTCACATCCCTCCGCATAATTCATTACATACCCAGTGATCACCTTTATAGTCTACCCTGTTACGGGTGACGTTTGACGATACCAAAGTATATAACTCCTTATGTAGGGAATCGTAGTGACTTTAGGTCTAAGGACTATTCATACCAATAGTCACATGAGAAAGTATATGACACTCATATGACAATCTACGAAACTTTCTCATTGCGGATCATTCAGTACACATTCTCCAATGTATACCCATGTGTCAACTTGATATCACATACCCATGACTTGTGAGCTCAAGTCATCAGTTGACCTACATGTTAGTCTCCATGCATTAATATTGTCCTTGAATATTAATGCTTGACTAGGAATAATTTAGTGTAGTGTTCTCTATATTATCTCACTATCGATTCAACCAATCGATATAATGTAGATAAGAACCTACTACACAAGGACATTATTATACTTAGTCATTCGTCACAGAATACAAAGTAAGTATAATAATCAAACATGTCTTTATTAATGATAGAATATGATACAAAATGCCCCTAGTCAATCATCACATAATTGGCTCTAGGGCTCCTACTAACATCACCTTAGTCTTCCAACCCTTTGGCATACCCCATAGTCCATCTAATCTCTTAGGAGAAGTCCTCCTGAGATCTATTGACCATGGATCCCATTGTGACTCCTAGAGCTCTCCCTTGAGCTCTTAGCCCTAATCACTTCCCTAGATGACTCATTTACAATTGCAAGATCACACCGGTGTTCTTTCGGTGCTTCTTGGCCTTCACCTATTACTCTCTTAACTTTATATACCTTTTTCTTGGTCAACTCCTTCTTTTCCCTTTGAAATGACTTTTCTTTGCCATTTTTGATCTTTCCTTTACCATATTCATAAGGCATCCTTGAATAAGACTTTTTGCTATCATTTGACCTCCTAGGGTGATATCTTAGACCCGACCTATCATTTCTAATGTGTTGATCCTTCGGTATCACACTCAATCCCTTGGACCCTCTAATAAGTCTATCTAGATCCTTTTCTAATTTATCAAGCTTTGCCCTCAAAACTTGATTTTCCTTTTCTAAATTCCTAACCTTAGTATTACTATGTCCATTTTGATCATTCCTAGATCTATCTATTTTCTTAGGCATGTGTCTCCCTTTCTTAGGGTTGATGCCTTGATCCTTAGGTTTAGCAATCCTAGATTTACCATGAATCATGGATTTCTTGGTATTTTGGCACGCAATAGTATTTTTGTTTTTATCATGATACTTAAAGCCAAAAGTATTCATAGGCAAGCAATCATTATTATATCTAGCATTTACAAAAGCATTGGAAGCATATGTAAAGTTAGGGATTACCTTCCTTACCCTTGTAGCTCCCCCTTGACGTGAGCTCCTTTTGTTCTCAACTTTTTTCCATCTTCTTAAATGCTCCATCTTCATGAGCTCTCCTTTTCTTGGACATTGAGTGTGATAATGTCCTAGCTCCCCGTAAGTATAGCACCTAATGTGCTTTTTTTCTTTCTTTTCCCTACAACCCACATTAGATTTAAAATGAATTGAGTTGGGTTTAGGGTTTACCTCCCTTTTACCTAATAGACACTTGTCCTTGTAGTGCCCCTTCTTGTTGCAACCAAAGCATATAATATGATCCTTTGATTTTGCTTTGGTGGAGGTTGGAGCTTTTTCTTGCTCCGGTGTGGATGAGAGTCTCTCCTCCCCCTCAATCCTCGAAGTTGACACTTCTTCTTCTTCTCTTGATGAGGTGGATGATCTTTCACTTGATTGTGCCTCTTCACTTGATGAGGTTGATATTTCTTTTTCTTTTTCCCTCTTTTGGACCGTTGAACTTATTTCTTTGGGTTCTTCTACTATTTGAGCTTGTGTAGGGTTCTCACGAAATTCTTCTACCATTTTCCATAACTCATATGCATCTTTATACTCACCTACACCACTCAAAACATTATTAGGCAAAATATTAACTAATATATCAATTACCTTCTTGTTTGCCCTCGATTGTGCTTGTTGCTCCTTAGTTCAATATCTAGGTCGGAGTTTTTTCCCATGCTTGTCTCTTGGAATCTCAAAGGGTTCTTCTAGCACTACCATGCATTCCCAATCCATTCCAAGCCAAGTCTTCATTCTTTTCCTCCAATAGTCAATATCTTCATGGTCATAAGGAGATGGAGTGTTGATATCATCCCCAACTTGTCTTCCATCATCTTTTCCTCTAGCTTGTGCTCTTTTGGCGGTTATTCCAATAAGAGCGAATCTCGCTCTGATACCACTTGTTAGATCGTGTTCGGCAAGCTAGAGGGGGGATGAATAGCGTTTCTTCAATTTTCTTCCTACAACCGTTAGTGCGCAAGCGGAATATACAAAATAAAACTAAAGTAAAACAAGAAAGAAACACACCGATGTACGTGGTTCGGAGATGATTCTCCTACTCCACGGCTGCAGGTAAGGTGGGCGATCCCTAATCCGTCGATGGATGATTCTCCGGAGCACCTCCGACTAGATCTCGTAGCTCCTTATGGGTGGAGAAACCTCTCCACAACCTCTGGACACTATCTGAGCAAAGAAGGCTACTAACCCACTCTATCCAAGCAGTTTTGCCAAGAAAGAAAAGCCTGAAACGAGCTCCTTTAAATAGAGCTCGAGTCTGAAAGTCCCACTCAGATTCAAACGTTACAAGTCCAACGTTTGAATCACCAGCCAACACCAGTCGACTGCCCCAAGGGCAGTCGACTAGTCCTTCTCTGAGCCTAGGGTTACCCTTCTCGAGTACATTTCTCTCCACACTCGAACCCTCCTGGCTTAGTTCCCTAGTACAAACACTCACACTCGGACCCTCATGACCTGGTTGACTCTTCAATCAGTAGTCTCGATTTGTTACCTTCACGCCTTCTTCATCTTTGGCTCCCGTCCTTCGGATGCGCACGCAAACCCTCGGCTTGCCTCCATGCCACCCTTCACGCATGCCTCGAAGTCCGCATCCCTCGGCTCATCGTCTCTGCTCCAACAGCCTCGACCTGTCGCCTTCAAGCCCTCTTCGACTTTGGCCCTCGTCCCTCGAATACGCACACAAGCCCGCGCCTTGCCTCCATGTTATCCTTCACGTACGCCTCGAAGTCTGCTTCCCTCGGCTCATCGTCCCTGCTTTGTCCATGGTCCCTCGAATGCGCACGCAAGCCAACAGCTTGCCTCCATGTCACCCTTCACCTGAAGACATTCAACCAAGTCTATGTGTACCTGCAAACATGCACACTCACGTACACATATTAGTCTAACAATAAACCCTAACTTACTCATATTGACACACACATTAAAACCCATGATCCTCCAGATCATACTTGGGCCGATTGCCCCAACACGTAGCACCCAGACCAAGCCTAAGTACCCCGGACATCCGCAGCACCGCGAGGCATTAGGATTTTTGATTCTTGGTTGGGAGTCCATAGCACCCAGACCAAGCCTAAGTACCCCGGGCATCCGTAGCACCGCGAGGCATTAGGGTTTTTGATTCTTGGTTAGGAGTCCGTAGCCCCCAAACCAAGCCTAAGTACCCCAGGCATCCGCAGCACCGCGAGGCATTAGGGTTTTTGATTCTTGGTTGGGAGTCCGTAGCACCCAGACCAAGCCTAAGTACCCCGGGCGTCCGCAGCACCGTAAGACATTAGGGTTTTTATTCTTAGTTGGGAGTCCGTAGCACCCAGACCAAGCCTAAGTATTTCGGGCATCCGCAGCACCGCGAAGCGTTAGGGTTTGTGATTCTTTGTTGGGAGTCCGTAGCACCCAGACCAAGCGTAAGTACCCTGGGCATCCATACTACAACGAGGTATTAGGGTTTTTGATTCTTGGTAGGAGTCCGTGACACCCAGACCAAGCCTAAGTACCTCGGACATCCGCAGCACCGCGAGGCATTAGGGTTTTTGATTCTTGGTTGGGAGTCCGTAGCACCCAGACCAAGCCTAAGTACCCCGGGCATCTGCAACACCGTGAGGCATTAGAGTTTTTGATTCTTGGTTGGGAGTCCGTAGCACCCAGACCAAGCCTAAGTACCCCGGGCGTCCGCAACACTGCAAGACATTAGGGTTTTTATTCTTCGGTGGTACATTGGTATCTTGGAGAGGGCACCTTCCTTTATTACTTGAATTTGTTGCAAGGCAGCAAAAATACACAGATGGGTACACAATATGCAAGGTAAATCTTACCGGGACCGGAAGGCTCAGAGATAGTTGGCCTGCCCGGGCCTCTCGAGCCTTTTGTCCCTCTCCCCCTGTGCATGACCGCTCCCTCCAGCTAGCTTTCTGAAGCCCTTGGTTCTTCCGGGACTCTGTCCTAACTTCCCCACTGTAGCATCGCCGAGACACCAGCTGGTCCCCTTTGACTTCAACCACTCGGTCGCCTACGGGAAATTTTATCTTCTGGTGGTAGACAGAGACCACCGCCTGGAAGACACTGAGCGTCGAATGACCCAGGATGACGTTGTAGGAGGAGGGAGCGTCCACAATCAAGAAAGACGTCCTTCTGGTCCGCTCCAGCACGTCGCTACCCAATGAGAACGATAGGGTGATTTGCCCTATCGGCTGTACTCGATATCCAGTAAAGCCGAATAGTGGGGTCGAGACCGGGAGTAGCTCATCCTCGTTGATTTGCATCTGGTCTAGAGCCGCCTTGTACAGGATGTTGACAGAACTTCCTGTGTCCACGAAGATGCGCTTAAACTCGTAGTTGGCGATGCGGGCTAGGATTACTATGACATCTTCATGGGGTTCCACCTCCTCCAGGTTTGCTGGACTAAAAGCAATTGTAGGGTCGTGCTCCTGGCTCCGGCTCGTCCCGATGGAGTAGTTCTCCAGTCGCCGGGTATGAGACTTCCTTGCCCAGTGCGAATCTCCTCCAATGGGTCCCTCGGAGATTACTCCAACATACCCAGAGGGCAGGGCACGCATAGGGGCCTTGCCCTTCTGGGGATCTCTTTCTAAGGAGAGAGATCTTCGGGGTGTAGACCCCCGAATCCTTCCTCACGACTGTGATCGAGAGCGATGTCGGGTCTCATTCTCCCCGGCCTGCTGTCACCGAGGAGAAAGGTTGCGACGTGGAGACCTTCGGCGATACATCACTTTATTCCACTTTCTCCGAGGTTTGGTGTCTGCCTCCTTACTGAATTTCTTCTTCAAGGCGTGACACTCATCGGTGGAGTGTATTGTGCTACCATGAAAACCGCAGTACTTCGGAATTGGCTCCGGCTGCTCGGTGTCCACCGTCTCAACCAGCCTTCGCCTACCCGACCACTGGTCCTTCCCAAGGTGAAGGTCTTTTCCTCGAGTTGGAGCTGGGGGCTCCCTCCTTTCAGACCGGGGAACAGCGGGAGGGAGGACTCCAGCTGGTTCCTTGCGATGGGCGTATTGTACCTCCTCCACGTTTACGTGCTTGACAGAACACCCCAGCAGGTCATCGAAACTGACGGGGGGCTTTTTCACTAGGGATCGGAAGAAATCCCCTTTCGCGAGCCCATGGGTGCATGCACTAACGAGGATTTCCGACGTTGCACTGGGCACGTCTTGTGCCACCCTGTTGTGTTGATGCAGTCTGACCCTGATTGTTGTTTTGGTGTTGACATCGATTTTAATTTAGGTTGATGATTATTATGATTATGGTTAAGTCCTGATCGGGGATCAGGCATGTTATGAAAAATCCTAGCTTGGAGGGCTAGGTGTTGGAAAATCCTAACCTGGAGGGTTAGGTGTGGAAAATCCAAACTTGGAGGGCTAGGTGTTGAAAAGTCCTAATTCGGAAGGATTGGGTGAAAAGTCCTAGCTTGGAGGGCTAGGTGAAAAGTCCTAACTTGGAGGGTTAGGTGAAAAGTCCCAACTTGGAGAGTTAGGTGAAAAAGTCCTGGCTTGGCAAGGTCCTAGCTTGGAGAACTAGGCATGGAAAGTTCTAACTTGGAAGGTTGGGTGAAAAGTCCTAGCTTAGAGGGCTAGGTGAAAAGTCCTAACATGGAGGGTTAGGTGAAAAGTCTCAACTGGAGAGTTAGTGGAAAAACCCTGGCTTGGAGGGTCAGGTCCTAGCTTGGAGGGCTAGGTTGGAGCCCCTGGATCGGTCTGGTGACCGATCAGGGAGTTGGCACGGTGCTCCTTCATGGATCGGTCTGGTGACTGATCCAGCGATAACTGATCGGTCTGGTGACCAATCAGGGAGTATGCGTTTCACCCATTGCTTGGCTCCTGATCGGTCTGGTGTCCGATCAGGGAGCAAACAGTGAGGTTGAGTTCCCTTGCTGATTAGCTCGTGATCGGTCTAGTGACCGATCAGGGTCACTGTGCAGATCATTCTGGAGAACGATCCAGCGTCGCAGGTTCCTCTCTATGATCGATCAGGACGGAGCCTGATCTGTCTGGTCATGACTTGATCGGTCTGGTGACCGATCAGGAGGCTCCCTGATCGGTCCGGTGACCGATCAGGAGGCTCCCTGATCGGTCCGGTGACCGATCAGGATGTTGGGACTGCAAAGCTCAAAAATCATCCGATAAAGGGGTGGATCGGTCGGGTGATCGATCCACAACCTGGGATCGGTCTGGTGATCGATCCAGGAGAGTCCCAAAGAAATCGCGATTTCTAATTGAGCGTTGGGGACCGATCAGGACGGAGCCTGATCGGTCTGGACCCAGCTTGATCGGTCTGGTGACCGATCAGGAGGCTCTCTGATCAGTCCGGTGACCGATCATTTTAATTCAAAATGCACTGTCAGACGCTCTGATCGAGTCTGAACGTATCCGATTCTCTGCGCTTAACAACTGATACATGATTTGCTGCTTGATATGCTGTGCTAACACTCTGAGTAAGCTGCAGGTGATAGGGGAAGATTCAAACACTCAAGAAGAGTCAATGGAGACCTTTCCTTGGAGCAGGTTTGTCTGTTTTTCCATCTCAGGTTGCAACGGGCACTAGCGCTGGCTGGAGCTGCTGTCTGGGGATGGTTTGAGGAAGGCTCAGGGAGTTTAGAGGAGCTCAGAGGTAGTTGGCGGTTGCAGGTGAGTAGCTGGAGGCTGCAGGGAGATGGTGTCACCTGATACTCAATGGAGGAACAAAAGGAGCTGAGAAGAGTTGGCTGAGAGGGCTGTTGCGAGTGTTCTGCTGCTTGAGTTCTTGCTGCGCCTTTGTGTTCTCCACAACTTGCTTGCGTGTTCTGAAGTTCCATCACCTTGAGCAAGCTACTGCAATCATGAAGCAACCATCCCTTGCTTGAGCACTTGGAGGAAAGAACAAGAGGCTTCGAGTCCAACAGCGAGAAGACACGGGGAAAGCGTTCTTGCGTGAGATCGTCGCTGGGTGGAGCTCAGGAGGAAGCTTGTTGTGTTCTTGTCTTTGCTAGTGCTAAGTAAGATCTTTCTTGTGTTTCATCGTGCTTAAACCTATATATATGATTGAAACACTGTGGAGAGGTTTCTCCACCAAGAAGGAGGTTGCTTTCTATCCAGTGTTCACCGGGGCTTGATCTGTCGACGATCAAGGGATCGCCCACCTTACGGGCACGCCAAGGAGTAGGGACAAATTATCCCCGAACCTTGTAAACCCTCCTTGTTAGCGATCTTGCTAGTTGTATTAGTTTGCTTTCGTTTTCTGTTTTTCTGCATACTCTGTGTTTGCTACTTCCGCTGTGCTACTAACAAATCTTAGTGCAGAACTTTGAAAAGCTTAAAGTCCAAGTGTTTGGCTATATTCACCCCCCCCCCTCTCTAGCCATCCGGGTTCCAACAAGTGGTATCAGAGCTTGGGGCTCTATTTTTGGGGATTAACAACCGAGAGCTATCATCCATGGCGTTGAGAGAAGGATTTTCCACCACCCGACCTCCTTTCTTTAATGGCGCTGATTTTCAATATTGGAGATCTAAGATGGAATATTATTTGAAGATGGACATCAACACTTGGTTCGCGGTGAAGGAGGGTTTCACTCCTCCTAAGGATGATGAAGACAAGGAACTTGAATCATGGCGTTGGACAGCCGAACAAACTCGGAAGAGTGAAGCCGACGCGAAGGCGGTTGTCACTCTACAATGCGGGATGAACAAAGACCAACTCATCAAGGTTGGTCCTTTCACAAGTGCAAAGGACTTGTGGAACAAGCTCATTGAACTCCATGAGGGCACCCGAGACTCAAGAATCGCCAAGAGGGATTTGTTTCTCAACCAATTACAAAATCTCTCCATGAAGAAAAATGAATCGGTAAGTGGGCTTCATAGCCGGTTCAAGGAAGTCCTCAATGGGCTTCATTCGATTGATGAAAAGGTCGAGAATCGCGACCTTGTGAGGTATGTACTAAAAGCATTTCCAAGGAATGCTTTGTGGTCATCTATGGTGGATGCCTACAAAGTCTCCAAGGACTTATCAATTGTTAAGTTAGATAATTTATTTTGTGAAATGGAATTGCATGAAATGGCTAACAAAGGCCCCAAGGAGAAGGGGATTGCCTTAGTTGCAGGGGATCGATCCAATAAGAAGAAGAAGGAGAAGGAGAAGGAAGTCTCTTCATCTTCATCCTCTTCCGAATCCGAGTCCGATTCCGAAGAAGATGGCAGTGGCTCCTCATCCTCCGAGATGGCGAATTTTGTAAGAAGGATGATGAGAAGGTGTCGATGCTTCAAGGGTAAAGGTAATCCTAGTGAAGCTAAACTTGATAAGACTAATGCTTCTTGCTTTGAGTGTGGTAGGAAAGGGCATTTCAAGAATGAATGCCCAAAGCTAAAAAAGAAGGAGGAGAAATCCAAAAGGAAAGAAGAAAAATCCAAGAAGAAGAAGAAGACTTTGAAGGCCACTTGGGATGAATCCTCTTCAAGCTCATCCGATGAAGAGAAGGAGAAGAAGAGCACAAGGCATGTGGCACTCATGGCATTGGGAGATCAAGAGAGCAGTGATGAATCTTCCAACTCCTCAAACACGGCTTCATCATCTTCGGATGATGAAGAGGTAACTTCACCCGAACTTGAGAAATGTTATAGAGCTATTGCATGTTTAACCAATATGCTAAAGAAGTCAAAAAAATAAGGTTAAAGCATTGCAATTAGAAATTGATCAATTGAAATTATCTAGGGATGATAACATTGATGATTTACATGTTGAATTGTTAGAAGATGAGATTAAGTCATTAAAACTTGAGGTTGAACATTTAAAATCCTCTAAGGTTGAGGATGTAGATGATTTGCATGATGATTTGCTAGTAGAAGAAAACAAATTATTAAAGAGTGAAGTTGAGAAACTCAAGAATATTCTTGAGAAGTTCTCAACTAGCTCTAAGACCCTAGACATGATCTTGAATGCCCAAAGGGCAGTCTACAATAGAGCCGGTATTGGTTACCGACCCAAAGAACCCTCATTCGTGTCTTTGATGTCTAGGACTGATATGAGACAATCTAGGACACCAAGTTTCAAAAGAAAGCTGTCAAGGCATGGGTGCCTAAGTCTTGTTTAGTTGATGCTTTAGGTCCCAAGATTTGGGTACCTAAAACTTCTATTTTTCGAATTGTGTAGGTTATCATTGAGGGGGAGCATCTATCAACTTGGTTCGTTGATAGTGGATGCTCCAAACACATGATCAGGGATAGATTATTATTTACTACACTTCACAAGAAAAGTAGAGGTAATGTTTCATTTGGTAACAATGGTAGCCTTAAGGTCATAGGAATAGGAGACATTCAAATATCCGAATGTCTTAGAATTTCAAATGTCCTTCTAGTCAAGGGGATGACATTTAATCTCCTAAGTGTCAGTCAATTGTGTGACACGGGTTACACAATTGATTTTCAACCAAGTCAATGTCTAGTTAGACAACATGACACCTTGGACACGGTACTAGTAGGAACAAGAGTAGACAACATTTATCAAGTTTCATTTAAAAGTGCTACTAATGCTCTTGCTAAGTGTTTCATGTCAAAAGAAGAAGAGTCCACCTTTTGGCACCGGAGACTTGCACATGTGAACATGAAGAACATCCGGAAGTTGGCCAACAAGGGATTAGTCCGTGGCTTACCAAGTATCAAGTATGAAAAAGACAAACTTTGTGATGCATGTCAAATGGGTAAGCAAACAAAATCTGCACATAAAGGTAAAAGCGCTGTAAGTACATCTACCGTTTTAGATTTACTTCACATGGATCTATTTGATTGTAGTACTATCATATCATTGAATGGAAGTAGATATTGTTTTGTGATCATTGATGATTTCACTAGATATACATGGACTTACTTTTTAAAATATAAGGACCAAACCTTAGATGTTTTTATTTCCTTTTGTAGAAGAGTTGAAAATGAAAAATCATCAACCATTAAGACAATTAGAAGTGATCATGGTGGTGAATTTCAAAACCAACGATTTTTAGAATTTTGTCAAGATAGAGGTTATAGACATGAGTTCTCTACTCCTAGAACACCACAATAAAATGGTGTTGTAGAAAGGAAGAACTGTGTTCTACAAGAGGCTGCACGAAGCATGCTTAATGAGTACTCACTCCCGAGTTACTTGTGGGCTGAAGCTGTAAATACAGCATGCTATGTGCAAAACTGAGTTCTCATTCATAGGTTTTTAGGAAAGACTCCCCATGAACTTTGGTTTGGGAAACCACCTACAGTTAAACATCTTAGGGTGTTTGGTCGTAAGGTATTCATTCTAAACACTAAGGACCATCTTAGGAAGTTCACGGCAAAGGCTGATGAAGGGATACTAGTCGGGTATTCCCTCGTTAGTAAAGCCTATCGAGTCTACAACAAGAAGTCTAGACTGGTTGAGGAGTCTTCTGATGTTGTCTTTGAAGAAATTCTAAAAGTCAATGGTCAACCAGAAGATGAAGTCCAATTCAAACTTAGGAGACTAAGTTTGAATGAGAGTCCAAATGTTGTTGATGGTGATGAATCCGATGACGGTGAGCCTAGACAACCCATTGATCAGCCGGATCCTGAGGCTGAGCTTATGTCTAGTGAACCATTCAAGAAGCACCACCAACACCTAGGCAAACTAGATTAGCCTCTAGTCATCCCCAAGACCAAATTGTTGGAGACATCCACCATGGGGTTAGAACTAGATCATTCTTNGGACCTACTTTTAAAAATAAGGACCAAACCTTAGATGTTTTCATTTCTTTTTGTAGAAGAGTTGAAAATGAAAAATCATCAACAATTAAGACAATTAGAAGTGATCATGGAGGTGAATTTCAAAACCAACGGTTTTTAGAATTTTGTCAAGATAGAGGTTAGACATGAGTTCTCTACTCCTAGAACACCACAACAAAATGGTGTTGTAGAGAGGAAGAACCGTGTTTACAAGAGGCTGCACGAAGCATGCTTAATGAGTACTCACTACCGAGTTACTTATGGGCTGAAGCTGTAAATACAGCTTGCTATGTGCAAAACCGAGTCCTCATCCATAGGTTTTTAGGAAAGACTCCCATGAACTTTGGTTTGGAAAACCACCTACGGTTAAACACCTTAGGGTGTTTGGTTGTAAGGTATTCATTCTAAACACCAAGGACCACCTTGGAAAGTTCACGGCAAAGGCTGATGAAGGGATACTAGTCGGGTATTCCCTCGTTAGCAAAGCCTACCGAGTCTACAACAAGAAATCTAGATTAATTGAAGAGTCTTCTGATGTTGTCTTTGAAGAAATTCCAAAAGTCAATGGTCAACCAGAAGATGAAGTCCAATTCGAACTTAGGAGACTAAGTTTGAATGAGAGTCCAAATGTTGTTGATGGTGATGAATCCGATGACGGTGAGCCTAGACATCCCATAGATCAGCCGGGATCCTGAGGCTGGAGCGGTGTCTAGTGAACCATTCAAGAAGACCACCAACACCAAGGCAAACTAGATTAGCCTTAGTCATCCCAAGACCAAATTGTTGGAGACATCCATCATGGGGTTAGAACTAGATCATTCTTAGGAATAGGCTAATGAAGTTGCCTTAATTTGAAATTGAACCTAGAAAATTGATGAAGCATTAAATGATCCCGATTGGATCATTGCAATGCAAGATGAACTAGGTCAATTCGAAAGAAGTCAAGTTTGGGACTTAGTCCCTAGACCTAAGAGACCTCCATATGGAACCAATGGGTCTTCAAAAACAAATTGAACCATAAGGGAGAAATCATTAGAAACAAGGCATGCTTAGTAGCCAAGGGCTATAGTCAAGTTGAAGGCCTTGATTATGATGAGACCTATGCTCCCGTGGCACGATTAAAATTCATCCGGTTGATGCTTGCATTTGCAGCACATCGAGGTTTCAAGTTATATCAAATAGATGTCAAATCGGTCTTCCTAAATGGTTTGATAAGAGAAGAGGTCTATGTCGAACAACCTCCGGGGTTTGAGAGTACCGAATTTCCAAACCATGTATTTAAGCTCAAAAAGGCACTCTATGGCCTTAAACAGGCACCCCGAGCTTGGTACGAGCGGTTGTCGACATTCTTAATTGACAAAGGCTTCGTTAGAGGCCAAATAGACCCTACACTATTTCTACGTAGAGATGGTGACAATATTTTTGTAGCCCAAGTCTATGTCGATGACATAATTTGTGGCTCAAATAATAAGGGCTATTTAAATGAGTTCATTGAACACATGGAAAGTGAATTTGAAATGAGTCTAGTGGGAGAGTTGATCTTCTTCCTTGGACTTGAAATCAAACAAACCCGAGATGGGATCCATGTGCACCAATCAAAGTATACACAAGAAATGCTTCAAAAATTCAACATGAGTGATTCAAAAGAGGTGACCACTCCCATGGCTACAAATACAAGATTAGACAATGATGAGAGTGGTAAACCCGTTGATTTGACTCAATATCGAAGCAATGATAGGGAGTTTGCTATACCTCACAGCTAGTCGACCTGATATTCTTTTCGCTGTGGGTATGTGCGCTAGGTATCAAGTCTGTGCCAAGGAATCTCACTTAATCGTTGTTAAGCGAATTTTGAGATATCTCAAAGGCACAATTGGAGTCGGTCTATGGTACCCCCGTACCGAATCATTTGACTTAATTGGCTATACGGATTCCGACTACGCTGGATGTAAGTTGGACCGGAAAAGCATAAGTGGGGGTTGCCAATTTCTAGGATCATCCTTAGTAAGTTGGTCAAGTCGGAAGCAACATTGTGTTGCTCTTTCCACGACCGAGGCAGAATATATTGCTATGGGAGAGAGCGTATCGCAATTGTTGTGGATGATACATACCTTAGAGGACTATGGATTGAGCTATAAGGGTGTGCAAGTGTTATGTGATAACATTAGCACAATTAACTTAACCAAGAATCCAGTCCATCATTCTAGGACCAAACATATTGAAGTACGTCACCACTTCATTAGGGATCATGTAGCTAAGGGAGATATTGTACTCTCACATGTAGAGTCCAAGTCAAACCTCGCTGACATTTTCACTAAACCACTTCCCGAAAATGAATTTAGTTTTCTAAGAAGGGAGTTGGGAATGTGTCGCGCTTCATGAACTTCAAAATGCATTCAAACCCTTCATGATTATTTCAAATTAATGGGAAACAATTGGGTAACTTTGGGAACATCTCACACAAACTATAAGGTTTAGCAAAACGTTTTTGTTTGCTAGAAATGGGGTGAGATGTTAGGATCAACTCAATTTCTCAAAATGTCAATGCATCCCTTGAGAAATTAAGTTGACGAGATAAAAATCACTTCGGTGACCAAGTATGGGGAAAACCAATGTATAACATATGTGTATTTAGCTCCATGATCATACTTGGGCATTTCAATCAAGGAAACTTGATTGGAAACTTGAATTTGATACAAACTTAGTTGAAATTGCTTGAATGATTGTTGATTGAGTTTGACTCAACTTGGGTGGAGCAAAGTGATTATCGAACCTATAAGGACCTTTGATCCTTGTTTAGGGATCAATTATAGTCAAGATATCACTTCCAAGATTGATATCTTTCATCAAATCCTTTCAGAAAACATGTCAAAGTCTGAAACTGAAAGTTTCAGATCATATCTGGGAGTTTCAGGAACCTTGATCGGTCACTGGACCGATCAGGCGTAGGGTTGATCGGTCCCCGGACCGATCTAGCTCCCTCCTGAGGTGATCGGTCCACAGACCGATCAGAGGGATCAACAGAGACTTTGCGAACTCTCGTCTAAATATTCTGTGCCAGCGTGGATCCTGGATCAGTCCCCAGACTGATCTGGCACCGTGTGGTGATCGGTCCAGAGACCGATCAAGAGGGCTTCCCGAATATCATCCGACCCTACTGTTCGCATCCTAATCGATCAACCGATCGATCAGGATCCTGCCTTATCGGTCACCCGACCGATCAGGACCAGGCCAGTCCGATCAGGCCAGAGCCTGATCGGTCTGGGCGCTTCCAGATCGAACGGTCATCCGTTCAATCGCATTAAAGTCTGGTTGGTGGACCGATCCACCAACCGATTAACTCCTCTAAAACCCTTCTTCTTTCGAACCCTAGCGCCGAACCTCACTATCTTGCGCCTCTTCATCCCGTGCGAGAGCCTTCCTCATCTCCTTCTTCCTCCTCGAGTGAGCTTCTGCGCGTGCGATCCAGAGAAGGGTTCCTACGAGCTCTTTCTTCTTCCTGTGAGTTTCTCTCTCGCTGAGGGTTTTTGCGCTCCTTTCTTGTGCCGAGTATCCTCTTCTGCGCGAGCTTTTCTTCTAGCCTTCAAGATTCGCTCAGATCACCATCAATGGCACCAAAGTGAGTTTTTGATTTAGTTCTCCTTGCAGATCAGTTCATAGTGTGTGTATTTGTGCTAATCATGGTCTTTCTTTTGGTGTTCTTGTGTTGTGCCGTGACCTCCTGTTTTGGCCGTGACCCACCTTTGTCATATCCTATCTTTGATCAACTCTTACATTTGTAATCTGTTGATTTGTCATGACCATTCTCTGCCCTGTCTTTGATTAAATCTATCTTCATGTGATCAATTCCACCTCATGTACACTTGATTATTCTATCCTATGATCAACTCTCGTATTGATTTCGTGATCTTTCAAATCTTGTGACCAATTCCAATCTTTAGAAAATCATCAAAGGGTAAAGAACCCGCAGAGGACAGCGCGAAGGGGAAAGCCCCTTCCTCATCTGCGCCCTCCAGAAGGTCTCAGCCTTCCTTGAGCTCTCGCTTTCTAAATGTCGCCTGTGAGCAGGCTTTCCAATCAAGGACCTTTAAATTGTTACCCTGCCGATCGATAGATGTCCCTTTCCTGACTGAGTATTGTCCCTCAATCATGGAGATCGTCACTTTTTACAACCTTGGTTTCCTCCTCTCTCTGGAGAGACCTATCAATTACGACCTAGTCTCCGAATTTTACAACAATCTTCAGCAGGGTCCTCAGGGGGGCTTCGAGTTCACCACTCGAGTCGCCAAGAGGAACCTTGATTTCTCTTACGAGATTTTAGCAGAGTATCTGGGTGGTCGACGATCACCAAACCTGTATTCGATCTACCCCGAGCTTCCTGATCCTTTATTGGCACCTTTTGTGGATGTTACTCCCGATGGTATCTATCAGTATTTCTTCGGTCATCCCCGCCCAGCTGGTCTCGATGAGCTGGGCCCTGATTTTCCTACATTTGCAGCACTTCGTCTCTCTCCCACTAGTTACATCTTGTTCAAGATTATCACAAATTGTATCCTCCCAATTACTTCCAAGCCTTTAACTGAAATCCGACCCTACCATTGCCTTATGCTCTATGGCATGCACCGCCGGATGGACTTCGATATCATGGAGAGCATCTTTCAGTCCATCTTATCCTATCGTGAGCCGAGCCGTCGCACGGTCTACATGCCATTTGGTCATGTCATCACTGATTGGCTTATGTCAGTCGGTGTTGATGTCACCAAAGGCAGGATAGTGCCTATGGTTCGACAGGATTGTCGGCTTGGTCGGCGGGCGTTTGCCAAATCAGGCATTATTATTCGAGAGCACGATCGGGCCTTGGTTTGGAAGGATGGGAGAGGACTCGGTGACCTACCTGGGGGAGCACCACATTTTCAGGTACCACCCGATGCTGCTGCACCTCATGAGGCTCCTGCTGCTGCTGATTACTACGATGAGCCCGAGCCGGATCTGCGCTGGTAGATTTCAGAGCTGGATCAGACCTTCCAGCATGACTTTCAGTTGCGAGAGATTTACCGCGAGGAGGTCCGCTCACAGTTCCGATCCATCGATCGCAGACTTACATCAGTAGAGTCGACTGTCTCCGAGGTTAGCACATTGCAGCAGACCTGGTACGGTGAGTGGCGCCGACATACATTTCCTGGGGATGCACCTTCCGGTAGTGTTGCACCTGGGTCCGTGGATGCTGATGATACGCTGGATGATCCGATGCAGGATGACCCCCCCGCTGATGACTGATATATTCTGTGGTTATTTGTGATTTATCTTTCTGATCTCTTGGATTGTATGACTCTCAGGCTGTATGCCTAGTGACTTGACTTCTCTGGCCTTGTGTCATACTTGTTTGACTTCGATGCATTGATATGCATCTGTTTGGTTGTTTGGTTTGATGCACTGATATTTTGCTAAATGATGATCTTGCTAAGTGCTGCATCTGACACTTTGCATGCATATTTGCCTTATCATACTTAGGATGTTGGCTTATATGAGTTCACATGATTACTATTTGTTTATATGCCTCATTCATGCTTATGATGTCATGTTCATATGATACATATGCTTGATTTGTCATGCCTTATTTTTGTCATATGTGTTCATATGTTTATCAAAAATCAATCAAATCTTTATTGTTTTGGGATACCCCTAGGGTTGAGGGGGAGTATGGTTAAACTTAATATCCCTTCTAGACCCTTTTCGGTGTTCGACAAAGGGGGAGAGTGTGGTTGGTTAAGTTTAGGATGATTATGTTATAGGGGGAGGATCCTGATTCCCCTATGATTATGAATTTGAGAAAATTGATTGAGAATCCCTAAACTTAAAATCGGGTTGTCAAACAACAAAAAGGGGGAGATTGTTAATGCAGTCTGACCCTGATTGTTGTTTTGGTGTTGACACCGATTTTAGTTTAGGTTGATGACTATGATTATAATTGAGTCCTGATCGGGGATCAGGCTAGGTGTTGGAAAATCGTAACTTGGAGGGTTAGGTATGGAAAATCCTAGCTTGGAGGGCTAGGTGTTGGAAAAGTCCTGATTCGGAAGGGTTGGGTGAAAAGTCCTAGCTTGGAGGGCTAGGTGAAAAGTCTTAACTTGGAGGGTTAGGTGAAAAGTTCCAACTTGGAGAGTTAGGTGAAAAAGTCCTGGCTTGGAGGGTCAGGTCCTAGCTTGGAGGGCTAGGTTTGGAAAAGTCTTAATTCGGAAGAGTTGGGTGAAAAGTCATAGCTTGGAGGGCTAGGTGAAAAGTCCTAACTTGGAGGGTTAGGTGAAAATTCCCAACTTGGAGGGTTAGCTGAAAAATCCTTAGCTTGGAAGGGCTAAGGTGGATGAAATCCTAGCTTGGAGGGCTAGGTTTGAGTCTCTGGATCGGTCTGGTGACCGATCAGGGATATTGGCACGCTGCTCCTTCGTGGATCGGTCTGGTGACCGATCCAGCGATGACTGATCGGTCTGGTGACCGATCAGGGAGCGCACGGTGAGGTTGGGAACCTACTGTGTGGCTCCTGATCGGTCTGGTGACCGATCAGGGAGCAGGTCGTTGCCTTGTTGCTTGGCTCCTGGTCGGTCCGGTGACCGATCAAGGAGTAGGCAACTTCCTCACTACCTTGCTTCTGATCGGTCTGGTGATCGATCAGGAAGCACTCAGTGAGTTGAGTTTCCCAGCTGATCAGTTCCTGAACGGTCCGGTGACCGATCTGGATCACTGTACAGATTGTTCCGGAGAACGATCAAGTGTCACGGACTCCGTCTTACAACCGATCAGGCTGGAGCCTGATCGGTCAGGGAGCTACCTGATCGGTCTGGTGACCAATCAGGCTTCACTCTGATCGGTCTGGTGACCGATCAGGCTTGTGTTGCCGCGAGAGCCGGGAGTCCCAGCTAAGCGGTGGATCGGTCTGGTGACCGACCCACAAGCCCTGGATCGGTCCGGTGACCGATCACTTTAATTTAAATTGCACTGTCAGACGCTCTGATCGCGTCTAACCATATCCGATTCTCTGCGCTTAACATCTGATACATGATTTGCTGCTTGATATGCTGTCCTAATACTCTGATTAAGCTGCAGGTGACAGGGAAGGATTCAAATACTCAAGGAGAGTCAATGGAGACCTTTCCTTGGAGCAGGTTTGTCTGTTTTTCCATCTCAGGTTGCAACGGGCACTGGGGCTGGCTGGAGCTGCTGACTGGGGCTGGTCTGAGGGAAGCTCAGGGAGTCTAGAAGAGCTCAGTGGTGGCTGGTGGTTGTAGGTGAGCAGCTGGAGGCTGCAAGGAGATGTTGTCATCTGGCGTTCAGGAGAGAAACAAAAGGAGCGGTGTGGAGCAGAGCAAGAAGAAGTTGTTGCTTTAGTTTTCTGCTGCGATTCTTGCTGCGTGCTTGTGCTCCTTGTTGATCATCCACTCTTGAGAAAGCTACTCTGATCTTTGAAGCAACCAGCCCTTGCTTGAGCACTTGGAGGAAGGAACAAGAAGCTTCGAGTCCAACAGCGAGAAGACACGGGGAAAGGGTTCTTGCGTGAGATCGTCGCTGGGTGGCGCTCAGAGGGAGCTTGCTGTGTTCTTGTCTTTGCTAAGTGCTAAGTAAGATCTTTCTTGTGTTTCACTGTGCTTAAACCTATATCATTGATTGAAACGCTGTGGAGAGGTTACTCCACCGAGAAGGAGGTTGCATTCTATCCGGTGTTAACCGGGGCTTGATCTGCCGACGATCAAGAGATCGCCCACCTTAAGGGCACGCCAAGGAGTAGGGGCTAGTTATCCCCGAACCTTGTAAACTCTCCTTGTTAGCGATCTTGTTTGTTTGTTCTAGTTAGTTTTTGTCTTCTGCATTTCTGCACTTCTTTGTTTCCATTATTTCTTCCGCTGTGCTACTAACAAACTGAGTGCAGAAGTTTGAAAAGCTTAAAGTCCAAGTGTTTGGCTATATTCACCCCCCCTCTCTAGCCATCCGAACTCCAACAGAAATATCCCAAACAAACAAGTTCATGAAAAGTAAAGTTAGAAGCAATATGAAGATTAGGTAGGGAAAATGAGAAATATGAAGTGATACAAGGGAAGTTTATGAAAATTGATATGAGATAAGAAACAAAATGATTCACCTCTATAAATGTGATCCAATCATCGAAATATGGTTTTGAAAGAACCTAAGCAAATTCTAGAGTACAATCACATGTGTGTGTCACAACAATAAGGCTAATCCTCACTAGGTACAAATAATTCATCTCAAGTCCTCAATCAAGAATTCATGGCCAAGTAGTACTCAAGCATCCAAGATTTCATCCATGAGCTCAAACCTTAAGTTTTAACAACCAAATGTAATTTATTTTCAAAAGTCTCTAAAATGACATGAAGACAACCTAGAGGGATACACTTATTCCTATTCATTAAGATAACGTACCCAAAAAAATAACATGGTATTTACAATGTCTATTTATTCATTCTACTCTACTCATGCATTTATTAGCAAGAACTCATTTTAAAAGAAAATTTTACTTCTAGAAGTCATAAAAGTGAAAAATGTGATGAAGGAAAATGCAAGAAAGAGCAATCTCCCCTTTATTTCTGGCGGTCGGAGTCTGTCAAGAAACAACCTCCATTGTGGCAGTGGAGGAGTAGGGGTAGCTGAGAAAGTTTCCTTCATTTGTTCAATTTTATGGTGCATTACTCCCCCACACTTAGACTTTACAGCAAAATGTTCAGATGGCCGAAGGTGATTTAGGTACAAGAGTCATTTAAGAGGTAGAGTGCTTCGTATTAAAGTAAGATCATCTCCTCCCTCTTGATTCTTTTTGGAAAACTTTCCAGGAGGTTGAAGACTGTTTAGATGGAGTTCCCACTCAAGAAGTCTTTGGGACCCTGCAAAACTATGTAATACCCCTCTCATTCGTGTAGGGTAAGAAAGAAATGAAACAATATCAGTCTCTATATAAAATGTATCCAAAAATGTATCACATCCAATAAAATCAATCTTTGGTACCTCAATGAGTTTTCCACAATTAATATCCACCAAATGTATGTCAAGAGACTTATCACAACCAATGAGATCAATTTTGGGTACCTCAATGGAATATTCACAATTATTTTCCGCCACGGAGGTATTAAGCAATGCATTACAACCAATGAAATCAATGTTCTGTACCTCAATAAATTTTTCACAATCAAATTCTACATAAGATGTACCAAGAGAATTATCACAACAAACAACATCAAGTTTAGGCACCTCTAAGAATTTTTCAAAATTAATTTCAGCATAATATGTATCAAGAATATCATCGCAATGAATAAAATCAAGCCTGAGTGCCTCTATGGAATTTTCATAATTATTTTTCACAAAAGATGTATCAAGACATACGTCACATGCAATTCTAGACACCTCCCTGAAATTTTCTAAAGGAAAAGGAGAAATACTTACCTGATCGCGCTGAAAAATACCTGGAGGTTCTACAAGAATAGATGTATCCATAGCTTCCTCCTGGTCAAGTACAGGTTCCATCTCAAGCTCAAGTTCTCATGGACACTCAACTGGAACAGGTGATCCTTGGGTTCTTGCTTCTACCATGTAAAACCCTACACTTTCTGGCCTATTTTCTGAATCTTCTGAAGTCTCAGTCAATGATGGTGGTCCCTGGGGCTCTGTGCAATCCCCTACACCTGTAAAATCATCTCCCGTGCATGCTTCCTTAGTAATATCTGCAACAACCTTATTAGAAAAATTAGGACTATCGATAGCAATATCACAAAATAAAAGATAAGAAGAGTCCTGTAAAGTTTCAGTTTCGAATTCAAGGCTGTCACGTGCTTTTCCATCCATCTCCTCTAATGCCTTCACAACTGATGCATCCTCAGCTTTCTCTTAAATCAAATCTCCTCCCACTATGTCAAATGCAACATCATCAGCAATTAACCGTGCCTCAATAGTCTCATCTGGGGTGTCCATGCTCATAATAGAGTGATCTCCCCTAGAGTCCTTCATGGCATCGAAAATACTAAACTGGACTACTGTGTC
Source organism: Boesenbergia rotunda (assembly GCA_024364735.1). NCBI lineage: Eukaryota > Viridiplantae > Streptophyta > Magnoliopsida > Zingiberales > Zingiberaceae > Boesenbergia > Boesenbergia rotunda. The sequence continues at coordinate 302,778 of JAGFNQ010003467.1, forward strand.
CCCCACTTCCATAGAGAGTGTGCCAGCATAAACATCAATTTTTGTTCTGGCGGTCTTCAGAAAAGGCCTCCCAAGGATGAGTGAGGATCTATATGTAAGATACTCTCCTTCCATGTCTAGAATGTAGAAGTCTGCAGGGAAAATCAACTCATTAACTTTTACTAAAACATCTTCAATAACTCCTGCTGGATGGGTCTGGCTTCTGCCAGCTAACTGAATTACCACTCCAGTGGACTGTAGAGGGCCAATACCAAGCATCTGAAAGACCGATCTGGGCATTACATTAATGGAGGCTCCCAAGTCTAGCATAGCGTCATGAAAAATAGTCCTCCCTATCTCACACGATACAGTAAAAACTCCAGGGTCTTCACACTTTTGAGGTATGGTATGGATGAGTGATGAAACATTCTTCCCCAGGCTGACCAACTCATTTTCCTTAAGCTTCTTCTTGTGAACACATAAATCTTTCAGAAATTTTGCATACTTAGGAATCCGTTTAATTATAGTCAACAAGGATACATTGATCTCTACCTTACTGAACAACTTCACTAGCTCATTATACTTCTTAGCTTTCTCCTCCTCCACTTGCTTCTTAGCTTGAGTTTTGCGATGAGGGAAAGGTAAGGGAACAGGAATTTCCTCCTCTTGAGCCGAAACTTGAAAAGCTAGATTTGGGGCTGACTTTTCCACTGAAGTATCTACTGTGAGGTTGGTCTCGCCACTGATTTCTCCACCATTCTCCACCAAAATCACAGAGTCACTCGGTGAAGGGGTTGAGCTCGGTCTAGGGGTGGAAGCAACTGAGTTTGAAGAGTTCCCATGGCTGTTTTGGGCTAGAAATGAAGATGCTGTACTATTTTCAGAAAATTCTGCTCTTGGACCTTTTCGAGTTGAAGTTACCTTCCCACTCCTCAAAGTAATAGCGCTAACATTTCCCTTTGAGTTGGGAATAACTTGAGAAGGTAGTTGGCTTCATCCTTGAGCTTGACCTTGATTCATCCCACTAGCCAATTGTCCAATTTGCCTTTCGAGGTTTTGTATGGCAGGATCATTCCTTCGTTGTTGTAGAAGTTGTTGAAACATCTCCTCTATTCTTTGTTGTTGTGCATTTCCTCCACTAGACCCTTCATAGCTCCCTTGATTAGCATACAGTTTTGATTGACCTTGAAAAATAGGAGTAGGTTGTTGAAATTGTTGCCCTTGCTGAGATCCTTGAAAATAGGGCTGTTGGGGTTGATAGGATGGCTGAAATTGCTGTTGATAGGGCTGATAACTTGGCTGGAATGTTCGGGAAATTTGTTGAGAATTATAACCTTGAAATTTTTGATTTTGAAATGGAACTTGTTGTGGTGAAGACTGAAATTGATTGGGCTGAAATCCTTGATTTGGTGGCTGAAAACTTTGATTCCAAGGCTGAAAATTTTGCTGCAGTTGTTGGAATTGCTGCTGGAAAGGTTGGTATTGTTGCTGAAAATTCAAATTCCCTTGGAAACCTTGTTGAATCCCTTGAAATGGCTGCTGAAATGTTTGCTAGAATTGCTGATTTGGAGGCTGAAATTGCTGATTTAGCTGCTGTGATTGCGGTTGTTGTGGCTGAACTTGCTGGAAAGTTTGTTGGGGTTGCTGAAATTGTTGTTGTTGTGGGCTTTGTTGGTAAAAAGAATTTCCATACCTCAGATTTGGATGATCCCTCCAACCAGGATTATAAGTAGAGGAATAAGGGTTGTTTCTAGCTTGAAACTGTCCCCTAACCAAAGCTGCTATTGACTCATCTTGTTGGAGGTTGGGACATGAATCTGAATTGTGTTCCTGGCTAGAGCAGATACCACACACACTCATCACTTGGCTCGATTGTGGAGGTACCGAAGGAGTTGAATTTTGATTTGCATTATTAAGACCCATTTGCTTAATCGCTGATGTGAGCTCTACCAATGCATTCTTAATCTCCCTTTGTTCATTAGAAGCCACCTGGACTTCATTAACTCCTCTAGTAGATAATGCTCTGCTTCCAAACTGCTGAGAATTTTCTGCCATGTTCGAAATAAGCTCCCTAGCTTGATTTGGCGTTTTATTTACTAGGGCTCCTCCAGCTGCAGCATCTATCATAATCCTATCCATCTGCAATAATCCCTCATAAAAATACTGGATAAGGAGCTGCTCACTAATCTGATGCTGGGGGCAACTGGAGCAAAGCTTGTTGAATCTCTCCCAGTAGTCATAGAGTGTCTTCCCCACCACTTGCTGAATGTCACAAATGCTTTTTCTAATGATTGCAGTTCTAGAGGCTGGGAAATATTTTTCTAAGAATGCCTTCTTCATGGAAATCCAGCTAGACACGTGCCCAGTAGGTAAGTAGTAAAACCAGTCCTTAGCTGCTCCAGTCAAAGAAAAGGGAAAACCCCTCAGCTTGATATCTTCTTCTGAAATACCCTGAGGCTTCATAGTGGAGCATACAACATGAAACTCATGCAGGTGTCTATTTGGATCTTCTCCAAATAATCCTTGAAACTTTGGCAACAAGTGGATGAGTCCAGATTTGAGCTCAAAATCACCAGCCAGCTCTGGATAAGCAATGCTGGAATACTGAAATGTATCATCTGGTGTTGCAAGTTCTTTCATGGTCTTCTGATGGTCTACTATCTGATCAACTGAATAAGCTGAAATAGACTGAGTAGGAAGAATATCAAAAGCCTCTGAAACACTGAGCTGGCTCCTCCTAGCTCTGAAAATCCTCTCAATCTCAGGGTCAAAGTCCTCAAGATCACCACCTGTAGACCTGGTCATAAAATCAAAAATAAATTACAGTAAAAGTATATAGAAAGATGAAACAAATAAAATCAGATCACAAGATATAGCAGTAAGTGCAAAAAAAATTAGATCAAGAAAAATATGAAATGAGCACACAAGCAAAAATCAAACAACTCAACTAGTAGTTCCCCGGCAACGACGCCAAAAATTTGATGGACCCAAAAGAGTTGTCACGAATGTGGGTCTCAAATTTAGATATGTGTAAATTGAAAACCCTTTTTTCTAACAAAGATAAAAATGTAGTAAAGGGGCCACAGGTCGTATTTTTCTTAGGGCTAGTTGAGGGTATTTGATTTGAGCTAGAGTTTATGTGTCGTTGATATTTTTGGGTTTCAGATAAAAATTTGGGTTTGGTTTCAATTAGAAATGGAAAAGCAATGAAAAGCAAGGAAACTTAACTAAATGAACTAATGAGATAAATGCAACTAATGAATTTAACTAAGGGAAAACTTAATCTATCAATGCATTAAACCGAATGTGAAGAGCAAACCTGAATTCAACTGCAATCCAAATGCTAAGCAAGGAATAAAAACAGTGTTGGTAATTTTCGGAAGCCTACTAACTTGAAACGAATACTAGCTACAAACTTTAAAAGCAACAAATGCATACATGGATGGTAAGGTTCAGAAACAATCCGAATACACTACTAACTGATTTCAAGCATCATAGCACACTAAAAATAGCATAAAAATTGATCCCAATCAGTGCCTAAGCTGCCTTTGATACAAAGTGAAGAAATTGAATCAACTTTGATACAAAAAGGTAGAAACTCATGTACTGAAATTTGATGCTAAATGCAGAACTAATATCTGACAAATTCCGAATCAAATTGATCAATTAACGTGGGAAACAATCCACCAGTAAAATGATACACAAACTGAAAGAAGAAATTCAGAGACAATAGCATATCAATTCAGAAATAAGAAGTGCAGAAACAGTGTGCCAAATCGCAGGATCACTTCAAATGCAGAAATTAATCACACAAGGCAAGTTAAATTCGAGTGCAAAATCTAACGTTCAGACAAAATGTAAAAGATCTAAGGGTTTCTCGACACAAACTTAAAAAGCTAACAGCCGAAACTTGCAGACTTAAAACTGAAATTATACAGAATTTAATTGATACGCAGCATTAAACTAATGTGCAGAGCAAACACTGGAATTAAATGCAGAAACTAAATGCAATTGCTTGTAAATGAGACAACTACAATGTAAATTCTGAAAATGGAACTAAACTAACTTGATACGAAATTCAGGACTGAAGATAAACACTGATACGCAAAGAACAGAATTGATGCGTAGCTTGATACCAAATTCAGAAATGATTTGAAGCTAAACAAGCTGATTTAAATGCAATTGTTCATTACACAAACAATCTAGCTAATAAGAGTGCACGATTGGAACCCTACTTAAGGCAGAAACATTGCAGAAAAGTAAACTAAGTCATTGATAAAAATTCAGAAAGGATTGATACGCAGGAAACAATGTTCAGCTACAAAACTAAGTGCAGAAATGAAATGGGACGAAGAAACTAAGTCTCGATCTGTTCCTTGGCTCAAAATCTCCTTGCCGTCACACAAGAGCAAGCCAAGAACCCCTTCAGCTCCGCAGATCAATGGAAAAATGGCTTCGATTCAACTCGGCTCACAGATTGCACTCAGCTGGGAAAACCCATCCGATCTCCTTGATCTCGCGATGTAGAAATGTGATGATGATTTAGTGATGATCAACACATACCAGAGGACCCTCTAGTAAGCTCTGATGGAAGAAAACGGCATGCGATCGCGATCAAATCGATCATATCACAGAAATTGACGAAACCCTCAATCAACTCTGTTCCGATGCAAATCAGAGCTTGAATCTCCACGAAACCTCTTTCCAATGATCTAGATCTTGCTTCAAGGTCAGAATCGAGATGGTCACACCTTCAGATGGAAAAAATCGCAGTAGAAATGAAGAACAAGTGAAGAAAATCGAAGCAGCTGGCGAAGACGCGACAGCGAACTGAAGCAGAGGAAGCAGTTTAAGTAGTTAACCAGTGGACGGCTCAGATTAACCAGCACTCATTCAACGGTTGATCCTCGTCCGATTTGACTCAAACTTCCCAGATCTTGATCAAGGGTTAGGATCTGCCTCGGGGTAACTCGGATCTGCCAGATTTACGACGGATGGTTCAGATCCCCTTGATCTTTGAACGGACGGTCTAGAGCCCTCTGAGCTTGATCCAACGGCTGGATCTCCTTGAATTTGGATGAAAATCTCAGATCTTGACCTAAGTGCTTGATCAACCTTAATCCCAACTCGGATTAACCAGAAGTTCTCAGATGGCCTAGATCTAACCATTTTTGCATCGGACGGTCCATATTAGTCGACGCTTGATCACTTGATCCAGTCCACTTTTGACTCAACTTTGACCCAACATGACCTAGGTACATGATCCTTCCAAGCCTACAAAAGTAGATCAATCATTTAGTGACAAAACAATTCAAATATATCAAAATTTACAATTAGGTCCAAAATGAATATAAATCCTAGAACCTAGGGTAAATCCACCATTAAGCAAGTAAAACATGAGTCAAAAATAGATCCTAGAATCTTAAATAATCAACAAAATGATACTTATTAGCATGGTCGAGTGCGAACACAAGTGATAAGTTGGGGAACGTCAACACGTTCGTCTCCATAGAAATTTAAATTACATTAGGAAGTGCTCTTGACACTAACATTCAACTATTGTGCGTTTTATTTAGAATTTTTTTTTATAAAATTCACAATGATTGGGATCAAATTATGGATGTTCGAGAGACAACTAATCGTTCTTCCATTGTACCATAGTCCAGGGATGCTATAGTGAGTAATAATAAAAAAGAATGATTAACTAAGTTGGATAACGTCGAACCTGGAACTATCGGTCCGGTCTCACGAAAAATTCCCATCGACCATCAGGATAAATTAGGAAGCACTTGTGGTGGATGATCCAAAAATCTAACATTCCACAATTGCGCATCTATTTGGAAAAAAAAATTCTATAAAATTTACTGTAGTGGAGGAGGATATGAAAGAATTATCGATATACGATATCCGACCTAAATACTCAATTAAATCATATATATATATAAGAATTTTTTTTTCAAAATCCATTGATAATTTGGATTCATATTAGGAATATATTATATAGATGTTTAATCTATGTACTTTTATTAAATGATATAGTCAGATTAAAAGAATAAAAATTATTAATTTACAAAATATCTGATTCTTTAATGGACATAAATATTCAGATAGATATCCGATATCCGATAAGTATAGACACAGAGGATATAGAATCCAACTCATTGTCATCCCTATAGTAAACGACGAAAAGTTTGTCATGTGAAAAAATTTTCTTTATTTGTTCATCTGTCCTCCCAAGTTAATATAAAAATATAAAATTATAAGTGCTTCTCAATTTAGCTTGACGGTCGATAAAAAAATTTCATTGAACCATATCAATCGTGGATTCAACGTTATCTAACCTCGGCGACAAGGTTAGTAAGCGGAGACACAAAACATACGAGAGCGATGGTGGCATAAAGGTCATTTCAAAAGCAAGCCAGCGCTAGCGATCTCCAGCCTTGAGGAGACAAAACAACCTCGACGGCGGACCCCTCGATGACTCCGGAGCTCTTGCTGGCCGGCGACGTCGTCGCGGGATTCTTCGATCTCCTAAAACAATGCCATCTATAAATTCCCCCGCCGACCTCTCAATCAAAACTAAAACCATTACCGTGCTCTGTTTCACCATGTTTCATCATCTGATCCTCTCTGCTCCGATAAACCATGCGCCATTTCTTCTTCTTCAAGCACAGCTGCTCTTGATCTCCGTCTTTCTATTGTTTACGAATCCGTCGCATGGATGTGAGTATCCAAAACGAGATTTTGGAGCATAATCATGGCGGTTTTTTAATTTGGTCTGCTTTCATGCAACTACTTAGCTACAGAAGACTGGCTACTGATCGACTGCGGAACGAGGACCAGTTACACCGACGGCGACGGGCTCCGGTGGCAAACCGACGTTGGCTTCATCTCCACCGGCGAGAACAAGACGGTAGAGAAAGGCGGTGTCTTCGTGTCGGAGCCGATGGGTTCGCTCCGGTTCTTCCCCACCCTCCTCAAGAACTGCTACACGATCAACACGCCGGATAAAGTGAAGTACCTCATCCGCGCCGGCTTCTACTACGGGAACTACGACGGCCTCGGCCGGCCGCCCACCTTCGACCTCGTCATCGACGCCAACAAGTGGGTTACCGTCAACACTTCCTCGCCGGAGCCGGTGCTCCACGAGGTCGTGTACGCCACCCAGGGGGATAACTTCCTGGTTTGCCTCGCTCGGACCCGGCCGGAGGAGGTCCCTTTCATCTCGTCCCTCGAGGTGGTGCCACTCGCCGCCTCCATGTACTCCAAGATGAACAGGAACTACGCTTGGTACCTCAGCCACCGCGTCCGTTTCGGTGGCTCCGACGTCGTCAGGTGATCCAGTATTAGATCTTTTTCATATCAATCTTGAAAAAACTCGATCTTTTTCATAACAATCATGAAAAAAAGGATCTTTTTTCAAATCTATTCCAAAAAAAATCAATTTCGATCAGCCCAACAAATGACGACTACAACAGAGAGTGGAATCCATACCAAGATCGAAGTCTTCTTTCCGTGGCAGCAAATTTCAGTTCGCTCACTGGTTATTGCGCCGACGACCCCCCTCTATCGGTGATCCTCAACGCCGCGGAGCCAGCCACCGGAGACACGTCGAGTGCCATTTCACTGAGCTTCGAATTCCCCGCGAACAGAAGCCGGACAAACTACGTCGCTCTCTATTTCACCGAAGTGAACCAACAAGCCGACGGAGAGACGAGGGAATTCACGGCGAGCGTCGACGGGAAGGAGTACGGCCTGGAGGTGTCGCCGGAGTACCAAATTTGTAGCGAAGTGAACGTGACGACGGAGCCGGCGGCCGGAGATATGAAGATTGAGCTCACTGCGGTCGCTGGATCGAGTTTACCACCGCTAATTTGCGGCGCTGAGATTTACACGGTGGGAGAAACACTTGTCGCCGGAAGTAATGAAAATGATGGTAATATAATTTTCATAAATTATTTTTTTTAAAAAAAAATTAGTTATTAATTAACAAATTATTATTATTATTATTATTATTATTATTATAAAAAAATTAAAAGGTCATCACCCATAGTATCTTTTATTCTAAAAATATAAAATATCTTTTGATATTTTTTAAATAAAGCATTTTTAAAATGAAATATTCTTTTTAAGGATAATTAAAATAAAAGATTTTTTAAATTTTAATAATTTGTTATAATAATAATTTGTTATTTTACAGTGAGTGGAGTGGAAGATATGCAGAGAAGTTTTGGTAGATTGGAAGCATGGACCGGTGATCCCTGTCTTCCTAACAACACGGTTTGGGAATGGCTAGGCTGCAATGCAAATGATCCTCCCAGAGTACGAGCTTTGTGAGTGATTCAACACCTCTACAAATAATTATGGGGTCGGGTCAATTGTGTGAGGCGTCCTGGATATTTTTTTTTTTATAGAAATATCTGAGTAATCAATCCGGTTTGACCGGAGTTTAATTTATCGATTGATCAAACTAGCTAGGCGATTGAGATCTCATTAGTCCACTAAATTCTCTAGGTGAATTCGTTAAATTCACATGTGTGGGAATGAGGAAGAGAGCTTTGACGCAACGCAACCTTTTACAGAGAAAAAAACCTCGTACACGTACAACGACAACAAATACAAATAAAATCAAACTTCTGCAGACCTTAATTTTATCCGATAGATGAAATAGAAAGGAAAGATCATTTACCTTCGAGATTAGTTAGGTGAAACTCAACTACTTGATTATTAGAAACAAAGAAATTGTGTAATAAATGAAATTACAAACAAATGAAATCTTGGTTGCTTGGATTACTTTGGAACGCTCTACAAATATCCTTTTATAGGGTTTTCGTTCATGATCTGAATCCGCCTTGATCAATTGACTTTTTACTGTCCTCCTAGTCGATTGCTTAGTATTGATGAGTCAACTGATAAATATTGTTTCAATTCTTTTCGATATATATTAAGTTTTTCTTCTTCTGTTTTTCTCGTTCAGTTACCTTTCAGGTTACGGATTATTTGGCGGCATCCCTAACTTTACCAAATGCAAGCCCTTGAAATCATGTAAGAACATCAAAAAACAAGAAACAACAACAACAACAACAACAACAAAAATTGCTAAAAAAATAAATCAAAAATGTTTTCAGATACATGGATAACAATCTGCTCAGCGGATCCATCCCAGACTTTCTCGGCTACTTGCCCAACTTGAGGGAACTGTAAGCCATTTGCGTGTTAATTTAATTTGTGTGCATTTGTTTTTGTTTTTAAAAACGAAAACATCGAGCCATTTCGATGCTGAAGTGTTTTCTGCTGTTGCAGGAATCTTGCTTACAATCAGCTGAGTGGCACAGTCCCAGAATCCCTGCTCAGCAACAATAAGCTAAACCTTAAGTATATGTTTATATGCCTTTAGTTTGTTTAGTTAAGTACGAGCTAGGACTCTTTTTGATATCTTGTGACGGTGTTTTTGTGACAGTTTGACGGGGAATCCGTTGCTCGAGATTCCAACGACGACACAAGAGAAGCACAAGTTTCACTGGATGAAGGTTGTATGGCCTGTAATTGCAGTGGTGGTTGTTGGAGTTGGAGTTTGTACCTGTATCTGCCATTACGACTCAGACAGTCGGCCACCTCAACAGCTGGTGGCACGGCCAGTGTCAGCGCCGATGCCACGGCCAGTGTTGCCAGTGGTTATGCCGCGGCCAGTGTCGCCGCCGGCACGAGAACCTCCTCGGTATGAGGTTGTGGAAGAATATAGAAGGATGGAGACGTACGTGGGTGGGGGTGATTGGAGAGAAAGGCGGATCTAGAATTTTGGTTGTCGGAGCCGCGTCGACGAAAAGAATTATTATAATAATAATAATTTTCATCTTATATACGTGTATATTTAATTGAAATTTGAAGTAGAAAAAAAAATATTAATCGGAGAAAACTTCCCAATTTCAAATTAGTCATGCACTCCCTACTTGATAAATTCTTTGCATTGACTATGGATTAAGTATAAAAGAGTGAAAATTCAGTATACATTGTAAAGATTTGAATATAAATTATTTGAGATTTAATACTAATTTAGGAAATTTGAGTATACAGTTTCGGTAACCCCTCATGTGAAAATCTTAATGTGGTGGATGTAACCTCACATACTCAATTTTTAAATTTTATATTTAAATTTCTTCAAATAATACTCAATCTAAATAAATTCATACTTAAATTTTTATAATGTATACTGAAATTTTTACTATATACTGAAACAATGTATACTCAAATTTTTTCAAATAATACTCAAATTTCTTAAATTAGTACTCAATCTCAAATAATTTATACTAAAATCTTTACAATGTATACTGAATTTTTACTCTTTTATACTGATAAAAAAATAACACACAAAACTGTCTTGTCAATCCTATCAGGGAGTGCATGCAAAAGAATTTTGGGATGAGGACTACATGCAGGTATTGGTTGGAATTAGGGCGACGAGAGAATTTTTCTTGTATCCATTAGTCACTTATGTTGAAATTGCCTTGCATCGTCATAGTTATTTAATTTTCATTTATATTATAGTCATTGTTGCGTTCTAGTAGTGAAAAAAAGGAGGAATTGAAGGAGACATTATTGAGTTCTTCAGACACAACTCCTATAGCTTTAAGCATATTTTTGTAGTTTTTTCAATTATATATTTTTCCCGAAAACATAACACAGACGGTAGCATATGCTATTTCTGACATAATGATTAGGACTCAATCTCTAAGAGATGACCATATTTTCGGTCCTACCATATGCTTGTTGTCTATGTACCTATATGAACCTCCCTCCATATCTTTGGAGCTGACTCTAGTGAGTTGTTAAAATAACAGATCTAACTTTTTTTCAATTACATATTTTAATTTACTTGGAATATAATATGCAATTAGTTTTTTAAATATATATTTAACTTTTCAAGTTAATGCAAGAGCTAGGGCCAAATTAGTCAAATCTATAGCATCACTCATGATCTAGTTTTTCTCAGGATCACTCTTGCTCGTTTAGGTATGTTTTTAAATGTGTTGATAAAATTTAATCTAACTTACTTACATTATTTGATAGGATATATCAATTAGATAAATCTAATTCAAATTGATGGCTTTATAGAAAATTATCCGTTTATAATCTTTCATCTATTCATTCTATCCATGTATATAATTTGTCTCTTAATTTACATGAATATATGAATTATCTTGACTAATATACATGTAGTCATTATGATATCATAATTGTAGCTATTTGATTATGTTATTTAATTATAATAAAGCCAAAAAAATTGAATCATTTATTAGAAAATATATGAGGACTATTAATAAGAAATAAAAAATCATTTTCAATGGGAAATATATTTCCCAAAGAACCAACAAAAAAGAGGCGGGAAAAAAATAAAAACACACTCTCTCTCTCTATATATTTTTTTACAAATTCTCTTATATGTGTTTGATCCATCCATTTGCTTTGCATGCCTCTTTAGTGTTAAAGTGACCCTCATTTACTTTTTTTTTTAAATTCATATACAAAATAATTTTGAAGATAATCAGTTTAATTTTATAAATTTTTTTTATTAATCATCAAAATAAATTATAAAACATAAATAAATCCTAATATCATAAATATTTTAAACTTTTCAAATATAATATACTCTAATTGAGATTTAAATTCTTGTTATCTAGAGAGTTCCTCTATCTCTTATCGTACATAAAGAGGGCAGATATTCATTTTAGGCCTTATTTATTTTAGATATTTCTAAATTACACTTTTATTTTATGAAAAGATTTAAAATTATTTTATGATAGAAAATTATAAGGATGCTTTTTTATTTTGTTCTATTTTAAAAAATAATATTAAAATGATGCTCTTCATTATAACTCTGACGAAAAAAAACTTTATTATATTCAAAATTATTTTCATATTAATTAAAAAATTATTCAAAATTTGTTAAAATTATTTTAATTTGATTAAAAAATTAAATACTATTAATATAAAATAATTTTAATCAATTGCACCAAAAAGGTTAGCGGTTCTTTTAGGTGATTTCACATATTTTGAAAGGAAATAAATCATAAAAATATTTTACCATAATACAACTAATAATATACAACGACTAATCAAGACAATTATATCAGTTGACTAAAATTATTTGAATTAATGTTGGTAACTCGGCTTGAGTAGTTTATTAATATTCTATTTTTTTAGGTATTACATAAATATATATCTATTTTATAAAGTCAATATGTTTTTTTATCTAAATTAAAAATTAAAAATAACGGTATAGCGCTAAAAAACAGAGCCGATAAATATCTTCCACGTCATCTATCCGAGGGTGTCATTTACTGCTCACTTATGGCCGTCGATTTTATCTAAATCAACGGTCAATATCTCATCTCTGTCCCCGCTGATAGTTCCCTCGTCACTATAAATAATCACCGAACACCGCCAGGTTTCCCCGAGCTCTTCTCTCACGCCGTTCCCAATTCGAAGCGCTTGCTTTTCGTCTCAGGTAAGATAGCAAATCGATCGATTCCCCGCTCTGAATCCTCTGGTGCCTCTTTGATCTCATCGATCTTGACCTTCTCGACGCAGAGATCGAGTTCTAGTTTTACTTTGCGCGATGTCGGGGCGAGGGAAGGGAGGAAAGGGGCTGGGGAAGGGCGGCGCCAAGCGGCACCGCAAGGTGCTACGCGACAACATCCAGGGTATCACCAAACCGGCGATCCGGCGCCTGGCCAGGCGAGGCGGGGTGAAGCGCATCAGCGGACTCATATACGAAGAGACCCGGGGCGTCCTCAAGATCTTCCTCGAGAACGTCATCCGTGACGCCGTTACTTACACAGAACATGCCCGCCGCAAGACTGTTACTGCCATGGACGTTGTCTACGCGCTCAAGAGACAGGGGCGCACTCTTTACGGATTCGGTGGTTAGGGTCATTTGCTCTCTCTCTGATGCATTGTGCTCGCAATGGTTGTTTAGAGAGAAACGGGTGAAACAGATTTAGTTTGACATATTTGCACCGTAAATTAGTAACTTTTTACTTGAGAAACTTGTTGTAACACTTCGTTATGGTTTTATAGTGTTAATCGTGTGATTTTTATCAGCTTGGATTTCTTATTGATGATTTACAATCATGGCATAATCAATTTGTTTGCTCAGTTGCTTGCTTCTAGCGTAATCAACTTCTTGAGCTTATCTTTATCATATTGTAGACAATTCTAATTTCTTCTACCTTCTTAAGGGACGAGGTTATGTATGCCTCTGCAGATATTGTGATTTCCTTAAGAATGCCAGTGTTTTAAATAAGTGTGTATGATCCTTTGGTTGTTAGCTCAAATGAGAGCTTGTGACTGTCAAAGTTCTGAATTTGATTGGTGTTCTTTGTTGAATCATTCATTACCTATTTGGGTTTAACATTTGGATGCAACTGCTCTTTGATCATGTGCAATGTGAATTTTCATCTACTGAAACAAGTGGTGGAATTTCATTTGTTTATTTTTCTCATGATTGACATTCAGGTTTAGAGGCACAAACTGTAAGAGCAGTCTTCAAGAGATGTGGTGGGACTGTATTACGGTCATTTGTGAATTGTGGTGAGATGAGTACAAGTAATGTTGAGGTGGAGATAAGTTGAAATTTGATTTGTCTCTCTTGAGGTAGACACAGTTTAATCGGGATGGGCTGGGGATTGGTTGAGCTTGCTTGATGTGCATGTAGTTTAGCTGGTGGCTGAACAAGTTGATTAGGTTGTTGATTGAATTTGTTAGCCGTCATTTGTGGTGAATAAATTGCACTGCCATTGGTTGGTTATGAGTTGACTTTAGGTTGCATATTTTTTATTTTTATTTCTTATAGAAAATTTGATTTTTCAGAAAATATATTTGATTTGTATTTTTTAATTTATTTTTCAGAAAAAGATATAGTATTTTTTAAAAAAATTAGAGAAAAAATTAAATTATTTTTTTTAAAAAAGAAAATATAATTTTTTAAAAATAAAAAATAAAAAAATGAAGTAAACTAATTGTTCTCTTAGCTTGACTTTGTCTCAGTGGTGACTAAGGGTTCGAGCCCTCCTTCTTGCTCCTTTGTGGAAGTTAATAAGTTGTCCTGAAACCTCTGAGAACTCCCAGAGGGTGTAAAATCCTTAAATGACTTTTCCGAATTATTGCTACAATACTCTCTTTACAAGTCTTTAGGCTGAGTGCTCTTCAACGATTTCTTTCCATGTGATTGCTAGTTGTCACTGGCTATTCTTAGGGATATAATTGAATCGAACTGAGTCGAACAATAAGAGGCTTAAATTTAGGTTCGGTTTGTTATTTTTTGGCTAGAGCTCGGGCTCGAGTTCGATTCGAACTTGAGTTCTTAAACTCGAGTTCGGCTCGTAATAAAATTAAATAGTTCAAGTTTTGCTCGAGTTTGGCTCGAAAAAAACTTGATTAAAAATTAAACGAGCTTAATTCAAAATCATTTAAAATAATTAACTAACTATATTAATTAATAATATACTATTATATTTATTATTTATGTGATATTTAATTATATATGTATATATATAGTTCAAGAATCAAATACTGTTAAGCTCGAGTTCGACTCGATAATGTTTTCAAGTTTGAAATCGAGCTCAAGCTTGGCTCATTAACTTAATCAAATGAATTCGAGCGAACTATTTTTCGAATCGAGACCCGAATAGCTCACGAGCGACTTGACTCGTTTACACCCCTAGTTATTCTCTATCGGCTGTACACGCAGTGGACTGAATTTGGCTGCATTCCTTATTCAGGTCAGGTTCTGGAAGTGATATATCAAGTTACAGTGGAACTCATGGGAGTAGTTTTAATAGGAAATACAGCTTCACAATCAGAGTTGCAGATTTATTTGAAGCAGTTACAAAAGTGGAACCTTTCTGTGGCGGTTCAGTTAGTTTATATGATTTTGAGCATATGTGGATAATGTATCAGCCTATTAGGTACTAAACACTTAGCTATCCTTTTCAACAATTCAAGGTTACAGTAACATTCAATCATTCATGATAGTAGATCTGCTGTTTAATATGGTATCTCATTCATTCTAGTGTTTAAGTTCTTTTTCATCCGAATAATAAAGTGGAGAAATATTGCAAAGCTGAAAATGCTTCCTCTGAAGTTTTTCGAGATGCAGGTTAGATCAAATAATATGACACTCCGGAAACTATCTTTGTTGGGTGGCTCAGGTAGTTTCTTCGATAATGACTAGTTCCAAACCTTTTGTGATTTTTTTTATTGGTGCAATTATTCTTGGATAAATTGATTAATTTGACTAAGTTCAGGGTGATCAAACTTGAATTTCGATATTTAAATAATATATGAGAAAGATTGAGGTTGATCAATACTTGACGATGTGATGAAGTCTCAGTAGGATTAGGCAATAAAGTCTTAATTAAGAACTAGACAATGGAAGTTTTAGCAGGACTAGATGGTTGAAGACTTAGTCGAGAATTAGATAATGAAAAGTCCTAGCGGGACTAGGCAGTGGAAAACCTAGTTGGGAACTAAGTAATGAAAAGTTCTAGTGGGGTTAAGCGATGGAAGACTTAGTTAGGAACTAGGTAATAGAAAGTTTTGACAGGGTTAGGCGGTGGAAGATTTAATTAGAAACTAAGCAATGAAAAGTTCTAGTGGGTTAGGTGGTGGAAAAGTTTAAGTGAGTCAAAAGGTTGATCAAATACTTAGTGATCGGAAATCCAATGGGAACACTGAGCTTCTGGACTGTCCGATGTGAACGCTTCCTGATTTATCTTGACAGTCGATAAAAAATTTTCGTAGGACTGAATCGATTATTCGAGATTTAATATTACTCAACCTCATTAATCATTATTGGAAAGGGCAAAATGCAAACCTCTGAAGCTCTTGGCAGGTTTCAGGTTTGATCGTTTCTGTCTTATGTTTTGCTTAATATACTGGCTTTATGGAAACTATCAAATAGATACTTGTTTTGCTTAATAATGTAGTAGGTTCTTGTTCTTTTTTTGCTAGAACGGATTGATTTAGAACTGGATAGTTGGAACATAACTGAGAATTTCGATCGTAGACTTTCATTTTGTTTGGCGCAGTCGGTGAGTATTGCCGCCGGGAAGGATGCAATCTGATATAATATCGTCGAGGCTAGTGTTCAACACTATCTCCGTAAAACGATATTGCTCCGCTCGGGTGTTTACGGATAACAACAATTCGTTTCCAAGATACAACGACGATGTCTCGGAATAGTAGCACTTCAAATTCCGAGACCGGCGAACCCTCTCGTAGGTTTTTTTTTGGACTTCGGATGCAGAAAATGGAATGGATACAAGGTTGATTAGGCTTGAGTGAGTATGAGTGATATTTTTGTGATAATTTTCCATCATCTAGGGGTCCTATTTATACTAGGTGAAGTACCCCTTGGTGAGTTCATCTGAGCCGTTCGATCTAGAGGGTGAACCCTTCAACCAAATCTCTTAATCTCAGCCCTAGATCTGGAGGATTGTAACCTTTCAGGTTTCCTTTGATCTCAGCCGCCAGATCAACTTTCATTACCAATGGTCTGATCATGATTATTCGTGATCAACGCTCTAGATCGCATCACTTGCGATCCATCACCCTCTTCGATCCAACAATGGCCATCTGTTTGCCCAGTCAGCAGCCAATCATCCCTCTCTGTCCAACCGAGACTGCCACGTATGCATGTCACATCACCCAAGTGCCACGTAGGTATAGCCACGTCACCCGAAGCATAAATTTAAGCTCCTCAATACTCCTCGCGACGATGTGTACGTGCAAAGTGCAAAGTGCAAAGTGTGTCAACAAAGCGTCCATTGCGCGCGTGCGCGCGTGGCGGGTGGCGGGCTTGCAGGTGTGAGCACCTGCTCGCCCCTTGGATGAGTGCATCTGTGCTATTTGTGTTAACTCAATTAACAAAGCAACGTATATAAGGAAGTAAATTCTTTCTGGAATTTCTAATGTGGGACTATTTTCCCCCTACTTCCTTTTTGTAACATTTTGAGTTGACTTTAACAATTAATTTTTCATTCACCCGTAATCGGTTTTGAGCAAATTAATAGTCTAGATTTATCTACTCAAAACGTAGATTTCGATTTTGAAGTCAATTTAGACTTTCATCGATTGATGGCACCTCGATTTTCTCTTGCAAAATCATAAATCGTATTGGTCTTTTAAGACCCAATATCCAACAATCCCCCACATGAATGAAAATAAATGCATGTATGCATGCAGACACCTTACAGGAGTCCAATCGATAAGTCAATGCATCGGGAGAGGTAGCTTGTGGCTTTGAACCTTCCGTACTGGAATGCTATCGAGCATACTAGGCTGCGCAGTGAACGTGATGTCTTGAACTGCTCAGCTGTTTGTGTATACTAAGACAATAACATCCACACAGAGACTTATCTTACATACTTTTGGTTCTCATGGTTGGTTCCGTTTCGGCCATGAACACCATCTTGGATTCATGAGTGTTTCATTGAAGCGACCTGTCTTCACACTCACATAGGTGACACTTCTATCAAGAGTATCCTACCATACTCTACCTTATAAAGGTATAAAAGTCATTAAAAGCATAAGCTTAACCTCACTACATGTGGTAGGACATCACTTATTCATCCTAGGATTGGGATAATATATTTTGTGTGCTGTAACATAACTTCTGTAACTTCGTTGTCCCATTGAACCAAGATCTTGGGATCTCTAGTCAACAAGGTTGGGTTACCATTACAGTCGTTTTAGTTGTAGATTTTTAATCCCATTCCTCTTGACGAGCAGTATACTTGATCTTGATTTAGCCCCTTCGTAAGAGGATCTGCTAAATTATCTTTGGACTTTACATAATCGATTGTAATCACTCCATTCGAGATCAACTGCCTAATGGTATTATGTCTACGACGTATATGTCGTGACTTACCATACATACTACTCTGTGCCCTTCCAATCGCCGATTGACTATCACAATGTATAAGTACGGCGGACACAGGTTTTGTCCAGCTCGGAATATCTTCCAAGAAATTCTGCAGCCATTCAACTTCTTCAGCTGCTTTGTCTAGTGCTATAAATTTGGATTCCATTGTTGATAGAGCAATGCACGTTTGCTTAGTGGATTTCCAAGATACTGCTCCCCCACCAATCGTGAATACATATCCATTAGTGGATTTGGAATCTTTTGTATCTGATATCCAATTAGCATCACAATATCCCTCTAAGACAGCGGGATATTTTCCGTAATGTAATCCGTAGTTCATAGTATATTTCAAATATCTAAGAACTCGCATCAATGCTTTCCAATGGGTGTCGTTTGGATTACTCGTAAACTGACTTAGTTTGTTGACTGCACAGGCAATATCCGGACGTGTGCAGTTTGTGAGATACATCAAGCTGCCTATTATCCGAGAATATTCTAATTGCGATATGAGCTCACCTTGGGTTTTCGCTAAGTGTTGACTTAGATTCATAGGTGTTTTCACTGTAGAGAGATCGTACGCATTGAACTTTTTCAACACCGACTCTACATAGTGGGATTGTGTCAAAACTATCCCCTCAAATGTCTTGAGAATTTTAATTCCCAATATAACTTCAGCTCGATCCATATCTTTCATATCGAAATTCTTGGTCAACATGTCCTTTGTATTCATGATTATCTCATGATTACTACCCATTATAAGCATATCTTCTACGTATAGACAGACGATTACATAGTCTTTAGGTGTGTTTTTGACATAAATGCATTTGTCACATTCATTTATTTTGAACTCGTTTAACATCATTATTTTGTCAAATTTCTCGTGCCATTGTTTAGGCGCTTGTTTAAGTCCGTACATCGTCTTAACAAGTCGACATACCTTTTCCTCTTTTCTTGGAACTACGAACCCCTCGGGTTGCTCCATATAGATTTCTTCTTCCAACTCACCATTTAAGAATGCAGTCTTAACATCCATTCGATGTATTTCAAGGTCATACAATGCTGCGATGGCTATCAGCACTCGTATGGACGTAATCCTTGTCATCGGTGAGTAGGTATCGAAGTAATCAAGGCCTTCCTTTTGCTTGTATTCTTTGGCTACAAGTCTAGCCTTATACTTGTCAATCGATCTATCAGCTTTATACTTGCGTTTTAGTATCCACTTACATCCTAATGGTTTAGAACCAGAAGGAAGGTCCACTAATTCCCAAGTATGGTTATTCATGATGGACTCGATTTCACTATTGACTGCTTCTTTCCATAATGGGGCGTCGGGACTAGAGAGAGCTTTGTTCAATGTTCTTGGGTCTGTTTCTGACATAAAAGTCATAAAGTCCGACCCGAACGATTTCTCGACTCTAGCCCGTTTGCTCCGATGTGGCTCTTCATTTTGATAGTTGTTCCGGAAGGAGTTGTCGGCGATGGCCAGTCATTAAGGCACAGCCCCGGCGGAGATGACTACGTCGATGAGGAACTTGGGGGTCTTGCGAAAGTAACACAAGCGTTAGGGGGAGACGCCGACAGGGGTCCGGCAGAGTCCACTCCGACGCTCAAGTTAGTAGGTTGTCCGAATTTGTGGTGAGAAAGAAAGACAGTATGTAGAGACGGGAGATCGTAACCCTCTTACCGGAGGGGTTGAACTACCTTTTATACTGGTGTCGGCAGACTTGACGTGCCCCCTTTATTGGTGCCACGTCTTCGATATTTAGGCCGTGCCCCTGCTTTCGGTGATAAAGGGATATCCTTTGAAACAGTCCGCGTTGTTATCACTCTTTCTCTGGTCGAGACACTCGGGGGAGGGGGGGGGGTTGGTGTCCGAGGTTGGCTGTTGTGAGGACTTCGCCTCCCGAGGTGAGCTCGGGGGTCCTTGGGTGCGATATCTCCCGAAGTGCTCTCGGGGCCCCACCTCCCGAGGGGGCTTCTGCGAGGAATCCTTGGACTGACCTTCCTGAGTGTGCCCCAGAAAGGGGGCCCCGGGGCTCGAGGAGAGAGGTTATGTCGTGTCCTTGGCTTCTTCATCCAACATGCCGGGCACGGGCTATCTAACCCCATCACAAGTCCCTCCCTTCAAGTCTGATCGAAGGAAGTGTGGCTGACTGATTGGACTAGTGTCGGGATGAAGAAGTTGCATTCCTCTGGGTCTTTGCCTTTACGCCCATTCTTGCCATAAGCAGGGAAACCTTTTTAGATCGTATCTTCTTCGTCCAGGGTTCCTAGGAACCCCCCCCTTTTGTGCCTTCTTCTTTTTCCAAAAAGGCTTCTCCGCTTCCCGAAGGTTTATAATGATGCCTCTCTTCCCGGGATAAAGGCGCCTGATCTCCTTTCTCGAGGGTAACAGGATGTTCCCGCGAATGCCTTATTGCCATGTATTATAACGGCTACCCTCCCAAGTCCCCCTGGTCGTGTGTTGGTACAACTAGCTCATGACGATCGGCTGTCTGGATGAAGAGGTTCCTAGCTTTCCACGCGTCCTCTCCCCATTGTGCCTAGGCGAATGCCGGCCGAGATATAAGTGGGGAAAAAATAGGCACTGGCCTCCATTTTCGGTTCGGCGACTAGGTGTACTTCGTCCTTCTCCCGGTAGAGCTTCTTCTACGAGTGAGTAATTCGTCTTCTTCTCCTCTTCTGTCTAAGGGTCATGGAGGACTATCGGGCGGAATGGTACGAATCCGCCTCTTCGAGAGTGAGGCCAGAGGCCCTGCAAGCAGCCATCGAGGCTTATGGGGTCCCGGCCGAGATGGCGCTGGTCATCCCTAAAGTGGACCAGACATTCGTGGAGCCCCCAGCAGGCATGCTGGCCTTCTTCTTAGGGCAGATGGAACTAGGGCTTCGTTTTCCTATCCTCCCTTCTTTACGAACATAGCTTCCTATTTTAGTATTCCGTTGCATCAGATGACTCCTAATGCCTTCGCTCAGATGGAGGGGGGGGGGCATATATCATCTTTAAGCTTTTCGGTCTCCCTCTGACTCCGCACCTTTTCCATTCCTTTTTCATCCTGATAGGATCGAGAGGAGTTTTTAGCTTCGTGGCCCGTCCGGGCCATAGGTTTTTGGGAGGATTTCCTTCTTCGCACAAGGAGTGGAAGGAGAAATTCTTCTTCATCCGCCTATCGTCATTGCCCTTTAGTCCTCTGTGTTGGATAGCAGATTTGCCGACTCCTCCCCTCTTAGAGAGCTTTCTTCGCAGCCCTGTGTATCATCATGCTAGAGAGGTACTTTCGGGCATGGAGTTCAGTGGCCTGGGGCTGGTGCAGAGCGAAGAGCTTATGTACCGGGCGAGCCTTAGCCCTAAAGTAACACAGATCAGTCCCACCCTAGGTATGCCCGTCTCTTTCTTCTACGCACATTGGTTCTGATTGATGCTCTTCCTGTCTGACTTCTGCAGAGGAAGGCATGTATGCCAAGGCGATGAGTCAGCTCATCAAGTGGGAGGAGGCCAACAAGG
Organism: Boesenbergia rotunda; assembly: GCA_024364735.1. Taxonomy (NCBI): domain Eukaryota; kingdom Viridiplantae; phylum Streptophyta; class Magnoliopsida; order Zingiberales; family Zingiberaceae; genus Boesenbergia; species Boesenbergia rotunda. The sequence continues at coordinate 324,182 of JAGFNQ010003467.1, forward strand.
AGGCCCTGAACCCTCCTCCGATCGTTTCTGACATTCCTTCCGCCCCCGCCGAGTCCCTCGAGGGGCCTGCTGTCCTGCTTCGTGGGACCGCTTCACCTGAGGGGGTCGATGTTACTGTTACATCCCCGCTAGCCGAAGAGCAAGCGCCCCCGGCTCCGCCAGTTGCTCCCGTGATGGATCCTCCCTCCGGGGGTGGCTCCTCCATGGGTACAAGTTGCCCTAACAGGGGGGACAAAAAATCTACTTCCTCAGTCACCTTGACGGTTACCCGGCCCTTCGGTTGGCAGAAGTGGCGGCTCCCCAAGGGCTTGGGGCCTTCCTGGAAAAAGCAACGTTAGGCCAGCTCATCTCCTCTCCCTCCGGTGCCTGAGGAAACGATTGTACCAACTGAGGCAGTAGCTCCTCCTCCTGCTACCTCGGCCTCCCTTCCGGCGGCAGTCGTCTTAGCGCCCCCGACTAGCCCCGTCAATCTAGCCACTCCTCCCCCGGGTAAGATAGTGTTATACCCTCAATACTGGATGAGACTAGATCGACTAAGGGAGAGGTTGGATGCAGCGTTGGAGGCCTCCTTGTAGTCTTCCCCTCCGGTGCAATTAAAGGAGACTCCGACTGAGGGGGTTTTGTCGGAGGAGCCTTCTATCTCTGAGGGGGATGATTCCAGCCCTCCCACCGTGCCACGGGAAACTCCAGCCATGCAATGAATTCCCCTCCGCTCGACTTCACCCCCAAATGAGTGGCGGGACAGTCTACCATGCACCGTAGACGGGGCGGCTGCACAGGCGTTGGTCGGAGCGCTATCCAGTCTTTGGGAGACACTCCTGAAGGTGCGGATTATTCTATGGCATTGTAGGTTTTCTCTACCCAACCATTAATCTCTCGGTACGTTGGCAGGTGGCTGAGGACTGCCTAGCAGCTGTCCGAGGTTGGTACTCCGGGCCTCAAGTGGAGGCCCTACTCCATCGAGACCTACAAGCAGAGGCTGTGGCTGATCGTGAGCGTCAAGCAGGAGTGACGCAGGCTGGCGTAAGCAAAGCCCTGCCCGAGGAAGTCGAGCACCTATGGAAACTCGTGTAGGACCAGGAGCAGGCCTTACAGACTTCTCGGCACAGAGAGCGCTTGACATCCGAGAAGGCTATGTCGGTTACCGAGGATCTTCTCCGAGTGACCCAGGAGAGAGATCAGCTCCAAGCGAGAGAGCAGGAGCTACTGAACCAAATGGGGTCGAGACTCCAGATGACTGCTGATCGTGCATTTATCCTGGAGGATGACCTAACCCAGGCTCGGACGGATGAGTGGGCCGCGTCTGAGAGGCTCAGAGATGCCCTAGTTGAGCAGGATGATATGTCTGCTGAGCTAAGGTGGCTGAGACGATCTGTGGAGGCTGCCGAGGCTGAGCTTCATACTGTACGGGCGACCGAGGCTTCTGCCTCTCGGGAAGCTGAGAGGGGCTTCAGGGGTTCGGAGGAATTTCGTACCATTGTAGCCGACCAAGTAATGGAGCATTTACAGCAGGGCTTTCGTGGGGCCATTGACGGGTTGAAGAAGGAGAAGCTCTTACCTCCAGATGGTGGCCCGAGATTGCTGTTGGATCGAGTAAACACAATAGAGGGGGGGGGGGCGAATATCGTGAAAACGTTTCGGATAAGATTGAGAGAAATTACACAACGGAAATAAAAACAAACACAGCAGAAGAACACAAACACTTTTACTTGGTTCGGAGTCGTAGTCGGCTCCTACTCCAAGGCCCACAGTCCTTGACCGTTTACTGCGGGCAATTCTATATGTGCGAAAATGTTTACAGAAATGGTTACAATAGTAGTGCAGTAAATAAACAATTATACTCTTCGTTACCGACACCCGATGTGGATCATTCTTTGGAGCAGAGGGTCGTCGTCGGCGCTAGAATGTCGAGCATGGAGTTTGCCGGAGCAGAGCGCTTGAACGAAGAGAGTAGAGGTGTTGGAAAAAGTGATGTTGTGAAGCCTTGGGGTTGAGCCCCTTTTATAGCACTCCTGGGGGTTCCTGACACGTGCCTACGGATCCGAGAAACTTCATCCGCAGCTCGGTCAGCGCTTATCCCTCCAGAATCAGCCTCGGAGCTGACGGGGGTGCCCCGGTTGACTTGGTCTGCTGGCTTCTCGGCTGATTTCGCTTCAATCACTTAGTTGGCTTGGACCCAGGGCGCTCGAGGCATCCAGGGCGCCCGAGACCATCAGGGCGCCCGGGACCTTGAGGGCGCCTGGCCCAGTAAGCTTCCGAAGCGATTCTTGCTTAGTTGTTCGTTTGGCTTTGACCTTGGGCGCCGTGGACCTCCCGGGCACCTTGCCCAGCTGCTGCCCCTCTCCTTTGGGGCGTTCTCAGCTGCAGAAACACGTTCCTTTGGTCCCTGCATCCGAGGTTAGTTCCACAACAAACAAGGCAAGAAATGTTAGGTTTTTACAGCCATAGTTGTCTTGGTTCTGACTTCGGGTCTCCCAAATGGAACCCTAGGTCGAGCCGACGCCTATGTTCCCTCGACGTGGAACGCGTCCTCACCTACTCCTCTCAGGAGAATTTACCTTTTTGCCAACCGGGTCCTCCGGTTGGACTTTTTCCCAGCTTTACTCACCAGGTCTTCGTGCCCAATCCGCGACCAGGTCTTAGTGTCCACCTTCCGAACAGGTCTTCGGTGCCCAGCCCTCGACTAGGTCTTAGTGCCCAATTCCACGAACCAGGTCTTCGGTGCCCAGCCCTCGGCCAGGTCTTAGTGCCCAATTCCTCGAACCAGGTCTTCAGTGCCCAGCCCTCGGCCAGGTCTTAGTACCTAGATCAACTAGGACTTTCCTACACACTTGAGTAACTTTATTAGATCTCAAATAGTACTTAACTTTGAATCCTTTGCCAATATCAAAACAAGGTTCGATATGGTGCTTCCGGCACCAACAATCTCCCCCTTTTTGATTTATGGCAATACAATTCAAAGTTAAGTAAAAACTTATAACAGTTAATAAATGAGGGTAAAAAAACAATGAAGTATAGCAGTTATGAACAGAATAAATTTGAAAAAATCCTTTATTTCTCATACTTCTCCTAAAATCCTGAATACTTGTGTTATAAAATCCTTAACTTTGATCTTTCCTCCCCCTTTGACATATATCAAAACATACGTGGGCGAACAGGGTTTTAATAGAGAGTTTTGAGTTTTACCAAAATAAATTTAAGTAAAGGAGTTCACAACTTTTTCAAAAAATAGTTTTCAAACAAAACATGTTACAAAACTTTTTGAAAAAGTACTTTTGATTGGAAGTTTTGAAAATTATGTTTTGACAAACAAGAAGTTTTCATGAAGCTCCCCCTTAATATGAAACTCTTCCCCTTTGAAGTTTTAAAAAAACATGCAATTTTTCAGTTTGAAAAAGGTTCTAAGCCTAGTTTAGGTCTTGAAAAAGGTTCTAAGTATGAAAACGTTCATTACTTTAAAAAGAAATAATTCTAAGTTCAGTTTTGAAAAAATATAAAAACTTCTGAGTATTACAAAGGAAATTCTTAGTTAAGAGCAACTCGAAGTTTTCAATAAAGTTTCTTTGAAGAAGGGAAGAAATTTAAGGAAAAATTTAATTTTGTTTAAGTCTGCTTTCCCCCTTAAAAATACTCTAAAAAATATATTTTGACAAAGGTTTAAGGAAAAAGGATTGTGTATCAGAGCCTATTAGTTTTGCAAAATCATAAATCAATATTGAAAAAGTTTTTTTTTTCAAAATATCAAGTGTTACTTAAAGAAAACTAAATGATAGGGAACAAGTAACACATTATTAATTTATTAAGCAAGGATTAATGCTAAAGAACAATTTGTTAAACCAAGTTGACATTTCTATTAAGTCCAAGCTTGATATGTAAAACTTAAAGCATTTAATCAATAAGTCTAAGTTCAGAACTATATTTGATTCTAAGCATGATTTAAGTCCAAGTTTCGAATTTTTAGCCACTTATTGTTAATCCTCAAGATAAAGAGAAATAGAATTTCTTAGGTAAAGGATAAAATTTTTGAAAAATGAAACCTTTGAGAAATGCAAGTACTTTTTGAGAAGTATAAGACTTTTTGAGAAGTATAAGTACTTTTAAAATATAATATGCATTTTTGAAAATAAAAGTAATTTTTTTTTTGAAAAAATATCATGAGTTTAAAAACATAAGTGCTTTGAAAATATTATGAATTTGAAAAATATAAGTACTTTTAAAATATTAAAGAAAATTACTTGACTTGTCTTTTGAAAGTACTTACAAAAATATTATTTTTAACACATAATATTTTACTTACTTTGGTTTCTTTTCCAGTCTGACACAATCCTAGGAACCCTTGTTAACTACAAGGATATTTCCCTAAGTGTCCTGGAAAGTTTTTCAAAGTCAAGTAAGTATTATTTTCAAAAGTATTCTAAAAAGATTTTTAAAGTATCCCAAAGTAAAATAAACTTTTGAAAGTGATGGTATATATATAAGCAAAATGATTTAAAAGGATATTATTTTGAAGGAAAAATTATTTATGTTTTTAAAAGGATTTTAAGAGTGCAGTGCATGAAAACATATAATTTTGAAAATAGCAATTCTTTCAATTTGACCTCCCCCTAAACTTGACCCAGTCTTAGGAAGCTTGTTGACCTCAAGTACTCTTCCTCTGAGTCTTTAGGATTTGGTTCAGATCAAAGAGAATTATTTAACAGTTTCAAAAATAAACGAAATTTTTTTTTGAAAATTTTCTTTTGACTCAGACTCCTCCTAAATTTGACACATCCTAGGAGTCCTTGAAGATCATGAAGTGGACCTTCCTCTGTGTCTTTAGGGTTTATCAAGGTGAAAAAAAAATTAAGTAATATTTTGAAAAGACAATCTTTTAAAGCAGGAGCCTTTTTCGAAAACACAAGCGATAGTTATTTGAAAGCACAGTTTTCGAGAACCATGAGTGATAGTTTGAAACCATAATATTTTTAAACTTCTTCTTTTAATTTGAACTCTCCCTAAACCTGAGACAGTCCTAGGAGGCTTGTTGACCACAAGTTAATTCTCTTCTGAGTCTTAGTGTTTGATTCAAACAAAAAGAGATGAAAACTAAGTTTAAAAAAAATTGTTTTAATGATTTGAAACATACTTTTCTTTCTCCTTTTTGCAAAAGTTAATATAGAAAACTGAAAAGGAGAACTTCTATATTTAAAATAATTTCCAAGAGAAAAATAGAAGGTTTTAAAAAAACTTAAGTTTGAAACAATATACATATCAGAGCCCGGACTGTACATTTTTTTAAAAAATATCCTAAGTAATCCCCAAGGTGACTTTTTGCCATGCTTATTTTTCAAGAATAAATAGATTGACTGAAAGAAATGTTTGTATAACGGCAAAGAAAAGAAATAAATGTTAAGAAATAAATTTCAGGTAAGTGAAAAAGAGACCTAATCTTGAGTACAATGACTTGAAACATTAACTCTTAGTTTAAAAGTTAAATTTGATTTTTGAGGATTTTAAAATTAATTTAGAGAGTTAAGTTCGAATTTTGAAGTTGTTCAGTTGAGTTAAATTTGAATTTTGAAAGTTGTAATGTTGGTTGGGTTGGACTAAACTTTTAGGTCCTAAGCATCTCAGCCATTTCTAACTGACAAAACAGGATATCCTTAACTGTTTTGTGAGATTCATTAATTTTATCTTCGAATTAGTGTTAAATATAAGATTTACTTAAAATTTGTGTTAGATTCAAATCTGACAATAGTAAAGTAAATTTGATTTTCTATAATTGGCTTCCAGGTCTTGGCGAGGCACTACGCCTTCTTTGGTCGTAGCCTTATTGGATCATCAACCCTTTCCTTGACAAAGCCTTTTATAAAAAATTCATCTTTAAGTTGCTTCTTGAAAGATTTTGGTCTAACTAGCTTGGGTCTTGGATCGGCAGCTTCGGCTAGTTCCACCAGACTAAACATACCAAGTAGGATATACTTGACCTTATTAGAAAGGTTTCCCTAACGTACTATCATCTCACCTCCTTCCAATACTAGGTTTTCAAGTTTTAAGTAACTCTTTAGTCCTTAAGCTAACTATTTATGAATAGCGAAAAAAAACTTCAAGTAAAGTCATAGTGAGGAGAAATTTCTAGATTTTCTAAGTTAGCAAGATTGTTAATTAATTTTTCTAGTATATCAAATTTAATTTCCAAGTCTCATTTTCTTGTTTTAACTTTCTGAAGTTTGAATTAATTAATTTGCATGAATTAATTATGTTATTTAAGCATGCATCCATATCTAAATTTGACCAAGGGAGATTAATTAAACTATCAGGATTCATGGTAAAGAGTGGATTTTGATATAAATTAAAGTTACCCGTATTGATAGGTTGTCCTGGATCTTTGGCTCTTCTATCCGTGTATTCATCTTTGTAATGCCCAAACTCCTGGCACTTGAAGCATTGGATGCGACTCTTGTCCTTTCGTGCTTTTGGAACTGGTTCCTTTATCGCTGTTGTTGGTGTCGTTCGAATCTTACGAGTAGGACACTTACTTTTGTAGTGCCCTCTCTCCCTGCATGTGTAACAAATTATTTGATTTTTCAAATTTGAATTTACAAATTTACCTTTTGATTCCTTATTGGGAATCTCCCCCTTGATTCTTGCCGTCTCAGATCTAGACTCATCTTCTGATTCCGTGTCTGAGTCGGTCTCGGGTACTGGTTGAAGCTCCTTCTTTGGTGGTTCTTTTGGAGTTTTCCCTGAAATAGAATTTACACCTTCCTCGACCATTACAGTATCTGTTTGATTATTTAATTCTAATTTTGAAAAGAATTTGAAATCGGTTACCGTCTCAGTCAATTCATCGTCTGATTCGGGTTTGATTTCGACTTTGGATTCAGGTTCAGATTCTGACTCGGCTGTCTGTGCTTGGACCGAAAGGGCAAGATAACTTACCTGATCTTCTTCTTCATCTGAGATTTCTTGATGAAGGTTAATCAATTTTTCTCAAATTTCTCTCGCACATCTGAATGAACCTACTAGTTCGAGTTGCTCCTTGGTTAGGCCACATTGTAGGATTGCAGTTGCTCTTGCATCGGTCTCGATTTGGTTGAGGGTTTGTTCATCCAGTTTGTCCCACTCGATTGATGACTCATCATCTACGGGAAAAGAGAATCCCGTTTGGATGATCAGCCATAAGTCCATGTTGGCCTTCAGAAGGGAGTCCATTTGACTTCTCCAAAAATTGAAGTTTTCGCTGGAGAATAGCGGTGGACGGACACTGTTCCATTCTTGATTGGCCATTAAAGATAAATCTTGCACACAAAAAGAAACAATAGAAATGTACCAAGACTTGGTCTTGGATTAGTAGTGCGGGACAGAGAAAAATAGCCTAACAAAAAATATTGTACGAATTTCGAGGTAGAATAATAATAAAATAATAATAAAAAGTTTGTTACAAATTTTTAGAAAATGTTACTTTTGTTAATTCTGAACAAAATAAGAATTCAATATTGTGACAAAAATTTGCTCGAATTAAGGCAGCACGAATTTTGAGAAAAATATTAAAATAATAATAAAAAAGTTTATGACAAATTTTCAAAAATTGATCATTTTATCAATTCTAACTTATGGTGAAAAATAAGAATTCAAAATTGAAAAAGGCGAAAACGATCGAGTGGTGTTGCACCAACCTCGATTAACTAGAAAGAAAAGAAATAAAATTGAAAATTTTGTAAATCCGAAAAACTCCTAAATTGGTAGTTGTACCAAATTTGAGCTACCCCGCTCTGATACCACTTGTTGGATCGAGTAAACACGATAGAGGGGGGGGTGAATATCGTGAAAACGTTTCGGATAAGATTGAGAGAAATTACGCAGCGGAAATAAAAACAAACATAGCAGAAGAACATAAGCACTTTTACTTGGTTCGGAGTCGCGGTCGGCTCCTACTCCAAGGCCCACGATCCTTGACCGTTTACTGCGGGCAATTCTATATGTGCGCAAATGTTTACAGAAATGGTTACAATAGTAGTACAGTAAATAAACAATTATACTCTTCGTTACCCGACGCACGATGTGGATCGTTCTTCGGAGCAGAGGGTCGTTGTCGGCGCTAGAATGTCGAGCACGGAGTTTGCCGGAGCAGAGCGCTTGAACGAAGAGAGTAGAGGCGTTGGAAAAAGTGATGTTGTGAAGCCTTGGGGTCGAGCCCCTTTTATAGCACTCCTGGGGGTGCCCTGGACGCTGGGGGTGCCTGACACGTGCCTACGGATCCGAGAAACTTCATCCGCAGCTCGGTCAACGCTTATCCCTCCAGAATCGGCCTCGGAGCTGATGGGGGTGCCCGGGACATTGGGGGCGCCCCGGTTGACTTGGTCTGCTGGCTTCTCGGCTGATTTCGCTTCGATCACTTAGTTGGCTTGGACCCAGGGCACCCGAGGCATCCAGGGCGCCCGGGACCATCAGGGCGCTCGGGACCTTGAGGGCGCCTGGCCCAGTAAGCTTTCGAAGCGATTCTTGCTTAGTTGTTCGTTTGGCTTTGACCTTGGGCGCCCGGGACCTCCCGGGTGCCTTGCTAGAGGGGCAGGCACCTGGGCTAGGCGCCCGAGAGGTCCCGGGCGCCCAAGGTCAAAGCCAAATAGCAGTAAAGCAAGAAGCGCTTCGAATCAACACTGGGCTAGGCGCCCGGGAGGTCCCAGGCGCCCAAGGTCAAGGCCAAAGATGAGTCGAAGCAAAATCAACCACGAAGCCAGCGGAACCAGTCAAGCTGGGCGCCCGGGAGGTCCCGGGCGCCCCAGTTAGCTCCAGAGCCGATTCGAAGGGGATAAGTGCTGACCAAGCTTCGGATAGAGGTTCTCGGATCCGAAGGCCAGTGTCTATTTCTTGTGTGTACGAGGTTTAATCTAAATGGCCAACCAAGAGTGGAACAGTGCTCATCCACCACTATTCTCCGGCAAGAACTTTAATTTTTGGAGAAGTCAAATGGAGTCCCTTCTGAAGGCCCACATGGACTTATGGCGGATCATCCAAACGGGATTCTCTTTTCCCGTAGAAGATGAGTTATCAATCGAGTGAGACAAACTGGATGAACAAACCCTCAACCAAATCGAGACCGATGCAAGGGCAACTGCAATCCTACAATGTGGCCTAACCAAGGAGCAACTCGAACTAGTAGGTCCATTCAGATGTGCCAGAGAAATTTAGGAAAAGCTAATCAATCTACACGAAGAGAGCTCCGGTATTGAGATCTTAGAAAAGTTAGCAACCGACTTCAAAATTGACTCTGGATCAGAAGATGAGATCGGATTAGAAGATGAGAAAGAATCCATACCTGACTGCGAATTCGAGCCAGAGTCAGAAGACGAATTGATTGAGACAAAAATGGTAACCAATTTCGAATCGTTTTTTGAATTACAATTAAATAATCAAACAGATACTGTAATGGTCGAGGAATGTGTAATTTCTAGTGCAGGGAATGCTCCAAGAGAACCACCAAAGAAGAAGCTTCAACCTGTACCCGAGTCCGACTCAGACTCGGAATCAGAAGACAATGAAGGAGATTGACCCAAACTGGTCTGATTAGCTCGTGATCTTTACAAGAGTACTGGACAAACGATCGGGAAAGGTAAGCTTTCAATATTTGAAAGTCCAATATTTATCTTAAATAACGTGATTAATTCGTATAAATTAGTTAAGGTTAATACATTAGAAAACTTAATTCACAACCATGCTGAATTTAAAAAACCAGAATTTTATTTCAATTATGATATAACTTAGATTATTTTTTGTCATGTTTGTTTTTTTATGCTTAGAATTAGGTTTGGTTAGATTAAGGACAAAGTGAGTTAATTGAAATTTGAACAACATAGTATTGGGTGAAGGTGAGATGATAGTACGTTAGGGAAACCTTTCTAATAAGGTCAAGTACACCCTACTTGGTCTGTTTAGTCTGGCGGAACTAGCCGAAGCTACCGATCCAAGACCCAAGTTAGTTAGACCAAAATCTTTCAAGAAGTAACTTGAAGATGAATTTTCTATAAAAGACTTTGTCGAGGAAAGGGTTGATGATCCAATAAAGCTACGGCCAAAGAAGGCCTAGTGCCTTGCCAAGACCTGGAAGCCAATTACTGAAAATCAAATTCACTTTACTATTGTTAGATTTGAATCTAACACAAAGTTCAATTAATCTTATATTCATAACAAATGTTTCAAAATTAATAAACTTAACCATTTTTTTAAAATTAAAATACTTATCTCACAAAACTCATAAGGTTAACATGTTTGATCATGTAGAACTGGGTGAGATATCTAGGACCTAAGAATATATGTCATTATCCTTTTAAATAAAACTCGAAGTGCTTTCAAAAGTTATTCAAAATTATCTCTACTTTTCAAATTAATTCAGTTTACTGTACCCTACTTTTTCATCTCTAACATTTTTTTTTCAAAATATTGAATTTTATGTTAGATATCACAATAGACTTGTTTTAAATAGAATCTAGGGCTTGTTTGATTTAGTTATTGATTGGTCAAACATAGTCAACTGAGTCAAACTTGGTCAAACATAGTCAAACATGGATAACACTAAAGTCCCCTAAGACATTAGATTAAGTCAAACGGTACAGGGGGAGTGGTTTATTCTTTTAATTTTCTTTCAAAAATGTGCTTGAAAAATCACTGTCTTTTAAAATGATTTTCGAAAACTGTGCTTTAAATACTATTACTTATGTTTTTCAAAAACTATGCCTGACAAATTACCTTCGTTTCACAATATGTTTCAAAGTTTCAAATTACATTCGAAAATTATGTCTATGTCTCATTTGATTTTGGTAAACCCTAAAGACACAGAGGAAGGTCCACTTCATAATCTACAAGGACTCCTAGGATGTGTCAAATTTAGGGGGAGTTTGAATCAAAAGGAGAATTTCTGAAAAGTTTTTATTGGTAATTATCTATTTTGAAATTATTAGATAATTCCTTTGATCTGAACTAAACCCTAAAGACTTAGAGGAAGAGTACTTGTGGTCAACAAGCTTCCTAGGACTGGGTCAAGTTTAGGGGGAGGTCAAATTAAAAGAATTATTGAATATTTCAAGGTGATATGTTTTCATGCATGTATTTTCAAATCCTTCTGAAAACACAAGTAATTTCCTTTCAAATATTATCATTTTTAAAAAACATATTATTATTTTCAAAATGTTTTTTTAAATAGAATCAATTTTAAATAATATTTCTCTTGAGCTTGGAAAAATTTCCAGGACACTTAAGGAAATGTCCTTGTAGCTAATGAGACTTCCTAGGATTGTGTCAGACTGGAAGATAAACCAACTCAAGTAAAATATTGTTCCTTCAAAAGTTCATACATTTTTCAAAATATAGTTGCATATATTTTCAAAATACTATCATTTTGGCTTATCAAAATTCTTTTTGGAAAGAGTATTTACTTAAGTTGGAGAATTTTCAGGACACTTAGGGAAATGTCCTTGTAGTTAACAAGGTTTCCTAGGATTGTGTCAGACTGAAAAAGAAACCAAAGCAAGTAAAATATTATGTGTAAGTACTTTCAAAAAGATAAGTCAAGTAATTTTCTTTAATATTTTAAAAGTACTTATGTTTTCCAAATTCATAATATCTTTCAAAGTACTTGAATCTTCCAAAAAGCTCAATATCTTTTAAAGTACTTGCATTTTTTAAAATATTCAAAACAAGTAAATTTATTGATTAAATATTTTTTGTTGCTTGTCATGCATGGACTCAATGAGAATATACACTTGACTCCAGTTCTGTTTTTGGGCATCAATTCTTCATTCTTTCAAAATTTTGTTTTTGACATTATTTTCTCACTCAAATATTTATGTTTTCAAAACCCATAAGCTCTGATACATAAATTTTAAATGTCTTTCAAAATATATTTTTCAAGAGTTCTTTATTGATATATGACCTAGGGGGAGAGTAGAAAAAGTGAAAATTAAATTCTTCCTTACACTTTTCCCCTTTTTTTTTCAAAGAAAGTTTATCTTAGAAATGGTCCAAAACATAAGGAGAAGAATTTCTCATTAAGGGGGAGAGAAAGGAAAGAGAGAAAAGAATTTTTTTTAAATTTTTATCTCTTTTTCAAAAAGGCCTTCAAAATTTCTAAGTATTTCTAAGTGTTTCAAATTTTTTTTAGGTGCATGTTTTTCCTAAGTAAATATTTTTTAGTAAACAAAATTTGTCTGAGCAAAAACTTTTCGAAAATTTTGGAAAATGTCTCTAAGTAAAGTTTTTTGGTGAAAAACTTATCTAGAAATTTCTAAAAGATTTTGTGTTTCAAAATGCACAAAGTGTTTCCAAACAAATTCTTCTAAGTGTGCATTTTTTTAGTAAACAAATTTTTTCCCAATTCTCAAAGTTGAACTTTTTTTGGGAAATTTGGCTTCACAATTTTTGTCTAAGTAAATTTTTTTTGCAAGACCTTGTAGGTAAAAGTTTTTTAATAAAATTTAAGCTTGCAAAACTTTTCAAAACGGAAAATTGTCTAAGTGTAAAAAGTTTTTTTGATGCAAATGCTTTTACTTTATTTTTGAAAAACACTTTGTCAAAACTTAGAAGTTTTACAAAAACTCAAAACTCTCTATTAGAAACCTTGTTCACCCATATATGTTTTTGATATATGTCAAAGGGGGAGGAAAGGCCAAAGTTAGGTGTTTTATAACACAAGTATTCAGGATTTTAGGGGGAGTATGGCCAAAGTTAAGTGTTTTATAACACAAGTATTCAGGGTTTTAGGGGGAGTATGAGAAATAAAGGATTTTTTCCACATTTATTCTGTTCATAACTGCTATACTTCATTAATTTTTAACTTCTGTTCATAACTGTTATAAGTTTTTACTTAACTTTGAATTGTGTTGCCATAAATCAAAAAGGGGGAGATTGTTGGTGCAGGAAGCACCATATCGAACCTTGTTTTGATATTGGCAAAGGATTCAAAGTTAAGTGTTATTTGTGATCTAATAAAGTTACTCAAGTGTGTAGAAAGAAGTCCTGGCGAAGGGCAGCTGGGCACCTAGCGAAGGGCTGCTAGGCATCGAAACCCTAAGACCTGGCGAAGGGCTGCTGGGCACCTAGCGAAGGGCTGCTAGGCATCGAAACCCTAAGACCTGGCGAAGGGCTGCTAGGCACCTGGCGAAGGGCTGCTAGGCATCGAAACCCTAAGACCTGGCGAAGGGCTGCTGGGCAAAAGTCTAACCGGAGGAGCCGGTTGGCAAAAGGTAAACTCTCCTGAGAGGAGTAGGTGAGGACGCGTTCCCCGTCGAGGGAACAGTAGGCGTCGGTTCGACCTAGGGTTCCATTTGGGAGGCCCGAAGTCAGAACCAAGACAGCTACGGTTGTAAAAAAAATGATCTAATATTCTTGCCTTGTTTGTTGTGGAACTAATCTTGGATGCAGGGACCAAAGGAATGTGTTTCTGTAGCTCAGAACGCCCCAAAGGAGAGGGGTAGGCACCTGGGCTAGGCGCTCGGGAGGTCCCGGGCGCCCAAGGCCAAAGCCAAACAACAGTAAAGCAAGAAGCGCTTCGAATCAACATTGGGCTAGGCGCCCGGGAGGTCCCGGGCGCCCAAGGTCAAGGCCAAAGATGAGTCGAAGCAAAATCAACCACGAAGCCAGCGGACCCAGTCAAGCTGGGCGTCTGGGAGGTCCCGGGCGCCCCAGTTAGCTCCAGAGCCGATTCGAAGGGGATAAGCGCTGACCAAGCTTCGGATAGAGGTTCTCGGATCCGAAGGCACGTGTTAGGCGCCCCCGACGTCCCAGGCACCCCCAGGAGCACTATAAAAGGGGCTCGACCCCTAAGGCTTCAACAACACTTTTTCCAACGCCTCCAAGCTTTTCGTTCAAGCGCTCTGCTCTGGCAAACTCCGTTCTTGACATTCCAGCGTCGCCGCCGACCCTCTGCTCAGAAGTACGATCCACATCAGGGCGTCGGTAACGAAAAGTGTAATTCATTTACTTACCGCACTATTCTTGTATTAAATCTGTAAACCTTTGCGCGAATATAGAATTGCCCGCAGTAAACGGTCAAGGACCGTGGACCTTGGAGTAGGAGCCGACCGCGACTCCGAACCAAGTAAAAACAATTGTGTTCTTTGTGTGTTTTAATTCCGCTGCGTTTTCTCTTTCTTATCCGAAAAAGTTTTCACGATATTCACCCCCCCCCCCCTCTATCGTGTTTCTTGATCTAACAATGACACCCTCCCTGCATTAACTGCATAGGGCAGCAGTTATCAGGATAAATAGGGGGAGAGGGGGCACCGTCTCCTTCATCTTTTCCACTGGCTTTTCCCTTCCTTTCCATTGAGAATTGCTATGCCTACCCCGAGGGGGAGGTTATGTCTTTGGCTGAAGGACCAGGCAGTGATAGAGATGTTCTTGTCACACCCTCGCCAGGGAGCATGGTGGAGATGATGTCCGGGGTCTTGCTGAAGATTCTCGGGGACGTGAGACTCCCAACCTGTCTGGGGAGTTCGAAAAAGACCTTATGTGACCTGCCAGGGGGCATGGGAGAGATGACCCATCCTGCTGATCACCAAGCCCCTGGTCGGGCGGTGGCGGTATACCCCACGCACCATCGGCTGCTCGTTTCCTTCAAGCTTCGGGCAGATGAAGGTGTCGGTGGGGTACGTCGTCATCAAGGGAGACGGAGCCGCTGCCGCGGGTTTCTTGAGAATATTTCCATCTGTTTTGCTGTCCACCCCTTGTATTTGTTTTTTTCTCGACCTGTATTCGGATCGCAGGTGTGGCAACCCGGAGTCGCCCCCTCGCGTGCTCCGGAGAGAAATTGCAGCAGCTCATGCCCCTCCTCTTTTTACTGTCTATTTACGGCGAAGATCGAGGGTGCCCCGATGGAGCCGAGCTACTCATGTGTTACCTCAGGCATCAATCCTCATTCTGGACTACTTGGAGGGAGTACTTGAGCTACTCATGTGTTACTTCAGGCATCCATCTTCGTCCTGGACCACTCGGAGGGAGTACCCGAGCTGCTCATGCGCTACCTTAGGCACCCATCCTCGTCTCGGACTACTCGAAGGGAGTACCCGAGCTACTCATGTGCTACCTTAGGCGTCCATCCTCGTCCCAGACTACTCGAAGGGAGTACCTGAGCTACTCATGTGTTACCTCAGGCGTTCATCTTCATCCACTACCCACAAACTACTCGACGTGTCTTAGTAACTCACCGAGATGTATATCTTCATGTAAATAAATAATTTCTTTTGGATACTTTTCATGTGTATATAACTGCTCTGTGTTGATATTTTACTGTTCTGTCGGTTCTTCCGAAGGTGTGTATGCCTTGTTGTCTTTGCTTTGAAACCGGTTAAGCTCCCAGTGTAGCGGAGTAGTAGAGTCCCGGTTCGCCTGGTCGGGTGCACATGCCCTGGACCAAGCCTAAGTACCCCGGGCAGAGGCTACACCGCGGAGCATTAGGGTTTTGGTTACTTGGTCAGGCGCGTATGCCCTCGACCAAGCCTAAGTACCCCGGGCAGAGGTTGCACCGCGGAGAATTAGGGTTTTGGTTACTTGGTCGGGCGCGTATGTCCTCGACCAAGCCTAAGTACCTCGGGCAGAGGCTGCACCGCGGATAATTAGGGTTTTGGTTACTTGGTCGGGTACGTATGCCCTCGACCAAGCCAAAGTACCCCGGGCAGAGGCTGCACCGCGGGGCATTAGGATTTTGGTTACTTGGTCGGGCGCGTATGTCCTCGACCAAGCCTAAGTACCCCGAGCAAAGGTTGCACCGCGGAGCATTAGGGTTTTGGTTACTTGGTCAGGCGCGTATGTCATCGACCAAGCCTAAGTAGCACATTCGTCATTTTGAAAGAAGCATCCCATTTTATTGCTTAATTTTGCTGCAAGAGCATAGTGAGACATAGACAATTGTTCTTAGCAAATTGCAAATATTACCCAGGCCAGGGGGGTCCAAGACCGCAGCTGAACCGGGACCTCCTGCGTTTCCACCTTTCTTCCGCAGCTAGTCTTCCTGTCCCTTCAGGTTCTTCCGAGACTCTGTTCTGACCTCTCCACTGTAACATTGTCGGGACACTAGCTGGTCCCCTCGAACTTCCACCACCCGGTCGCCCAACGGGAACTTAATTTTCTAGTGATAGATAGAAACTATAGCCTGGAAAGCACTGAGCGCCGGGCGACCCAGGATGACATTGTAGGAGGAAGGCGCGTCCATGATTAAGAAAGGAGTTCTTCGTGTTCTCTCGAGCTTGTCGTTGCCTAAAGAGAGTGACAGAGTAATTTGGCCCATCAACTGCACTCGATACCCCGTGAAGTCGAACAGCGGGGTTGTGACTCGGAGTAGTTCATCCTCGTCTATCTGCATCTGTTCCCAAGCCGCTTTGAATAAAATATTCATGGAACTCCCCGTGTCTACGAAGATTTGCTTCACCTCATAATTGGCAATGCGGACCACGATCACTATGGCGTCCTCATGAGGAGCTTCTACTTCTTCAAGGTCGGATGGCCCAAACAAGATGGTCGGGCCTGCCACCTGGCTTCGGCTTGTCCCGATGGAGTAGTTTTCCAACTGCCCTGGTGTACAACTTCCGGGCTCGGTTAGAGTCCCCCGCCCCCCCCGGCAGGTCCTCCGGAGATGACCCCTACGTGGCCCGAAGGGGGGCCCCGCACAGGGGCTTTGCCCTTTTGGGGATCTCTCTCCTTCGGGGTGCAGGCCCACGGCTTCTGCCTCTGGATCATGATCGGGACCGCGGTCAGATTTCGTTTTCCCCTACCGGCCGTCGCCGAGGGGAAAGGCTTCGCTGTGGCGACCTTCGGTGATACCCTGACTTGTTCCATTTTCTCCGAGGTTTGGTATCCGCTTCCTCAGTGAACTTCTTCTTTAGGGCATGACACTCTTCTGTGAAGTGAGTCGAACTGCCATGATAATTGCAGTACTTGGGCAATGCCTCCGGCTGCTCGGTATCTACTGTCTCCACCAGCCGACGCCTACCAGTCCAGTGATCCTTCCTAGGCGGCAGGTCTTTTCCCCGTGCCGGAGCCGGGGGCTCTTTCCTATCTGACCGAGGGGCTACAGGAGGAGGAGCTCCAACTAGATCATTGTGTTGGTGCAGGAAGCACCAGATCGAACCTTGTTTTGATATTGGCAAAGGATTCAAAGTTAAGGGTTATTTGTTGTCTAACAATGCTGCTTGAGAGTGCAGGAAACAAAGTCCTAGCGAAGGGCTGCTAGGCACCTGACGATGGGCTGTCAGGAAACCAAGTCCTGGCGAAGGGTTGCTGGGCGAAAACCAAGTCCTAGCGAAGGGATGCTAGGCACCTGACGATGGGCTGTCAGGAAACCAAGTCCTGGCGAAGGGTTGCTGGGCGAAAACCAAGTCCTAGTGAAGGGATGCTAGGCACCTGACGATGGGCTGTCAGGAAACCAAGTCCTGGCGAAGGTTGCTGGGCGAAAACCAAGTCCTGGCGAAGGGCTGCTAGGCGAAAACCAAGTCCTGGCGAAGGGCTGCTAGGCGAAAACCAAGACCTGGCGAAGGGCTGCCGGGCAAAAGTCCAACTGGAGGATCCGGTTGGCACTAGGTAAACTCTCCCGAGAGGAGTAGGTGAGGACGCGTTCCCCTCCGAGAGAACATTAGGCGTCGGTTCGACCTAGGGCTCCATTTTGGAGACCAAAGTCAGAACCAAGACAGCCAAGGCTGTATAATTCATTATGTTATTGGTTTATTGTGTTTTGGACTAACCCTGGATGCAGGACCAAAGGAACGTATGTCTGCAGCTCAGAATGCCTCAAAGGAAAGAGGCGATCGCTGACCAGGGCGCTCGGAGTGTCCCAGGCGCCCCCAAGGTGAACACAAAACACAACACAATCAGAAGAACCTCGACAGTACATTCTGAGGGCGCCCCCGCTGTCCCGGGCGCCCCCATGGCAAACCAACTGAAGAGTTAAGCTGCTGCCGCGTCTGCACTGCGCACCCAGGGCGCCCCCGTTGTCCCGGGCGCCCCCAGCGCCCAGGGCGCCCCCAGCGCCCAGGGCGCCCCCAGCCTTACCAAGGAGAGCTCAGCGCTGCGGATAAGGTTTGACCAGGTCAACCAGGGCGCCCCCAGCGTCCAGGGCGCCCCCGTCAAGGCCTTATCCCGAGGATTAAGGGATAAGTCGACGACCACGCCACTTGTGGATCTGCTGCCACGTGGGGGGGCGCCCCCGTCGACCAGGGCGCCCCCAGGCACTATAAAAAGGGCCTCGACCCTCCTCTTCAGTACACAACTTTCATTCAACGCATCCAAACTCTCTGACGACCGCGCTCTGCTCCAGGAACTTCCCGACTCAAGTCCGAAGCGCCGTCGACCTCCCACTGCACCGAAACTCGAGCCTTCCCCGGGAGTTGGTAAATACAGAAGTGTAATCTTTGTTTATTGCAAATTATAGTTCTCCTCTGTATTCTTTCTACGCATTATAGAATTGCCCAAAGTAAACGGTCAACGACCGTGGGCCTTGGAGTAGGAGTCGACCCAGGCTCCGAACCAAGTAAAAACGACTTTGTTAGCGTTGTGTTATTTTGTCTCTATTTCCGCCGCGCACTTACTCTTTCTTTTAAATCCGAACGATTTGCGACATTCACCCCCCCCTCTATCGCATCTCTCGATCCAACACATTGCGTCGAGCGTACTGTACTTCCTCTACATTGACATGCTTGACTGAGCGTCCCAGCAAGTCATCAAAACTGGTGGGGGGCTTCCTCACCAAGGATCGAAAGAAGTCCCCTTCCGCGAGCCCTTAGGTGCAGGCGCTGACAAGTATCTCCGATGTCGCGCTGGGTACATCTTGTGCCACCCGGTTGAACCTCTGTATGTACTCCTTGAGCGGTTTCTTAGGTCTTTGCTTGAGAGCGAACAGGTTGAGTGTTGTCTTCTGGTATCGCTGGCTACTCGCAAAATGGTGGAGGAAGTCCGTCTTGAACTCAGCGAAGGAGTTAATGGAACCCTGTGGCAACCTCTGAAACCACCGTTGAGCTGCTCCAGACAAAGTGTTCAAAAACACCCGACACTTCACCCCATCAGTATATTGGTGCAGAAGTGCAGCATTCTCGAATTTACAGACGTGATCCTCTGGATCCGTCTTCCCATTGTACTCAGGGATCCCCGGCCCGCGGAACTGCTTCGACATGGGGTCTTCGATAATCTCGGACGAGAAAGGGGTAGAGGGAGTCTTCTGAAAGATCATGGGTCCATCCCTCCTCCCCGGTCCCTCTTTATGCCTCTGAGCGCTGGAGGCTACCGAATGGGCCTTCTCCCCCTCTCCAGGGGATTCTCTCTGAAGGCCTTGGGCTGCGCCGTCCTGTCACCCCACAGGGGTGACGGACCTTCGGGAATGCGAGGCGGAGATTCTGGGGATCTCCTCCCTCGCCGGACCCACTGGTTGTGGGGTAGCCTGTTCGATTTGGTGCTTCTCCAGGGCTTCCTTGATGGCATTAGCCACCAGGCGGTCAAATTCCGCTCGCTTGAGGGTGAGGGGTTGTCCCTCCGATCCTGCCATCGGTGCTCCTTCAAGTGCTTTAATAGTTTTCCACAGACGACGCCAAATTTGTTCCGAAAGGAGTCGTCGACGATGGCCAATCACTGAGGCTCAGCCCCGGCGGAGATGACTACGTCGATGAGGAACCTGGGGGTCCTGCGAAAGTAACACAAGCGTTAGGGGGACACGCCGACAGGGGTCCGACGGAGTCCACTTCGACGCTCAAGTTAGTAGGTTGTCCGAATTTATGGTGGGAAAGAAAGACAGTATGTAGAGACGGGAGATCGTAACCCCCTTACCGAAGGGGTTGAACTACCTTTTATACTGGTGTCGGCACACTAGACGTGTCCCCTTTATCGGTGCAACGTCTCCGATATTTAGGCCGCGCCCCTGCTTTCGGTGATAATGGGATATCCTTTGAAACAGTCCGCGTTGTTATCACTCTTTCTCTGGTCGAGACACTCGAGGGGGGGGGGGTTGGTAGCAGAGGTCGGTTGTTGTGAGGACTCCGCCTCCTGAGGTGAGCTCGGGGGTCCTTGGGTGCGATATCTCCCTAAGTGCTCTCGGGGCCCCACCTCCCGAGGGGGCTTCCGTGAAGGATCCTTGGACTGACCTTCCCGAGTGTGCCCCCGAAAGGGGGCCCCGAGGTCCGAGGAGAGATGTTATGTCGTGTCCCTGGCTTCTTCATCCCCCATGCCGGGCACGGGCTATCCAACCCCATCAATAGTCAATAGTCCTTTTACGATAACTAAATTCAGAAACGTCATTGTCTTTAGAGCTTCTGTTGCTATTACTTTGAATGTTTCCCTTCTTATTTGGGAATATACTTTCAAAGAATATTGCATCCCGAGATTCTATGGTTGTTCCCACATGAATATCAGGAATGTCTGACTTGTGAACTATGAAACGATATGCACTACTGTTTTGGGCATATCCGACAAATATTGCATCGAACGTTGTAGGTCCGATCTTTATTTGCTTTGGCTTGGATACTTCGACCTTTGCCAAGCACCCCCACACTTTCAAGTATTTGTGCAATGGCTTGCGGCCTTTCTATAGTTCGTATGACGTTTTATCGTTCTTCTTGTGAGGGATTTTATTGAGAATGTGATTTGCCGATAATATAGCTTCCCCTCACAAGTTCTGGGGTGAGCTTGAATTTATCAACAAGACATTCATCATTTCCTTTAATGCCCGATTTTTACGTTCGACAACACCATTCGATTGAGGTGAGTAAGGTGTCGTTGTCTGATGGATAATGATAGATTCTGAACAAAATTCATCAAACGGTGCACCATATTCTCCACCTCTATCGCTACGAATTATTTTAATTCGTTTATCAAGTTGATTCTCAATTTCTATTTTATAGATTCTAAAAGCTTCTAAGGCTTTGTCTTTATTTTTTAAAAGAAAGACATAACAGAACCTCGTGCAGTCATCGATAAAAGTAATAAAATACTTTTTACTTCCTCCAGTTTGCACGAATTTTAAGTCATATAGATCACTATGTATTAACTCTAGAGGAGTTGTTGACCTTTCCACCGAATGAAAAGGTGGTCTCGTCATTTTTGCTTCAACGCACACTTCACATTTGTGTGTTTTGTCAACATTGACGTTTGGTAATAAATTTAATTTGACGAGATGTTTCAGAGTATTATTATTAACATGTCCAAGTCGATCATGCCATAAATTAAAACATTCAACAACATAACTGGAAGCTTTTATTTTATTACCATCAAATTCACGGTGTACAGCCATTACAATCATCTTGAACAGACTCTGTTCTAAGTACCCTTTACCTACGAATACACCATTCTTTGTAAGTACAAAGTTGTTTGACTGGAACACTAGTATGAAACCGGCGTTAACAAGTGCCGATCCAGAAACTAGGTTCTTCCTGATGTCGGGAACATGGAGCACATCAATAAGTGTTAGCTCCTTCCCTGATGTCATCTTCAGAACAACTTTTCCAAGTACGACAATTGGCGAGGTCGTGGAATTGCCCATATAGAGTTTTCTTCCACTTATCGGAGTATACTTGGAGAACATCACCTTATCAGAACAGATATGACGTGTTGCTCCAGTATCGATCCACCACTGCTTCGGGTTGTCCACCACCGTGTTGGCTTCAAACACGACCGCAGTGAGATCTAGCTCCATGTCGTCAGAAGTTGCGACCTGGTTCGCAACATCCTTCTGCCCCTTGGTTGGTTTCTTTGGGCGTTTGTAATCTTTGGACACGTGTCCTGGCTTTCCGCAGTTGTAGCACGAGCCCTTGAATTTCTTGCCTTGAGTCTTCTTTTTGAATTTGCTTCAGTTTCTTAGAGTTCGGCTCAGCCAGGTTAGACATCTCGTCGATAGCCCGCTTCGTTCCTTTAGAGTCGGAGAACCTTCGATTATCCTCCTCTATTCGTAGCCTCAGGATCAGGTCTTCAAGCCCCATCTCCTTTTGCTTATGCTTCAGGTAATTTTTGAAATCCTTCCATGACGGGGGGAGTTTCTCAATTACTATGGCCACTTTGAACGACTCGTTCAGTTTCATGCCTTTGGCGTCCAAATCATGCAATATCAGTTGCATATCTTGGACTTGAGATGTCATACTTTTGGAATCCACCATTTTGAAATCCAAAAATCGGCCGACGATGAATTTCTTCAAATCAGCATTTTCAGTTTTGTATTTCTTCTCTAGTGAGTCCCACATAGATTTTGCCGTCACTATCAGACAATACACATTATATAATGTATTGTCCAATGCATTGAGAATATAATTACGACACAGGAAATCTTCGTGCGACCACGCATTGTAGGTAGCCTTAATGTTGGAATCTCCTTCTATAGCGGCTGGCGGGTCTTCACGCAAAAACCTTACGATGTTTAGCGTAGTCAGATAAAATATCATCTTCTGCTGCCATCTTTTGAAATCAACTCCGTTAAATTTCTCCGACTTCTCTCCGGGTGGAACGGAGGTCGGGACTCCGGGTGAATCGGTAGTGAGAACGTCGTTGATCACGACCATATCAGATTGCACCAATATCGTTTTACGATTGTTTGACGCCGTCGGTGAGTATTGCCGTCGGGAAGGATGCAATCTGATATAATATCGTCGAGGCTTCAACAATATTTCCGTAAAACGATATTGCTCCGCTCAAGTGCTTACGGATAACAGCAATTCGTTTCCAAGATACAACGACGATGTCTGGAATATTAGCACTTTAAATTCCGAGACCGGCGAACCCTCTCGTAGGTTTTTGGGCACTCCGGATGCAGAAGATGGAATGAATGCAAGGTTGATTAGGCTTGTTGAGTATGAGTGATTTTTTTTGTGATTTTTTTTCCATCATCTAGGGGTCCTATTTATACTAGGTGAAGAGGTGAAGTACCCCTTGGTGAGTTCATCTGAGCCGTTCGATCTAGAGGGTGTAACCCTTCAACCAGATCTCTTAATCTTAGCCCTAGATCTGGAGGATTGTAACCTTTCAGCCTTCCTTTGATCTCAGCCGTTAGATCAACTTTCATTACCAATGGTGCGATCATGATTATTCGTGATCAACGTTCCAGATCGGGTTACTTGCGATCCATCACCCTCTTCGATCCAACGGTGACCATCCGTTTGCCCAATCAGCAGTCAATCATCCCTCTCTGTCCAACCGAGAGTGCCACGTATGCATGCCACATCACCCAAGTACAAAGTGCGCCAACAAAGCGCCCATTGCGCGTGTGGCGAGTGGCGGGCTTGCAAGTGCGAGCACCTGCTCGCCACTTGGATGAGTGCATCTGTGCTATTTGTGTTAACTCAATTAACATAGCAACGTATATAAGGAAGTAAATTCTCTTTGGAATTTTCAATGTGAGACTATTTTTCCTCTACTTCTTTTTTGTAACATTTTGAGTTGACTTTAACAATTAATTTCTCATTCACCCGTAATCGATTTTGAGCAAATTAATAGTCTAGATTCATTTACTCGAAATGTAGATTTCGATTTTGAAGTCAATTTAGACTTTCATCGATTGATGATACCTTAATTTTCTCTTACAAAATCGTACATCGTATTGATGTTTTAAGACCCAATATCCAACACATTTTTTATGAAAAAATTAACTTATTAAAATTCTTACATTCTCCTGCAGCGAGTCACCCCCAGGAGCCTTCCGCAGCTCGCCCCGCTTAGCCGCACTAGTCTGCTCCTACTTCTGCAAAGTTTGCTCTTCTTTTTCTTTTGTTTTGATGAACCACTCGAGTAAACAAAATTTATATCAATAGGACAAGCCATGAAAGGTCGTAGAGTTGGATCTGGTGTAATAGTAAAATATTTAGGGGTATAAATAAAAGGAAGAATTAGAATCCCAACAAGAACTGATCCTGTTGAGATCGGGCGATGAGGAGATGACACTTTGGGGGTGTTGAAGCAGAATACTCTTGATAGGTCTGCTCTTGTCGGGTCAGCTTTTATTGGGTTGACTCTTATCGGATCAGCTCTTGGTGGGTTGAGCAAACGTAAGGGTTTCGAGACACCCGGTGAGCAGATGTCCAGCTCTGAAGGTTTCTTGCGATGGCCAAAGTTCTAGGAAAGCTAAGATTAAAAAAAAAAAAAAGACAGTGGATTATAAAGGAGAAAATCGGAAAGAAAGTAAACTCATCTTAGACATCTGTGGTTTAATTCTGAGCTATGATATATTTTATAAGAATTTTTTCTCTAAATAAGGTATGAATCCTGGGACGCTGGACTTCTGGACCGTCCATCATGAATACTTTCTGATTTATTTTGATGGTTGATAGAAAATTTTTATGAGATCGAATCGATTGTCCGAGATTGAAAAAATTTCGTTACGCATTTCACAAGAAAAATATGTTAAGGGTATAGGATACTTTTTTTATATGGTCTTAGAAAGAGTAGGGAAAGTCTTCACCGAGCACTCCTCACACTTCTTGTGTGTTAGCCTGCACGTTTGGATCATGTCCACACCATATCTTACATGTTTGCCCACGTTCCGAGGATGTGTTTGCGCCACGTCTTCCACTCATACATGTTTGCCCACGTTCCGAGGATGTGTTTGCGCCACGTCTTCCACTCACCCACCCATCTTAGCTGAGTCTCTTATTGAGCTTAGTTCAAGTCAGACTATAGTCACGTGGCTCCACTTTTCAGTCGGTTGATTTGATCCGAGCTCGGCCTTAAGTCCTTCTAGCTTGATTCGAGTTTGGGTGTGAGTCGGGTTGGTTTGACTTGAACATGGTCGTGTGATTTGACCTTAGTCTTGCGTCGGGCTGATTCGACTTTGGATTGTTCCAGTGACGGGCTTGCCATGTGACCCTTGTTGTCTCTACCATATCATAAAATATTATGGAGATAGATTTTTAAGGATGTATAAGTTGCATTCCGAATTTATTGGTAGATGAATCAAGAGGGAAGATTGTCTATCTTTAAAATTACTTGAGGAGGTTTGGACCTCTAGATTGCTAAAAGAAAATGAAAGGTTTTTGTGAGTCGTGAATGCAGACACTCTTGGTCACTTTCTTTACTAGCCATGTTTGTCTTTAAGGTAGTAAACTTGCAGTGTAGACTACGGCTGCTTGTAGAATGCAGTCATGCAGTGGCGTGATCACTAAGGCCCGTAGATGACTACTCGTCCAGGGCCACTTGAGAACAAAACTGAACCATCTTTGAATAGGATGACGTTTAGATTACTTGCTCGGGGAGTCCAGAAGGGAGGCCGGATGCGTTTATCATTAAAGGTGAGTAAAAATTCGGAAAAACTAAATTAATCGAACCGAACCGAACCGATCGATTTCTGAAATTCGGTTCGGTTAATTCAGTTTTTAGTTTTTTTCTTAAAATTCGGTTCGATTTTTATTAATTCGGTTCGATTTTCGATTTTGAATTTTGTAATTCGGTTAAACCGAATAAATCGAATAAAAATATTAATTTAATTATTTTTTATTTAAAAATATAATTAAATTAAATAAAATATTATTTTTTTATTAAAATCGAATAAAATTTTAAAATTTCGGTTAATTCGGTTAAAAATCGAATTAATCGATATTTTATCGGTTCGATTTTCTCGATTTTAATCAAGAACTTCGGTCGTTTCAGTTATTTTGGAAAATATCGATTTATTCGATTTTCAATGTATTCAGTTCGGTTCGATTAGATTCGATTTTAACCGATACTCACCCTATTTACCATTAAGGGTAGAATTTATTATTATTATTATTATTATAATATCTAGTCAATAATATCTGACATAAAACGAATGTTGTTACCATAAAGGCCACTCTTCTTCCTTTTTATAACCATCTCTAGTTGTTTGCTTGGATGAACCCTTCTTCTACTTGGTACCAAACTAGCCATGATCTCAGCTTGTCGGTCCTCCCGCTGCTGCGTCGATGCGAAGTCGCCGGTGAGGGCCAGCTACAAGGTCGTCTACAAGTGGCCAGAATCCGACGCGGCCTTTGCTAAGTCCTTGGCTGCAGTGCAAAGCCGCCGCCACCACGAGCTCCGCCGCGTCGACAGCTTCTCCAGCATCGAGGCTCGTGCTCCGGCGGTGGTCGATGGCTACTCCTGCCGGCAGCTCTACCTCCGTAGCTACACGTTCACCAAGAAGGAGACGGTGCCGCGGCGGTGCATGCGGAAACTCAAAGACGGCGCCGCCGTCTTCCCAATCTTCTCTGCCGCGGCTGCCAGGACGGCCGACGCCCGCAGTGAGAGCAAGACGATGAAGAAGAACAAGATGAAGTCAGCGCTGCATTCTGTCTTCCACAGCCTCCTCTTCTGCGCCGCCAAAGTCGAGGTGGCGGACTAATAGACGGCGATCGCTGATAGTAAACAAATTAATAGTGTTATGAGATGGAAACCAGTGTACATCACAGAAGCGAGGGCGTGAAGAACTGAGTAACGTGATCATGTTCTTAATTCTCTCAAAATCCTATTTCTTTCTTTTGTGTTTGGAGAATAGAGATGGATCCATGAATAAAAGATGGATTGGGCTTTTGGTGCGGAAAGAATAAATTTTAATGGACCACGTAAAAAACTTTCCTACCTAATAAAAAAAATATAATCATTAACTGGATTAGAATCAGGGATAACTTTATTTAAGATCCGTCTCTAAATCTATTGTGTCGTAGATGATCTGATGGTCATGGAGCATCAATGAAATTGATTTTTTTCTTTCAAATGGGAGCGCGAATTCTAAGACGCTAGACTTCTAGATCGTCCATCGTGAGTATTTTCGATTTATCCTGATGATCGATAGAAAACTTTCGTGGGGTCGGACCGATCATCTAAGGTTCGTCCGCTACCTGGTCCAATCAACGAGACTTGGTTAGCTCCGAATCGAAGGAGTTGAGATAGTAAAGGATTGATAGATTATCATTATAAAAAGTTTCTTTTCTATCTCTTATCTTCTCTGCCACTGTAATTTACCTCTTCACTATTGATCCTGGGAATGAACATTTCGTCTTTATGCCACCATCGACGAGACTTGGTTAGATCATACAATGAAAACTTTAAGCAAAATTGACGACACGTTATATCATCACTAATTTTTCTCTTCTCGGACACTTTTAGAGACGAAAATCTTTTACCATCTATGTTCTTACAAACAATGTAACAAGGACACAAATATATAAAAGCAAATATAATAAAAGTAAATAATAAGAATTTTATTTTTGATATTTTCTTGTTGTTTTATATTGACTCTTGATTATGGCAATGAGTAGGATTTGGATAGGATTATATATTTTCGTATCTATTCCTATTTATTATATTCATCCTCATATCCATGTTTATACCCATGAGTATGTAACTTTCATATTCATCCCTATATCCATCGGAAGATCGAGTATCCATGTCCTACCCATCATCGTATTATTACATACTATTCTCTTTTTTTTTTAAAATAATTATTTCAATATATTTGTTTTCTCTTCCTCGTTTCACGCCTTCGATCGGGTAAGCATTTCTTATAAAAAAGAAGATGAGATATGTATTGGTGACGGGATAAAGAGGCAAATTAAATTTTTTTTCTAAGGTGGAAGCGGACTAAAGTTTTTATTTTCCCAATATCGGGTAGGGTATGAGTAGGATTTTATCACATCCGCCTCCGTATTCATATCAAAAAATATCCATACCCGAATACCTGATTACTATAATCGGGTCTAAAAATATTCTCCATATCCTTCTTCGTTCGGGTCGAATGTTGAATTTTCCATCGGATTCGGAGGAAATTATCTTCCCTACTCTTGATGGTTCAAAGATGTAGCGATTTTTTTTTCAAACCTCCAAGAACTTATCGGTTCAACATTCCTCGAAACTCTCTTTTTACATGCTTATTATCGGATTGATTTTAGTCTATTAGTCGATTGATAATAAATCAACTACTCCCTACTCCATTAGATACCACCATTGTATCTATATAACGGTTCTTACCAACTCAGTTTGACCACGATGGTTGATTGATGAGGTTTATCAATCAACTGATGGTCAATGAGTCAAGTTTTCAATCGAGTTCAATATATTCTATTTGTTGCTGCAGTGTTATCAACTGATTATTTAAACTTATCAATTGATTGCTCACAATTACGGTAGCATAATTATTATTCCCTATCAATACACTATTGCTTTCGGGGTTATGTGTAGCAGAAGGGTAATTAGTTGTCATCCTAGACCTCCATGATTCGATTCCTAGCTACGGTGTCTTTTGTAGGAATTTATCAATTCATATTGGTTCTCACAGAATGGACTGATAGTTAGTGCGTGAGTATTGCCGATTTAAGGTTTGGGGGGTTAAAACCTGACAAAGCCAGTGTGCTCGCCTTCCCATGTGCTAGCCATAACATTCAGGCTAGTAAACCCCATAATTTGCCTTCTCCTTGTTGACCCTGAGACGGATCCCCCCTCACACACACACATTCATACGGTTCACAATCTATTAATGCACTATATATAGTGCATAAACCCCCCTCAAATCTCAATTCCAAGGTTTAGAGTTTATCAATTGATTGATATACTCTATTAATCGATTGATAACTCTATTTTAGTCTTTTAACATCTAAATTCTCGTATTGTGTAATATGTGGTTGACCTTAACCTACCAAAACTTTTTTTTTCTGACATTCGATTAACTTTGATCTGTCGGGATTTTCTATTGCTTAACATCCAATCCATCCTTGATTTGTTAGAATTTTCATCCAAATGCAAGTGTCCAATCAACATTGACAAGTGTCCAGTCTTCTATGACCCATTTAGATTTTCCAGTCAACCATGACCCATTTAAACTTTCTTCTTGTAAATTCTCGGTTGAGCATTTGATCGCCAAGTATCCGATCAACTATCGACCCACTTGGATTTCTCCACTATCAAATATCCGGTCAACTTTAACCTATTTAATGTCTTACTCAATCTGATTAATATATCGATCAAATATCGAAATTCAATTCAAGTTAACTCAAACTTGATAAAAAAAACATTGCACCAACAATTTGAACTCTAATCCTCTTATCGTTTGAGTGCTTTATTACTAGTAGACTTATATGAGTAATGACACGCTCAAGGAAAAAATTCAAGGAAAACCTCAAGGAATGACGTGACAATTAACTTGTACATATTCAATTGTCACTCGGATACCGTCGGCGGTCTCCGACACCGGCCCAAATCAAACTATACCCTAGGGGGGCACGGTGAACTCGTCGAGGATCGCTGTAATTGTGATGCCACATCATTTCATGAGATTTTCCTTGAATTTTTTCCTTAAACATATCATTTTTTGACTTAGATATCGTGTACAAGTACCATCCGCTTCAAAACACAAACCTAACTTTAAAAAAATACTAAAAATACATCACAGTTTTATATTGGCCAAAGAGTATATTATTCTTTTTAAAATAATACCCTTCTGCGGGTGAAAAAAAACTCGGACAGCTCATGGCCGTCCAAACTTCGCAGCAATGAATTGCAACCAAGTGATTGCAAAATTATGGTAAGACCTAGTTGCAATTACTGCAGGCTGATTATGAAATCGTAGTTGTCGTAAATGCTCACGGTCTTTGAAACTCGATTCATCCATGATCCATCCATCTCCTCCTCCTCCTCCTCCTCCTAAGTCTTTATCCATTCTGATAAATAGATTTGGCTGTGTTAGTGAATCTCACATGCTTTACTCACTCATGTAACATCCACTCTGCAGCGCTTCTGGCTGCTCCAAGGAGCTCCCTCCCCCTCTAAAATGAGGAGGAATCCTCTCTCCCTAAATCTTGTCTGTCTCATGTCCCACAAATGTCAACGATGATCGACGATTCGTCCGACAGCCGATAGGGCACCACCGACGGCCGGAGGCCGCCATCCCAAACAAAACTATATCCTAGGAGGTACGGTGAACCCGTCGGGGATCGCCACAATTGCGATCTCACCGAATTCACCATCGAATCCGATGAGATCGCAATTGCAGTGATCCTGACCGGTTCACCGTTCCCTCAAGATATCGTTTAATTTGAGATGGTGATCAGAGACCGTTGGTAATGTCCGATTGATGATCAAACGAATCGTTGACCATCGTCTGCGATTGTGGGATACGGGACAGAGAAGATTTGGAGACAGAGCATCCCATTTGCTCCAAAACGCTAACAACCCTGACAAGCCAAGCCAGGCCAGTCCAAACTTCATAGCCATGAATTGCAACCAAGTGATTGCAAAATTGTGGTCTGACCTGGTTGCAAGTACTCACGACCTGATTATGAAATCGTAGTCGTCGTAAATGCTCTCAGTCTCCGAAACTCGATCCATCTATGTCGCAATTACTGCAGGTTGATTATGAAATCGTAGTTGTTGTAAATGCTCACGGTCTTTGAAACTTGATTCATCCATGATCCATCCATCTCCTCCTCCTCCTCCTCCTCCTAAGTCTTCATCCATTCTGATAAATAGATTCGGCTGTGTTAGTGAATCCCACATGCTTTACTCACTCATGTAACATCCAATCTGCAACGCTTCTGGCTGCTCCAAGGAGCTCTCTCCCCTCCAAAATGAGGAGGAATCCTCTCTCCCTAAATCCTGTTTGTCTCATGTCCCACAATTGTCAACGATGATTGACGATTCATCCGATAGCCGATAGGACACCACCGACGGCCGGAGGCCGCCATCCCAAACAAAACTATATCCTAGGAGGTACGGTGAACCCGTCGGGGATTGCCACAATTACGATCTCACCGAATTCACCATCGAATTCGGTGAGATCGCAATTGCGGTGATCCTGACCGGTTTACCGTTCCCTCAGGATATCGTTTAATTTGAGATGGTGATCAGAGACCGTTGGTAATATCCGATTAGCAATCGAACGAATCGTTGACTATCGTCGACGATTGTGGGATACGGAACAGAGAAGATTTGGGGGCAAAGCATCCCATTTGCTCCAAAACGCTAGCAACCCTGCCAAGCCAGGCCAGTCCAAACTTCATAGCCACGATTGCAACCAAGCGATTGCAAAATTGTGGTCAGACCTGGTTGCAACTACTCGCGGCCTGATTATGAAATCGTAGTCGTTGTAAAAGCTCTCAGTCTCCGAAACTCGATCCATCTATGATCCATCTATCTCCTCTTCCTCCTCCTCCTCCTCCTTCTCTTATTTCTTGATCCATTCTGATAAATAGATTCGGCTGTGTCAATGAAACCCACATGCTTTCCTCACTCAAGTAACATCCAATCTGTAGCGCTTTTGGCTGCTCCAAGGAGCTCCCTCCCCCTCCAAAATGAGGAGGAATCCTCTTTCCCCAAATTCTCTTTGTCCCGTTTTCCACAATCACCAGTGATGATCGACGATTTGCCCGATTGTGGATCGGGCACCACCAGCGACCTCCGGCCGTTGCTTCGAACCAAATTATACTCTGGGAGGTACGGTGAATCTGTCGAGGTCATCGAATCCGGCGAGATCGTAATTGCGGTGATTTGACCGATTTACCGTTCCCCAGGGTATCATTTTATTTGGGAAGACGATCGGAGGCCACCGGTGGTGTCCGATCGATGTGGCGTCCTCCGATCGGCGATCAAACAAATTGTCGGCCATCGTCGACGATTATGAGACACGGGATAGAGAAGCTTTAGGGACAGAGCTTCTGATTTGCTCCAAAATGCTAGCAACCCTATCAGGTAAGGCCCGACCCGGCCCCCACCTTTCCATAAACATCCCTGCGGCTCAAAAAGCCTGACCCAGACCCATGCCCAAAATAATAAACACATCCCCTGCCACCACATGCATTTAGCAGCCCATCCATATCGATACCATACACCCAATTGACCCATGGTCACTTATCAGAGTTCGAATTTGAATCTCAAATGAAACGGATATTCCAGAAGTCTAATTTATCCGATAGACAGGGGATCAGAAAGAAAGATTGTCTATCTTAAGAAATAATGATGAAGAAGGAACACAATGGTAAGTGAGGAGATAGGGAAAGGAGGGAGGGAAGGATGATGATGAAGAAAGAAACAGGATCAGCCTGGTGACACATTGCTGGTGTCACTCACTTTCTTGCATCTCTCATGGGGGATTCAAAAAGTTGCAAGGTTTCCTGTCCAGAGCCTTTTGTAAAGCTGGTTGCTCTGCAGGTAGCATAAAGTGGCAAAATTTATTTAATGATAAAATGTATTTATTTATTTAAAAAATCAGGATTTCAAAAATTGCTGAGAGGCTCCTCCTCTATAATTCTTTCTCATTTGGCCACTACTTTAGCACTTCTAAAGTGATGCTCATGGCCATGGCTGTGGAACTTCCTCCCGGTGATCATCTCTTGGTTGATGATGACGACGACGATGATGAAGAGTACATCGACATGGACTTGAGCTCCTCGCCATGCCCCAAAGAGTTTGAATTCAAAATGTGCCACAAATGCGCAGAGAGGGACCCCTTCAGCTCCCCTGCTGATGAGCTCTTCTACAAGGGGAAACTCCTTCCCTTGCTCCTCCCCCCGCGGCTTCGCATGGTCGAAAACCTCGAAAGCCCAGTCCCGACAGCTCCGGCTACCCTGTCAAACCGAAACGGCAGCCGCAAAAAGAAGGCCTTTTCTGAAAAATTGAAACTGAAGCTGAAGGCCTCTCAATCCTACCTCAAGGCTTTGTTCACTAGAGACCCTCACAAGGCGGTGGAAGAGGAAGAATTGGCCTGCAGGAGGTCCTTTTCAGGGGCCACCATTGCCCGGAACTCGACCGCCAAGTCCCCCTCGTCTTGCTCTTCCTCCTCGTCCTCTTCCTTCTCGTGTTCGGGCTCGCAGATCGTGCTGAAGAGGAGCAGCAGCGCGAGCTCGGAGATGGAGGATTCGATCCTAGGGGCCATTGCCTACTGCAAGGAGTCTCAGCAGCAGTCGTCGCTCCATGGCCAGTGCTTGTGAGCTTCAGGAGAGGCCAAGGCCTTGCGACAACACCACAAAATGATCGATGTCGAAGAATTTGTGTTCTGATTGTTTGGGTTTGTAGCATTTGGTGAACTTTGAGATGGATCTTTAGGAGCATGATGGATCCAAAATTCTACATGTAGTGTAATTTTCTCTTTTATAATTTAATTTAGGTGTCTAAACTTCGTCTAATCTTAGAGGTAGACTCTCTTCTCGTGATTTACCTATCGAGTAAATCAGAGCCCATCACATTAAAAATAGACCTATAAAATATTCATCCGATTTAAAATTCAAAATTTTATTTTATTTTATTATTCCTTATTTTGTCATCATGCACCGTCGTGGGACACATGTTGCTTCATCAGGGCATTGAATTGCAAGTGCAGGTATCTGACAGTCAAATCAAGTGAATGAGCTGCAGCACAAGCTCTCTTCTGTAGTCTATTGAGGTCCTAATCGATCTAAATGATTTAATTTCTAACCTGATATATAAAATTAAAATAGTAAATATTTACAGCGATCTTAGAAGAAATCGAAAAAGAATACTATATCAAAAAATTTATCATCGATGAAAAACGATCACAAAAATAAACCGTCTCTCAAGGTTTACAAACTTAATCCTTCTTCTATAATTGAACGAACTAATCTTGAATGTTCTTCGCAACAACCCCTTCTTCCTCTTGTGCACCCGGACAAACTTTGCACGGAGACGTTACATACACAGACGAATCTTTTCTTGTTGACCTTGCACAGACCTCACACATAGCTTGTCTCGTACGATCTCCACTGGCTTGGACGCACACACATCGCTTCTCTCTATTGAACCCCTACCTTCGCCTTGGAGGCAAACACATATTTATAGGGGGTAGAAGGTCTCTTCCCCTTCCTCCATTAATAGAAGAAGTTAAGTGGATTGGAAGAGGAAGGGGAAGGGGCACCTTTTCAGTTTCCTAACTCTAACATCTTTCACTCGTCCAAGTCAATCCATAAAGATCATCTAGTCACACAGACCATGTAAGAAAGTCACAAAGACCATATAAGAAAGTCACAAAGACCATATAAGAACATTAAATTCAAACTCTAGGGAAAATGGTTCGTGCAATAACAAGCACACTGAGCAATTGTTGCTAAGAAAGTTGTTACACTTAATTTAGAAGCTCTATAGAACGAATCTAAGACATCAATAACTTGCCTTTGCCGAAGATTAAATATTTACATCAATATGAATATCTCTAATCCCTTATATTACAACTATATCAAGAGTATGTTCAACATCTCTAATCAATACATTTATTCACAATTACATTTTTAAGCGCTCAACAAAGAATATAATTGATCGACCAGTGAATAAGTATCACAGATGTAAATCAATTTTAATCTTCCTTTTTAGGTAGAATCTATTCATTCTAATCAATCACTTTCCTAGTTATGCTCCGTAGACCGAATCATCTATAGCCAATAAGATACAAACTAAAGTAGCAGACACTGATTAGAACTTCAAGTAAACAGCTAAATAGTCACTTAGCATAAAATTGAGATTAACTTATAATCTCAAGGGTCTCACATAGTATAGAAGCAGGGATCCATTCTTCCACTACCCTTATTATCGCTATAGCACATGTGGTATGAATCATATGTTACGATGTTATTCTCTTTACCAAAAAGAGTACATATTTTTCTCAAATATTTAACATTGTACATATTTCGATTTATACATACCTAATGTCTAATCCGAATTCAACTTATAAATTCCAATATGGCCTTTAACATGTTTAGTAAATGGTGGGTTCATTTACTCCGATAATTATACAAATGATCTCATCTTGACACAATTATTAAGGCGACATCAACTTATGAGTATGTCTCTATTCATAGCTACATAAGCTGACCCATAAGTAATAGTCTTACCTTTATTTATACTTAACAAATAGAGTTGATTATCTATGTGAGTGGATCAATTTTAACTTGTTAACATGCTCATCGAGACTTTTATCCAAATGTAACAAAGATATTTACACTGACTAGATTATGACATTTCATATATAACCAATTGTGTTACATTTTTCGAAGTTCCAAAGACTTAACATGTCCTTGAAATGACTCTTTAGTCAATGACTTAGTAAAAGGATCTGCAAGCATAACACATTTAAGGATATACTCAAGAATTATCTTTTTCTTGTCAACAATATCCCTTATGTTTACCTTTGCTATGATATTTGAGATCCTTAGAAAAACTATAATAGCTTGATTATCATAGTACACTGTAACATGACTCCCACTATCATCAGCAATTCTCAGATGTATCAAGAACCTTCTTAACCAGATAACTTCTTGTGGAACAACTGCATGAGTCACATACTCAGCTTCTATTGTTGACAACACTACACAAGTTTGTTTCGACAGGGCTACACAAGCCTATTTCGACAGCGCTACACAAGTTTGTTTCTTGCTATTCCATGAGATGACGCCACCATTCAGCAAGAAGGTATAGCTAGATGTAGATTTTCTATTATCAAGGTCCCTTGCACAATATGCATCTGTATAGCCCTTCTAGTTCAGCTTTGATTCTTTTCATTACTTTCCAGTGTCTCGATCCTGAGTTTAACTGGAAACGTCTAACTAAGCCAACAACATGACTTATATGGGGATGAGTAGACAATATAGTATATATCAAACTACCAGTGACACTAACATATGATTTTTTCTTCATATCAACTATCTCTTCAGGAGTCTTGGGAGATATACTTTTGCTCAGAACAACACCTTTCACTGTATGTATCTGTTCAATGTTGCAATCTAACATATTGAATTGTTGTAGCATTTTAGTCATATAAGCTTTTTGGGACAAACCCAAAAGTCTTTTTGATTGAGCACGAATGATCTACACTCCTAAGATGTATTCGGCCTCTTCCATATCTATTATGTCAAATTGCGATTGAAAGCCAAGACTTGACTTCTATCACAAAATTTGAGTCACTTTCAGCTATCGACGTATAATAATAAAATGATAAACTTTTCTTTTTTTCATTCTTTAGGTAAACACAATGATCCTCATTAATGATTTCAAAACCATAAGACACAATAATTTCATTAAATCTTATGTTCCATTATCTTGATGCTTGCTTTAGCCCATACATAGACTTCTGAAGTCTACATACTTTATTCTCTTGGCCCTCATCTATATAACCTTTTGACTGTGCCATATAGATTTCTTCATCAAGATTACCATTAAGGAAAGTCGTCTTTACATCCATTTGATATAATTCTAAGTCAAAATGTGCTACAATAGCTAGGATAATATGTATTGACACAAATTTCACAACTGGGGAGAATGTCTCTTCAAAATCAATACCTTCCACTCCATTTGGGTATATCATTTTGTAACTAAACGGTTTTGTATTGATTAATCAACCCATCTGCTTTCCTCTTAATTTTAAGAATCCACTTATTCCCAATAGCCCTTCGGCTCGGAGGAAAATTGACTAAATCCCAAATTTAATTCTTTCTCATGGACTCCATTTCTTCATCCATTGCAACTTTCCATTTCTCCTTAACTGAACATTTCAATGCTTCCTCAACTGTTCGAGGTTCCTCATCATCAACTAAGAGAATCATTAATGCCTCATTCTCAATATCAAACACTCTCTGAGGAATAATTTGATGACTACTTCTTCGTAGGTAAGTTTGTTGAGAAACTGACTCATCCATAGGCAATTCACTCCTACTAGGTTGACTAGATTCAGGTATCCCCTGTGATTCCTGATTCGTCGATAAAGGAACAGTATCCTCCTCCTCTATTGTAAATAGAGGAATTGATTTATCAACTTCACATCTTGTTGGGAACTTAGTTTCGAGAAAAGTAGCATCTCGTGACTATATTTCAGAGATGATTTCATCTTGTTGCTCACCAATGAAAACATAACCCTTAGGCTATGTTTGGTGAGAGGTAATCAACCTTGTTGATTATTTTGTTTGATTCAGTTTTAAAACTGTAATGTAATATATTCTGCATTACAAAAACTAGTTAAAGTGTTGTAACATGGATTACAAGGCCAACAACATATAATCTGGATTACATTACCCCTAACCAAATGTAATCTTAGAGGTATTAGAATATCTTACAAAGATACACTTTCTACCCCTAGGTCCTAATTTTCCATATTTATGAGTTTTGT
Source organism: Boesenbergia rotunda (assembly GCA_024364735.1). NCBI lineage: Eukaryota > Viridiplantae > Streptophyta > Magnoliopsida > Zingiberales > Zingiberaceae > Boesenbergia > Boesenbergia rotunda. The sequence continues at coordinate 361,215 of JAGFNQ010003467.1, forward strand.
CATGAATATAAGCAGCTGACCCTAAGAGTCTTAGATTACTCAAATTTGGTTTTTTACCTGTCCAAAGTCCATATAAAGTAGATGTAGTATATTTAGAAGACACTCAGTTAAGTATATAGGTTGCAGTTAATAATGCATCTCCCCAATAAGAAATAGGCAAATTAGCTTGAGCCATCATCGATCTAACTATTTCAAGAAGAGTTCGATTTCTTCTTTCAGCAACTCCATTTTGCTGTGGAGTTCCAGGGATAGTTAGCTGTCTAATAATCCCTTTCTCATTACATATTATCTTAAATTGATGAGAAAAATATTCACCTACAAGGTCAGTGCGAAAGGTTTTAACCTTACATTTCAATTGATTCTCAACTTCGTTCAAATAACGATTGAAGCAATCTAGTGCTTCAGATATATGAGAAATCAAATATACATGGACAAAACGTGTGAAATCATCAATAAATATAATGAAATAAGAACTTCAATGTCTAGCCTTTACGTTCGTTGGACCACAAATATCCGAATGAATCAATTGCAATGGTAATTCAACCCTAATAGCCTTACCAAATGGTTTCCTAGTTGCTTTTCTAGCAAGACAATGCTCACATATAGACAAGTCAACTTTAGCACGAGTGCCGAGCAGACCCTCTCTGGATACTCTGTTCATTCTTTCTTGTCTTATATGTCCCAATCTAGCATGCCAAACTGTTGGGGCAGATTGCACCCAAGTCAAACCTGTGTTTTGATATTGACAAAAGGGTTCAAAAGTTAAGGGTTAATTGGTGTCTAACAAGTTTCTTGAGTGTACAGGAAAAGCCCTAGCGATGGAATGCTAGGCACTGGCGAAGGACTGCCAGACTGGACAAAGTCCTAGCAAAGGAATGCTAGGCACTGGCGAAGGACTGCCAGAATGGACAAAGCCCTAGCAAAGGAATGCTAGGCACTGGCGAAGGGCTGCCAGAAGTAAAGACCTAGCGAAGGGCTGCTAGGCACCAAGCGAAAGGCAGCTTGGTACCTCAAGACCTGGCGAAGGACTGCCGGGCAAAAGTCCAACTGGAGGATCCGGTTGGCACCAGGCAAAACTCTCCCGAGAGGAGTAGGTGAGGACGCGTTCCCCTTGAGGGAACATTAGGCGTCGGTTCGACCTAGGGCTCCATTTTGGAGACCAAAGTCAGAACCAAGACAGCTAAGGCTGTATAAAATAATAATATAATTGTTATTTGGACTAACCCTGGATGCAGGATCGAAGGACTGAGTATCTGCAGCTCAGAGAGCCTCGAAGGAGTGAGGCAGAAGATGAGCAGGGCGCCCCGGACGACCAGGGCGCCCCCAAGGTCAACCCAAGTATGTAACAACCTCGACGCGTTTTCGCCCCGCTTGTCGCGGGCGCCCCGCGTGTCGCGGGCGCCCCCATTGCCAGCTGTCGAAGCGCATCCCTGCGAAGCCGAAGAGATGAGGCCTTTGACCGGTCAAGCCGGGCGCCCCGAGTCCTCCGGGCGCCCCGGTCAAACCGGATCCCGAGGATAATGGGATCAGACGGCGACCGAGCTACAGCCGGATCGGCTGCCACGTGGGGGGCGCCCCCGTCAACCAGGGCGCCCCTAGGCCCTATATAAAGGGCCCTCGACCTCCTTCTTCAAAGCATCAATCAATTCTTCAGACACTTCCACGCTCTTCTGCTCTCGTGCTTTGCTCCAGATACTGCCCAACTCGAGCCGACGACGTCCCGCTGCCCCGAAATCTTCGATCTACTCCGGACGTCGGTAAAAGAAGAGCATAATTCTTATTATATAAAGTTTACTGCACTTATTCTGTATTCAATAATTGTAAACTGGTTTACGAACTTATAGAATTGCCCGCAGAAAACGGTCAACGACCGTGGGCCTTGGAGTAGGAGTCGACACAGGCTCCGAACCAAGTAAAACGACCGTGTTAGCATTGTTTTTGTGTCTTATTTCCGCTGCGCACTTACTCTTTTTAAATCCGAACGATTTGCGACATTCACCCCCCTCTCTCGCATTTCTCGATCCAACACAAACTTCATCATTAACATCAGCAAGATTAGTAAGAGTAATGTTTGAAAAACAATTATTATCTTCATAATTAACATTTGGTTCTACATCAAGAACCATAAAACTATTTGATACATAACCATATTCAATTAACACAGAGTTAATTTTCAATTCCACACAACGACTATAAAAGTTCATGCAATAACCCAATTTAAGAGGACAATTAACGGAAACCAGATTTCGTCGAATCTTAGGAGCATACAGGATATCATGCAGAAACAAGGAACATCCACCACGAAGGTTGAGTTTGCAAGTGTCAATTCCTTTGACTTTAATTCTTGCATTATTTCTCACATATATCCACTTATTGCCAGCTGGTATCTGACGGTACTCCACATATGTAGCTCGATCACAAGCTACATGATTCATTGCTCTTGAATCTATAATCCACAAAGGATAAGAATCAGTTAACAACACTGAACTAGCAACATAATGCTCTTAAAACTTATTCTTGTTTGGGTTTTGCCCAACAGTAGCAACAACTTCTTTTCCCTTTTCTTTCTCGAACCATCTTTTCTTATTCTTGGATCCAGAACCTTCAGCTACAAAAGTTTGTTTAGAAATCCTTATGAATTCTATTCTCTCCGCCTCCAATTCAATATGGTGTGAGACATCAATGAAAGTCTTGATACTCTCACTGTGAGTAAGGTTCTATTTCATTGTTTCCCAAGAATCAAGAAGGGAATGAATAACTGCTTGAACCTGTTGTTCATTGGTCAACTCATGACCAGTAGCCTTTAACTCTCGAATCATATTTCCCATTTCCCTTAGATGTTGGGCCATAGTAACATTCAGGTGCTTTTTACGACTGTCAAATTTAATTGTCAGTTGACAAAGCTTGCTCAAGCTAACTTTACTGCATTTCTCTCTAAGGGCTACCTAGACGACATGAGCAGATTGTAATGGCTTATACTCAAATATTAGATCGTCTAGCATTGAACTAATCAATATGCTCTTAGTAGTGAAGTCCTTGTTCTTCCATACTCTTTAGGCATCAAGATCAAGTTACGCTGTGTTGTTGAACCATTAACAGGTTCTTCCATGAACTGATTCACAGTCTCTAGAACTTCTTGTTCCTCAAGAATATATTGTATCTTGAGATGCTATATTTTATAGTTATCCCCATATAATCTCTCTTCCTTATTGAATTCAACTATGATATTCTTAGTTGTCATAATTTATCATAAATAAAGATATTATTTATTGATTTAGTATAATTTATATGCATGTAATTAATGATTGACTTATTGTAAATTAGAATTGGTTTAGAAAATCAAGTGATAACTACGTTTCCACTTATCACTCGTATAATTCAATCTAATCAATATTGATCAATTCTATTATACACATCCCATCAAATGAACTAATCATTTGTATTAAACATGAACTAATCATGGAATGAACTAATCATTAAATAAACTAATCATTTGTAAGAATGAACTAATCATTAAATAAACTAATCATTTGTAAGATTTGTTAACATATAACAAAACTATTTTCATAAAATAACACTGTTTATTCATAATAACAGTCTATACCATATGACTTTCATAAACTAAATGGGCCACTATTAGTCGTACATAATGATAGTAATAATAACATAATTCTAACAATTAGATAAGTTAATGTCACTGTCACTAGGACAAACACTAGTGCATATGTTAACACAATCCATTTTATCATAGAATTTTCTCTATTTCCTCAATCGTCTCCCTTAACTCATTCTCTCACACATCGAGAAGGGTTATCATGCATATCATCCTTGACATATGAAATTGAAAAATAATATTGTCAATACAAAACTGGCAATCCAGTAACAAAACTGGTTTAATTCACATATATGCATAGAACACATATACAGAATTAAAACAAATAAGAAAATTAATTTTTCTTTATTTGAGGAGCTCCAGTTGACTAACACACTAGACTGGATGATTTGGAAATTAGATCTCAAGTATTAGCTTATTTCTTTGTCGTCATTAGAACTGATCTAATTGGATGTCTTGTTGTTATTATTTAATTTAAGCCCATTTAAGTTTAAATCAAACTTATTGATCAAACCAATTAGACTGGTTATAATTTGGACCAAACTGATCTGGTAAAATCAACAAATGGTTTAAACCCGACATAATTTGATTGGATCAAACTGATCTGGTTAAACCAACAAATGGTTTGAATCAAACCCGGTCTGATTGGACCAACCTAATCTGATTAAACCAACTAATAGTAACCAAGTCTAATTAGATAGATTAGTTCAAATTAATTGAACCAAATCTAAAAATAACTACCGTTACAGCTTAGTGGTAGAGCTTTAGACTCCTTCATGCCATCTCTTTTATTTAAATCAAATTTAATAGGCAGAGAGCGATTTTTTCTCCACGGGCGATTCAAAAGCGATCTGAGCGGCAGACGCCCGTGCATCTTCTTCATCTGCAGCGATGGCCGCCGGCGCCGGACCTCTCTCAGTTTCCTATGTTAGCATCTTCTTCCCTCAAATCCATGGAGGGACCTCAGCTCACCAAAGGAGAGAAGATTGAAAAGCCGATTTCATATGCCCAGATTCTTCGCCCAAGCTCACCGCGCGTTTTGAAAAAGGAATTTGATGATGTTGGAGAGGATTACAAAGAGGCGAAGATTTATAATAGCAAACCGTGCATTTTCTATACTGAGGAAGAAATCTCTTCAATGGCTGTTTCATATAGATTTGCTTTAATTGGGAAATTCTCTGGGGAACGACCTAGTTCTGCTGTGATTGTCCAAGCTTTTAAAAACCTAGGTTTATCCAGCTTCTACAATATTCGGTTTCTAAGATCTGGGCATATTTTTCTTCATTTAACATCAAATGAGGATATGGCTCGAATTTGGACCCGAGGGATTTGGTATATTGGTGGAGTTCCCCTGCGAATATTCAAATGGACGCCTCATTTCTCATATGAGGCAGAATCTTCAGTTGTCTCGGTATGGATACAATTCCCTGATTTCCCTATTCATATGTTTAATAAACTTTGTTTGTTCTCTGCGGCTCGGATTGTTGGAAAACCTATCAAAATAGACGAAGCTACGACAGACGGAACAAGGTTGTATATGGCAAGAGTATGTGTTGAACTTGATCTATTAAAACCAATGGTGGAAGAATTTTGGATAGGGATTGGAGAGGAAAAAAGATTACAGAAAGTTGTTTTTGAGAAGATACCTAAATTCTGTGAACATTGCTTTCATTTGGGACATTCTGTGAATGACTGCTATATCAATGGTAAGCAACCGATGCCTGATTGGAAGAGAAATAAAGCTAATGCCATTTCATCTGGTGGAGATCTTCATGAGAAGTTAAATCAAGAGCATGTGCAAGAGGGTGCTAGGGTAGATGGAGATGTTTCTGAAATTATGCAAGGGGAAGACATGCAGAGAACTGCTAAACAAGTTTGGATTCAAAAACAGAATATTTCAGCTCAGCCTGTTAAAGTGGATAAAATAGAAGATACATTAGTAAACTGGTTTCATGCTCTGACTGATGTAGAGGAAGAAGTCCAAGGGGTTATGGATGGTTTTAATGGCCTTGGTACCAAAATCCTAGTAAATGAAGATGTGGGAAAGGATGAATTATTTGGGAGAAGAGAAGAGAAAGATAAATCAGTGACAGCTTCTCCAGTACAGAATGTGCAGAAGGAATTTTTCTCTATGCATAAGGAAGGATATAAGAGAGATACTCGGCAGAATGTAATAAAGGATCCTACTTCAGCACAGCTTATTTTTATTGAAGGAAATATCTTACCTAGAAAGCAAGTGAGATCTGCTGATGATTTTGCTGTACAAGAGGTTATTAAAGAAGATGTTCCTAATGATCATATTGAAGAAATATCAAGGTCGCAAGTTGACAAAAGGGAGGATAAAGCAGAACAAGGAAATGTGGCTCTGAATGTTGATGAGAAAGTATTAAAAGAGCAGAGAGATAGCTGCAATCTCATTCAGGACCAAATAGAGTCGGAACAATGTGGAGATTTTTCATTTCCAAACATGCAAGAAGAAACTCATAGAGATGAATTTACTAAATCTTTTATAGAGGAATATGTTTCTGATGATGGTGAAGTGGGGCATTTGTAAAGGTCTTCCTCACTACCTATGGCGGTTTATAAAGATGCTAATCGGATTGTTTCTTCCAATGAAACAATTAATAAATTTATTCCTTATGGTGTTTCTCAAATGATCACTAGAAGTAAATCTCAAAAGGCTTCTCATCCTTCAATATTTTAATGTCAGGTATGCTATGGAACATTAGAGGAATAGGTAATCTTGCATCAATTAGAAGATTGCATTACCTGAAAAAACATTATCATTTAAATTTTGTGGGTATCCTAGAGCCAATGATCACACTTGATGCTATTTTTATTACAAGTAGATTGGGTTTTTCCTCAGTAATAGCTAATTGTTCTGGGAAAATATGGTTTGTTTATGATGCTAATATATTTTGTGAAGTACTGGTCGATCATGAACAATTTTTACATTTGAAGTTGAAATCGGCTATTTTTCCAATTGAAATTCTGTTAACAATAGTTTATGCAAAGTGCCAAAGAGTTGAAAGATATGAACTTTGGGAGAAGATAGAAGATATTAAACCAAATGAGTCGGTTTTCTGGATGGTTGGTGGAGATTTTAATGTAATTGCAAATGTTACTGAGCATTCTGCAGGAACTGTTTCAGGTTTGGGAGCAATAGAAGACTTTAATAGTTTTCTAATGGCAACAAGGCTGATTGATGCTGGATATGTTGGAGACTGTTTCACCTGGACTAACAACAGGATTTGGAAGAGGCTTGATCGTATTTTGATTTCTTCATCTTGGCATGGCCATGAATTTTCAGTTAGGGTGGAACACCTTAGCCGACCTACTTCTGATCATTGCCCACTGTTGATATCTTTTCCTATCTTTGATAAAGTAGTTGCCTCTTTTAAATTTCAGAAGATGTGGCTAAGGCATCATGGTTTCATGCAAACGGTAAGATTGGATTGGAATCTGCCAACTTTAGGTTTTGGTCTTCAAAAAATTCAGAATAAATTGAGAAGATTAAAGGAGCACTTGAAGTGGTGGAACAAGGAGGTTTTTGTAAACATTCAGGACAATATTCAAAGAGCTGAACAGTTGTATTCTAAGGCTGAAAAATAGTTTGATTTGGAGCCTAGTGAAGAAAATCGCTACCGAAATAAAAGTCAGGCCTATCTTTTTAGAACTCTCCAAATGGAGGAAGATTTTTGGAAACAAAGAGCTACAATAAAATGGAGGCGAGAGGGAGAAAGAAATACAAAATTTTTTCATGACATGGTTCAAACAAGGAGAATATCTAACAGAATCTTTTGGATATGGGATGGAGGGGAATGTCTGGAAAAACCAGAATATATTAGAGCTTCAGCTGTTAAATTTTTCGAACATTTATTAACAGGGGAAGATTTTGATTACATGGGGGCAGATCTTAGTCATATTCCTAAACTCATCTTGGAGGAGGAAAATGCGGCTTTAATGAAATTGCCTTCTAAGTAGGAAATAAAGCGAGTGATATGGGAAATGGATCAAGATAGTGCAGCTGGGCCAGATAGTTTTTCTGCAGCTTTCTATATTTCTTGTTGGGATATTATTCAGGATGATGTGCAACAAGCTGTGATGGATTTCTTCAGAGGTGGTTTTTTTCCCAAAAGGTACAGTTGCTACAACAATAGTTTTGATTCCAAAAAAAGAAAATGCTCAAAATTGGCAAGATTTTCGTCCAATTAGTTTATGTAATGTTTCCTATAAGATTGTTTCTAAACTGTTGGTGAATAGGTTATCAAAAATATTGCATAAGATTATCTCTCCAGCTTAGAGTGGATTTGTGAAAGATAGATTGATTTCTGATAATATTTTATTAGCCCAAGAATTGACTCATAAGCTAAATATTCATGTAAGAGGAGGGAATGTTATTATGAAACTTGATATGGCCAAAGCTTTTGATAGGATACAATGGAATTTATTATTCAGGATTATGGCAGCTTTTGGTTTTTCGGATGGTTTTATAGCTATGATTAGGAGATGTATTGCCTTTTGTTGGTTTTCGATCCGTGTTAATGGAAATCTTCCAGGATTTTTTCAGTCCAAAAGAGGACTAAGGCAAGGTGACCCTATTTCTCCTTTCTTGTTTATCATAGCATCAGAATTTTTATCCAGGCGTCTAGAAAATTTCTTTCTTAAAAATCCTAAACTGTTTTATTCCGCGGGATGTGATATGAAGATATCTCACTTGGCTTTTGCGGATGATGTTATGGTTTTTTTGAATGGGTCTATTGATTGTGTAAAAAAGGTAAAGCAGTTCTTGGATGAATATGAGCTGCAATCTGGCCAATTGATTAATGCTGGAAAAAGTTTGATCTATCTCTCTAAAAGTATACCTTCAGCCCGTAAAGTTTAATCTTAGCTACTACAAATTTTGCAGAAGGAAAATGGCCTATGAACTATTTGGGAATTCCTATTTTCACTGGGAGTAGAAAGTCAGTTTACTTTCAGCCGCTAATACAAAAAATAAGAAAGAAACTCATGGGATGGAATATCTCAAGGCTCTCCTATGGTGGCCGACTTTTACTAATTCAAAGTGTTCTTGTTTCTATGCCTCTTTTCTTATTGCAGGTATTACTCCCTCCTCTATCAATCTTACATAATCTGGAAATGATTTTTGCAAGATTTTTCTGGGGTTCTATAGATACTAAAAGGAAAGCTCATTGGATTGCTTGGGAGAAATCAGCAAGCCGAAAATAGAAGGAGGATTAGGAGTAAGAAAGTTGGCAGATTTCAGTGTGGCTATGACGGTCAAACTTTGGTATAGATTCAGAGAGCAAAATACACTCTGGGCTAAGTTCCTAACAAGATTGTATTGTAGATCAACACATCCAATTATTGTTCATTTGAAAGGCAAGGCATCTCCGTGTTGGCGTCGTTTGATTAAGATAAGAAGATTAGCAGAGGAAAATATAGGCTGGATTTTGGGTGATGGTAAACTGCATTTTTGGTTTGATACATGGCTGGACCGTGGTCCGTTATTCCAATCTTGTTCTCTAATTGGAAATATTGATATAAGGGTGGCTGAGTTTTTGGAAGGACCGCATTGGAAGATGGATAGTATTAACAGTCTGCTTCCGGTCAATATAGCTTCTGAAATTGCAGAAATCCCTACAAAAATAGAAGATGCTGATCACATTATATGGAAGTTATCTTTGAATGGTAATTTTTCTTTAAAAACGGCATGGAATAATATCCGACAAACACAATCAGTGACTACCTTAAATTTAACAATTTGGAGTGGCTTGCTTAATCCATCTATCTCCATTTTTGCATGGCGTTTTATGAGGCACAAACTACCTGTGGATAGTATTTTGCAACAAAGGGGAATTTATCTAGCTTCCAAATGTCTTTGTTGCAATTTAATGGAAACTTGGGATCATTTGTTTTTTGATGGTCCTTTAGCAAAGGGAATTTGGTCTTATTTTGCTAATTTATTTAACGTGAGCAGATTTTCTTCACTAAGGAATTGGAAGATAGGATCGGAATGGTCAAAGGGAGGGCATGTTCAGGAGGTTATGCCTTTCCTCATCTTATGGTTTTTATGGAAGGCTAGAAATGAAGCAAAACATAGAGGATTAAAACAAGTAGAGCAGAACATTAAAAGAAATATTATTCAATATCTAGTTATAGGAGAAGCGGCAGGGATCTTGAAAAGTAAGCATTGGAAAGGGTTCACTTCTATTGCTAAAGCTTGGGGGATTTCTGTAAAAGCAGGTTTCAAAAATACTGTTGTTATGGGCTATTGGAAGAGGTCGGATGTTGGAGGATATAAACTTAATATAGATGGTTGTTCGAAAGGAAATCCAGGTCAGTCTTCGTATGGGGCTATAATTAGAGATCACACAGGACAATTTATCATAGAGAAACATGGAACATTAGGAGTTATCTCAAATGTAAAGGCAGAATTGTTGGCCATTTTGTATGGTTTGGAATTATGTGTTGCCTATAATTATTTTCCAGTTTGGTTAGAATCTGATTCGATGATTGCTTTGAAGATTATACAGGCTTCTTCAGTTTGTTGGGATTATAGAAATGTAGTGCTAAAAATCAGAGCCATTATGGACAGATACAAGGTGACTTATTCCCATATGTTCAGGGAAGGGAATGTAGCTGCGGATTATCTGGCAAATCAGGCTTTCCAGTTTACGGGGGACAGAGTTATGAGATTACAAGATTTAAACAAGACTTTGTTTGGTATTTGTAAGGTGGATAAGTTGGGTCTTCCTTTTATTCGGTTGGATCAGAAGGTTCTTTAATTCATGTATTTCTAGAATATTGGGAGATAGTTTCTAGTGCTTGGAAATTATCTCATGGTACTATTTTATCTTGCATCTTCAGAAAAATCAGTTTTATGGGAATTCTCAGATTCTTATTTGATATGGTTTTTGTCAATGATTGCAAGCTTGATACTGTTTTGGCTGTTTTCTTGATAGTTAAATGGTTTATTCAGCTCCACTGAGAATTAATTGAAGTCTCATAGATACTATTTGATGTATTATTTGACTTGTGGTCACAATTTTAATATGTTTACTGAGATTGGTTGGCTAGTATATCTTCATTGGTAAGTATTCATGGATGTCGTTTGTTCAGTTTTGATACGGTTTCATAAGTTGCTTGGCTGAATAATGATCAGTTTTGATGAGCTATGGATTGTTTACTGGTTTTCTTATCTGTTTCGGTGAGCTATATTTCATTTGTAGAATTTGGGAATCGGGTCAGCATTATCAGGAATTCAGTTGTTGGAATTTTTGCAGATCAATTATATTGTCTCTTTTGTTTTCAAAAGAGTGGAATCTCTTGATGATTGGATAGGTTTTTGTATTGTTCTGGTTTCATTCAGGCTGCCGTGTTTGAATTATCAGGGGCTATATGTTTTGTTCAGGCTGTCGTGCCTGGTTTCATTCAGGCTGCTGTGTCTTTTTTCAAAAGAGTGGGAATTTCTTGATGGCTGAAACTTTATGGATATGTTTTCGTTCCAGGCTGCAGATCTGTCTCTAATGGAATTTATAAGGTGAAGGATTATATGGTGAAAGGAAAATTGGACTTGTTTGTGCTTTTTTTGATCAGAAGTTATGATTGGTTGTCTGGAAGGTATGCAGGATGCAAAGATGTTTTGATACGTTTTATGCTACTTGAATGGGATGCTTTCATTTACAGCCTTCTTAGTCACAATTTTAATATGTTTACTGAGATTGTTTGGCTAGTATATCTTCATTGGCAAGTATTCATGGATGTCGTTTGTTCAGTTTTGATACGGTTTCATGAGTTGCTTGGCTGAACTATGATCAGTTTTGATGAGCTATGGATTGTCTGCTGGTTTTCTTATCTGTTTCGGTGAGCTATATTTTGTTTGTAGAATTTGGGAATCGGGTCAGCATTATCAGGAATTCAGTTGTTGGAATTTTTGCAGATCAATTATATTGTCTCTCTTGTACTCAAAAGAGTGGAACCTCTTGATGATTGGATAGGTTTTTGTATTGTTCTGGTTTCATTCAGGCTGCCGTGTCTGAATTATGGTTTCATTCAGGCTGCTGTGTCTTTTTTCAGAAGAGTGGGAATTTCTTGATGGCTGAAACTTTATGGATATGTTTTTGTTCCAGGCTGCAGATCTGTCTCTAATGGAATCTATAAGGATGCAAAGATGCTCTGATACGTTTTATGCTACTTGAATGGGATGCTTTCATTTACAGCCTTCTTAGTCATGATATAGTAAACAAATAGATAGAAATTTGGATAGAAGCGACGGGTTTTTTTTGCGGTTGGTTGTGGTTTGTATTTTAATCCTTTTTGAGATCTTGTAATTCCTTGTTAGAAGGTAAGGTCTGGTCCCCCTTCTAACTTGGTTTTTCTCCTTTCAATAATAAAATGTTTACCATTTATAAAAAAAAACTTTTCCTCACATTTATCTTAATTGATTCACATTTCTTTTAATCGATTAAATATTTCTCTTAATCGATTAAAGACTGTTTTAATCGAGAAGATATGTTTTTCAATCAATTACATATATTTCAATCGATTAAACTAAAATTTTAATTGATTAAAAACTTCTTTGTGGTTGCAACGAATACGAGGTTATCAGCTGATTCAGTTTGATCGCCGATGCTTTCCAGCCACAGAAGTCAATCGCCTATCACCTGTTGCAATGCTAGTCCCAGCGACATCCATCATCGTGATTTTTTCTCTGTGACAAACACGGTCGCTGGGCTAGCGAGGTGAACAGGGAGAAACCGCCGAAAAGAGCATTCGCGATTTCCGACAGAGCGATCGATAGTGAACAGATATGATTTCGAAAGTTTCATGCTTTTACAAATCTATCGTGCTTTGATACCATTGTTAGGTCTCTAGCATAAAATACAAAATCAAAATAGTTAACACTTATAACGATCTTGAAAGAAATTGAGAATAATGCTGCATCGAAAAACTTGCCGTCGATGAGAAACGATCACGAAAAATAAACCGTCTCTCAAGATTCAAAAACCAAATCTCTCTTCTATAATTGGACGAATCAATCTTGAATGCTCTTTGCAACAACCCCCTTCTTCCCCTTATGCACCTGGATGAACCTTGCACGGAGACGTTACATACACGGGATGAACCCTTTCTTGTTGACCTTGCACAGACCTCGCACATAGCTTATCTCGCACGATCTCCATTGGCTTGGACGCACACACATCGCTTCTCTCTATTGACCCCTCTCTTTGCCTTGGAGGCAAACACATATTTATAGGGGGTAGAAGGTCTCTTCCTCTTCCTCCATTAATGGAAGAGGTTGAGTGGATTGGAAGAGGAATGGGAAGGGGCACCTTCTCACCTTTCTAACTCCAACATGATTTATGAATAGTTGTTAGGTCTAGTAGTAAATGAATTAGACCCGGTGCACATGATTTCGTCTATTAATCCTAGAGTTAGATGAGGCCTCGGCGAAGTGGAAGTCCGTCTAACTTGAGTTAATCATGATAAGTCACGAGGTTATTTTCACGGGATGGATTCGCGTATGAAGTATTATTATTATGAGGTCTGGGGGTACATAATGAAGCCAAATACTTGCCCTCTTTATATTTTAGTTACTGTCCGTGTTAGTAGCTCTTATAATTTATTTCTTCCTGTTGGCCCTGAGATGGATTGGTAAGGACGTTAAAGACGAATGAATCATCTTTTACCACCTTGATAAGTCGGGAGGTCGACTTCTGGCAGCACTCTCCCTTCATTAAAGAGAGTTCGTCTAGGAAAAAAAATAGGATGCTAGATTTTTGGATTAGTGCATAACTTCAAAAAAGAAATTTGGTTCGTGAATTAAGAAGGGTTGTTCAATCCCATAATAGCTCTTCCAACGACAATAACTAAGAACAAGATGAACTTCTTAATCCGATTGGTAGTAAAATCTAATTTTTTAAAAATAAAAAATAAATGTATTTTAAATATCACAGATACACCTAGAGAGTTCATGATAGGAAAGAAGTTCCTATGTATTTGTATCAATCTCCTAATGACATAAATGACCTCAGATACGAATTTCACCAAATATATTGAGATTAATGATTTTTTGAAAAAATTAGAATTTTCAAACATAATCATGTTAAAAAAATTATGGATCTCAAGATATTGGGTAGAATTGATATTTGAGGTCATTTATGAAAATCGATAAAAACACATAGGAACTTGTTTTATGTCATTCTGAGCTTTCTAGTTCCATCTGTGACATTTAGTATTTTTTATATTTAAAAAAAAATAAATTTTACATTGAATCCTTAGATTCGTCCCCAATTGGTGATGAATCTTTGGATTGATCACAAATTGGCGATGAATCCAGGATTCATCGCAAAATTTGATTTTTTAAAAGTAAAAATAAATGTGTTTTAAATGTTGCAGAACCTAGAAGCCTTAGAATGACATGAAATAAGTTTCTATGTGTTCATATCGATTTCTTGATGATATAAATGACCACAAACATGAATTTCACCCAATATATTTGAGATTAATGATTGTTTAATATCAAAATAACTTTAAAACTTTAAAACTCTAACTTTTTTTTACTAATTCTTTGGTTCATCTAATTGATTTAACTATACTATGAAAAAAATTATATTGGGTGGAATTGATATTTTGATCATTTATGTCATCATACTAATACGTAGAAACTTGTTCATGTTATTCCGAGCCCTTTAGGTCTATTTGCGGCATTTAGAACACATTTATTTAATTTGCGACGAATTCGGGAATTCGTTGCAAATTGCTAATGAAACAGTAGATTCATCGAAAAATTTAATTTTTTAAAAGTAAAAATAAATTTGTTCTAAATGTGGCAGATGAAATAAGTGAGCTTGGAATGACATGAAACAAGTTTTTTATGTTCGTATTGATCTTCTGATGATATAAATAACCTTAAATATGAATTTCACCTAATATATTGAGATTAATGATTTTTTGAACAAGAATTAGATTTTTCAAACTTAATCATGTTAAAAAAATTATGGATCTTAAAATATTGTGTATAATTGATATTTGAGGTTATTTATGTCATCAAAGATCGATAAGAACACATACCAACTATTTTAATGGCATTTTAAAACTTTCTAGGTCCATCTGCGGCATCTAGAACACACTTATTTTTTATATTTAAAAAAAATAAATTTTGCGACAAATCCTTAGAATTGGCGATGAATCTCTAGATTTGTCGCAAAATATGATTTTTCAAAAATAAAAATAAATACGTTCTGAATGTCGCAGATGTACCTAGAGGGTTCGAAATGACATGAAATAAATTCCTATGTGTTCGCATTAATCTCCTGATGATAGTAAATAACTTCAAACATGAATTTCACCTAATATATTGAGATCAATGATTGTTTAATATCAAAATGATTTTAACACTTTTAAACTCTAACTTATTTTACTAAGTCATTGTTCCATCTAATTGATTTAATTATAAAAAAATTATATTGGGTGGAATTGATATTTAGGGTCATTTTATATTATCAGGAGATTGATACGAATATATAAAAACTTATTTAATGTCATTTTGAACCCTCTAGGTCTATCTACAACATTTAAAACGTATTTATTTTTATTTTTAAAAAATTACCACAAATGGACCTTTTTTTTTTTTTTGACTAAGTCTGGTCCATCTAATTTTTAAAAAATAAAAATAAGTGCATTCTAAATACTACAGATGGACCTAAAAGACTCGGAATAATATGAAATAAGTTTCAATGTGTTCATATCGATCCCCTGATAACAAAAATAGCCTCAAACACAAATTTCACTTAATATATTGAGATGAATGATTTTTTTGAACAAGAATTAGATTTTTCAAACTCAATCGTGTTTAAGAAATTATGGATCTCAATATATTAGGTAGAATTGATATTTGAGGTCATTTATGTCATTAGGATATCAATATGAACACATAGGAACTTGTTTCATATCATTCTGAACTCTCTAAGTCCATCTGTGATATTTAGAACATATTTTTTTTATTTTTAAAAAATTACTAATTTTGCTATGAATCCTTAGATTTGCCGCAGATTAGTGATGAATATATTTTCATCGCCAAAAACCCTAAATAAACTCAATTTACCTGATTCCCCCTTGCCCTAGATCTGTTTTTTATCACCTCTGTGATGGCGATTGGTCGACGAATCTTCGATGATGATCTCATCTCGGTAAGAGCTCTCTCTCTCTCCCCCTTTTCTTATCTCTTCTCTGCTGGCCGTGCAGGCTCCTCGGTGGCGGCGGCGAGGTCTGGACGTGGCTAGTCTTGCTTGGCCGCGGCTGCCTAAGGCCTGTTGTTGATGCCCAAGGCAGGTCATGGTTGGCCTTGGCTATTCGCGGACAACCACGATCAACTGCTCCTAGGCATGGTAAAGCGTCGACCTTGGTTGGTCGTAGGCCACCTCTATTAGGCCTGGCCGGCCGACAGCTGACCGTGCCTTTCCGGCGCTCACCACAGGTGTTTCTATTTGTTGTTGGTGTTTCTATTTTTTATTGTAATATTGTTTATGTATGTCTATATTTGGTGTGTTTGACGACACTTGTCTTCATTGGCCTTTGTTAGTTATACGTACACTCGTTATTTTAATAACGATAGCATTAGTGTTTTATCTCATATTTTTATTGTATTTGTTATCTTTTTTGGCCAATTATTTATATGTGAATTTCATATATATTGACCATTAGTGTACTATATTGGAAATAGACAAAATATAGAATGGAAGAAGTTAGTTGTATAAAAAGAATTTAATTGACCGTCGGGGTTTAACTGATGAGTTTATGATTGGATTGACCCATTTTTTGAATTTTACATCTAGTAATGTTGAGTATATGGATGACAATAAGATAAGGTGTCTATGCAGAATGTATCACACTGGTAAATTTTTACATTGCGATAAAGTTGAAGAACATCTTTGATTTGGTTTTACACCAAATTATTATAATTGGACATGTAATGGGGAACCATTTATACCTGATGAGAATTATGGGTAAAATATACAAGTCTCAATTAGTGGCAATAAGAGTTATTATAATCAACTAAATCCTTATCAGAGGATGATAATTGATGGAGCAAGTCAGAATATCATTCCCGAACAACAAGGTGCAAGTTCTAGTTGTCTTCTAATAGCTGAACAAATATTTACTATTTATACATCACCCTTGGAAGAGGTAGAAGTACCATATATTGATGAAACATATCATTAATTTCAAGAAGTGTTGAGTGCGGTAGATGAACTATTATGGATCGGTTGTGATAGTCATACTAAATTATCTCTCATTGCAAGGTTGTCGATATCAAGACAGAGCATAATGTGTCGCAAGATACTTTAATAATTTTGTTCAAGTTATTAGAGATGCATTGCCACGTGATCACATACTGCCTAATGATTTTTATAGTATGAAAACCTTGTGAAAGAAATAGATCTTTAGGTAGAAAGAATTGATATTTGCAAAGATAGTTGTATGCTATATTGAGGAATGATGCAGATGCAGATGTTTGTAAATTTTATAATCAAGCTAGGTACAAGAGCACCACAAGGAGTCAACAATGAAGTAAATCATATAGTCAGTTGTTTTATTTGCCTTTAACTCTAAGGTTACAAAGGCTTTATGCATCAAGACAATTGCTGAACATATGACTCGACATACAAATCATCAAACAAAAGAGAGGCTAGTGTGTCATCTAGAAGAAGGGGGGGGGGCGTAGAAATTTTTTAATAAAACTTATCCAGAATTTGCAAGGGGGATTCAAAATATTGTAGCTTAGGTCTTTGTGCTGATGGATTTGCTCGATTTGGAAAATATGGATGAAATTATTCATGTTGGCAAGTTATTTTAACTCTGTATAATCTTCCACTTGGTGCATGAAAATACCTTATATGTTCATAACATTGGTTGTGCCTACTTATAAAATCTGAAGAAGATAACAGATACATATATGTAACTACTATTGCAGAACGAAAATAATTATGGGATAAAAGTTTTCCAACATACGATGTTCATACTAATCAGATGTTTGTAATGAATGTTGCTCTTTTTTGGATAATAAATGACTTTCTGACTTGTGGCATATTACTCGGTTGGAGTACTACTAGGATCTTAGGATGCCTAATATGTATGGAGAAATCAAAGTTAATTAGATTGAAACATGGGAAGAAGGCGAGTTATTTTGATTGTTATAGATAATTTTTACCACCAAATCATAATTTCATAAGGAATAAAAATGAATTTACTAAGAATAGAATTGAAAGAATACCTCCGCCATTGAGATGAACAGGTGAACAAATTTGGTGGTGAGTGGTTAACTTTTGATCTGTTATTGAAGAGTTACATGGTATAATATATGAATATGGAAGTACACATAAATGGACTAAACGAGATATATTTTGGCATTTACTATATTGGTTTAGTCATTTGATTTATCATAATCTCAATGTAATGCATATTGAGAAGAATATTTTTGATATTTTGATCAATACAGTGATGAATATCAATCGAAAAACCAAAGTTAATTGAATACAATAAAAGATATGTGACTCTTCTATAAAAGGCCACTCTTGATGTCGATGAAAATAGTAGGGAATCAAAGCCAAAGGCACTTGATACCTTTTTAAAAGATCCACTCTTGATGTCGATGAAAATAGTAGGAGACCAAAATCAAAAATAGTTTATACATTGAATAAAGATCAGAATGTGTTGTTTGTGAATGGTTGAAATCATTGAAATTTCTAAATGGTTGTCTCTAATCTTGGAAGATGTGTGAATATGAAGGAATGCAAATTAATTGGTTTGAAAAGTCATAACTATCATATATTCATGCAAAGGATTGTTCCAATTGCTTTTAAGAAATTATTTCCAAATTTTGTATAGGGTGTCATTACAGAGTTAAGTGCTTTCCTACATGATATTTGCTCAATAGTTTTGAAACATTCACATATGGAAACGTTAGAGAGAGACATTCCAATTATTTTGTGTAATTTGGAAAGGATATTTCTACCCTTATTTTTTGATTACATGGAACATCTTTTGGTTCACTTGTCATACGGGGCCAAGGTTGGAGGATCTATCCATTTTCGATGGATGTATCCATTTGCAAGTTAAAATTTTCATCTTTTATACTTCAACAATTCGAATGCATACAAATTTATTAATTTTATTATATATTAATATCTAACAATTTATTTTATTACTATTAGATTCCTATATCATTTGAAGAAAAAAGTGAAAACTAATGCACGAGTTGAAGCCTCTATTGTTAATGCATATATTGTAGAGGAAGTAACAACTTTTGGTCTAGGTCTTATCTTGACTAGACTAAATTCTGGTCCAGGCGCCTGGACTAGTTCAGGGCGTCTAGACTAGTTTAGGGCGCTTGGACTTCAAGGTGGTTGGATTGGTTTGGATGCCTGGTATCCGTCCAAGGGCCTGTACTTGACTAGATAAGGCCACTTGGTTGATTGCTTCCATTGCGTCTGTTTACTTCCCCAATCTTACTTCAAGCTCTAGGTTCTTGCACGACAAGTATACAACAATAAACAAGCAATCTAAGACTTAATCATGTAGGTTTACTTGACCTACTAGGCTTACCTTTTGCTTGGAGTCTATTCCTCCAAGACTTTACCATCTAAGGTCTACTCCTTATAATTTCACCTTATGAAGCGTCTAGTTCTCCAGATCCGTTTGTGTTGGTGCAATCAACCTCTAGGTTTTTGATGTTTGTTTAACAATATGTTTATTGGAGTTTGGTCACGATTGACTTAATCGAGTGATAAGTCTACCAAGTGACTAGTGTTGGTGAGAGCCCTAGAGCCGATCATGTAATGATTGTATGGACTAATTTGTATCATATTCCTATGTATAAATAAAGGCATGTTTTATGGTTATTATACTTACGTGTATTTGTGCCAATTAGCTAAGTATAATAATGTCCTTGAGTAGAAGGTTCTTATCTATATCAATCGATTGGTTGAATCGATAGTGAGATGATATAGAGAACACTACTCTAAATAATTCCTAGTCAAGTATTAACATTCTAGGACAATGTTAATACGTAGAGGCTAGCATGTAAGTCAACATGATGACTTGATCTCACAAGTCATGGATATAGAGATATCAAGTTGACACATGGGTATGCATTGGAGAATGTATACTGAATGACCCGCCATGAGAAAGTATCATGGATCGTTATATGAGTGTCATATACTTTCTCATGTGGCTATTAGTATGACTATTAGTCCTTGGACCTGAAGTCACCATGGATTCCTACATAAGGAGTTACGTACTTTGGCTTCGTCAAACGTCACCCGTAAATGGGTGGACTATAAAGGCGATTACTGGGTATGTAACAAATTATGGAGAGGGATGTGAGTGATGTAGATGGGATCTATCCCTCCTATATGACGGGAGCGATATCGTATTCTTGATAGAGTTAGACCACAAAGTGCATGGCCATGCCCAAGTGAGTCAATATGAGATATTGAACTCATTTGATTAGTGTGAGTCTACTTGGAGTTCAAGATATAGATTGACTCGAGGATGACACGGTCTATGCCTCAATTGAGTCAATCTAGATATCATGGATAGAGGGACATTATCATATATTGTGAGAGTCACAATTATTAGTCACAAGGTGATGTTGGATCTCAACATTCTTGTAACTTGGGTAGCAATGATGTGTTGCTAGATACCGCTCATTGCTTATGTTTCTAAGAGGTTAGAAGCATTGCCAACGTTACAAGAACCTATAGGGTCACACGCAAAGGACAAATAGATGGAGAAAAATTGAAGTCAAGTTTGACTTGACTAAATATGGAAAGTCCATAAAAGGCAAGTTTGACTTGACCTAAATCCAAATCAAGTTTGACTTGACTTGGTTCCACTTCAAGTTAGACTTGACATGGGAGAAGAAATGGAGTCAAGTTTGACTTGACTAAATATGGAAAGTCCATAAAAGGCAAGTTTGACTTGACCAAAAACCACCTCACCTTGAATTGACCAAGTGATGACTTGGCTTGGTTTTTGACTAAATGTGTATGCCACATCATTTCCAAGGTGGTAACCCCTCCCATTTGAATTTGAATTCAAATGGAGGAGGTTATGACATGTTATGGCCGGCCACTTAATGGCCATTACCAAGGGTGATTAAAAAGGGATTTTGGTTCCTTTTTTTTTGTGTGTGGCTCTTCTTCTTCCTTTTGAGATTTTCTTTTTGAAGATCTTGCTCTACTTCTCCTCTTGTCGAAACCGAGAAGGTGCTAGCACACCTAAGGTTTTGATCCATCTATTTTGTTCGCGTGGATACATATAGAGGAGTGTCTGCCTTGATACTCTACGAGATCCGGCGGCTTTTGGACAAGCGGGAAAGCGAAGGGCTACGCATCAAGGGTAATGGTTCTATCATGTAGATCTAATGTAGATTTAGTAGTGAAACTCGTACTCGTAATTTATTTTATGTTCGCACGGATCCCGTGGCCGAACTTCTGGGGTT
Source organism: Boesenbergia rotunda (assembly GCA_024364735.1). Taxonomy (NCBI): domain Eukaryota; kingdom Viridiplantae; phylum Streptophyta; class Magnoliopsida; order Zingiberales; family Zingiberaceae; genus Boesenbergia; species Boesenbergia rotunda. The sequence goes on from JAGFNQ010003467.1 coordinate 382,337, forward strand.
TCCGCAACGCAAAAAGCGGTTTTTGCGGCCTAGAATTCCTAACAACTAGTCCTAACTAGAAGTTAGGCAAGGGGCTGATAAGTTTACTAAGTGACTAGTCCTAACTGGAGGTTAGGAAAGGGGGTGATAAGACTACCAAGTGACTAGTCCTAACTGAAGGTTAGGTAAGAGAAGTCCTGGTGAGTAAAGCTGGGTCCTAGTGAGTGAAGTCCTAGTGAGTGAAGCTAAGTTGGTGAAGTCTTAGTGAGTGAAGCTAGACAGTGGAAAGTCCTAGTGAGTGAAACTAGGCAATAGAAACCCTAAGATAGGTAATTTTAGAAATCTTGGAGGAGTGAACTTTAAGCAAGTTTGATTGGAAGGTTTCCGGTTGACCGCGCGCGGTTGACCAAACCAGTGGATCTTGGTAAATCTAAGAATAGTCTTATCAATACTGTTTGCTTTACTATTATCGTTGTTGTGCTAATCTACTTTTGCGAAAAAAATCTTAGTGGATCAGGCAATCAAACACTGAGCATATTAAGTCCAAACAGATCTGGAAGACTTGATATTTAGTAGGTGAGTTGAGGCAATGGGTCAGGTTCAAGTAGGATTCTATATTCTCCATACCCATATCTATCAGATATCGAATATCCATCCCATACCCATTCCCATACCCATTAAAGGATCAGATATCTTCTATACAAATAAATTTTCTTATTTTTATTCAACTATTATCATTAAACAAAAATATATTAGAATTAATATCATATTAAAATTATATATATATATATATATATATAAAATTAAAAAATAGATTAAATAACTATATAACTTACTTTTAATATCAATAAAAATAGTTAGTGGATTTAGGGAAAAAATTTCTTATATATATACATATTATTTAATCGAGTATTCGGGTTGGATATAAGGTATTGGTAGTCCCTCCTAGGCCTGTACAAAAGTTCGGTTATACCGAGCTAACCGACTGAACTTAAAAGTTCAGTTCAGTTTATTCGGAAGTTCAGTTTTTTTTTTCAAAAATATTGGTTATATCAGTTTAATCGGTTCGATTTTAGTTTTGAAAATCGAAATTCGGTTAAATCGATTAAATCGATATTTTGAATTGAACCGAACCAAATCAGAACCGAATCAAATATGAACTAAACCAAATCAAACCAAACCAAAATCAAACCAAATTGTTATTATGAGTTGAAATGAATAAAATCGGAACAAACCAAATCAATATTATGAGTTGAATCGAATCAAATTGGAATCAAACCAAATCAAACCAGAGCCAAATCAAATCAAACTGAAAAATTCGATAATTTTGGTCAAACCCCAAAACCCGAATAAACTGATGTTTTATCGGTTCGGTTTTGTTTGGAAAGTTTGGTTCAAAAAAAGTTCGATTGATTTGATTTTGGGTTTAATCAGTTTGATTTGTTCAGTATGAACCGATTGCACAACCCTAGTCCCTCCATACTCTCCTCCATTCGGGTCGGATGTCGGATCCTCCATTCAGGTCGGAGGAAATTTCCATCCCTACAGGTCTTGTCCTGAGAGGACAACCTTAGGCGCTGATCCAACTACAGAAACTTGCAGAGATTTCCAAGCTGAGATCAGGATAGGTCTTACTGTCGTTTACTCATGCATCTTATATATTTGTGCTAACTCTTTCTGCAAGGTTAATCCTTTACATGTTATTGTGTTATGTTAACATTTTCATGCCGGTCAGACATAAGAAGTTGACCGAGGGTTCGGCTGATTGAACGAGTGGATCAGTTGACCGAACCAAACAGACTGCGTCAGATTTAGTATATTCAGAGGGATCGGTCTTCCGATCATCGGATCGATCGACAGATCCATATTTGATAAGAAGCGGCTACGTAGAAGGAAGCTTTATCAGTCGACTGATCAGGAGGATCAGCTGACGGATCACATTAATTGTAACGACAGCCGAGCATAGCCAAACAACATATACAAGGAAAGGCACGGGATCCGTCGACAGAATAGAAGGTTCAGTCGACTGATACGTTTTGTTGACCAAATAGTTTTTCGGCCGACCGAATTGTGCCTATATAAGGACCTCAAGATTAGTGCTCAAAGAATCTTTTTCACTCACTCTACACTTATTCTCTACGTCAACCAAGTGCTTAGATTCTACTGTTATGACGCCAAGAAGATCATCGACACGCTATGCTCAAGCCCACATTGTAGTGTCGGTAAAATTTCATTTTATTTTGTACTTGCATCTTAAAAGGGAGTTAGTAGGTTGTTACTAACTTTCTTACATCTTGAACGATATTACTTGGAGAAAGAATTATAGTGGATTGCTAATCAAGAGTAGTCGAGGACTATGAGCCTTGGAGTATGAGTTGCTGAAGGCTCCGAACCGAGTAAAAGAAAATGAGTTTTTAAATTTCCGCTGCTTACTCTATTGTGTTTTGTTTACGTTAACATGAACAGAAAAATTTACGAACAATTGAGATTCACCCCTCCTCTCTCGTTATTCTACGATTTATAGTTTGAATTTTTGCTCAGGTTGATCTTGATCTTCAAAATTTTCTGCTAGACCTCTAGTCCTTGACCCCTAGGACTTCCTGCCTGGTGTCCTAAACCCCAGGATTTCCCCTCCGATGTCCTTGATATGTCAAGACTTCCTGCCTAATCCTTTCGACTAAGATTTCCTTGCTTGAACTCAAGTTAGAATTAGTCGCTCAATAGACTTTTCACCTGCTTAACATCCAGTTAGGACTTTCCCTTCATCTAGTCCTGACTAGTCTTCTCTTTTCTAAACATCAAGTCTTATATTGTTCGACCGTTGGTCAAACTGGCCATCCTTAGGTATATTGTCAAAAATCAAAACCCTAGAGGCCGATTGCACCAACATGAGAGGCATGTTATAGTATACTGTGACAATTAGGCTACCATAGTTTTTTTTAATGATCCCAAATATAATAGTAAGGGCAAGTACATAGCTATTAAGTATAATTTTATAAAGAATATTATTGACAAAAAAAAAGATAATTCTTGAGTATATCCCAACACATGTTATACTTGTAAATCCTTTTACTAAACCATTAACTAAAGAGACATTTCAACATGTGAAATCTTTGGAATTTCGTAGAATGTAACATATTGTAAAGACAATCAAATATGAAATACCATTATCTATTTAGTGTATATGTCTTTGTTACATTTGAATAAAGTCTCAGTGAGTATGTTGGTAGGTTAAGATAGATTCACTCACATAGACAATCATCTCTATTTGTTAAATACAAATAGAGTTAAAACAATTACTTATGAGATAGCTAATGAAGTTGTGAATGGAGACAAACGTGTAAGTTAGGGTCGCTTTGATAATTATATCAAGATAAGATTATTTATAAATTTATCAGAGTAAATATACCCACCATTTATTGAATCTATTGGAGGCTAGATTAATATTCAAGAGTTAAATTCAGGATTAGACATTAAGAATGTCTAGATTAAAATCTGTACGATTTTAAATTTAAGAAAAAACATGCACTCTTTATTAATAATGAGAAACATATCATAAAATGTGATTCATACCATATGTGTCAGAGTGCCAATGAGGATAGTAGAGAATAAATCTCTGCTTCTCTACTATGCAAGACCATTGAGATTATCTCTGCTTCTCTACTATGCAAGACCATTGAGATTATAAGATAATCTCAGTTTTACCTTAAATAACTATTTATCAGTCTACTTGAAGTTTTAATCGAGGCCTGCTATTTTAGCATGTATCATATTGACTATAGATGATTCAATTTATTGAACATAACTAAGAAAGTGATTGATTAAAATAAATATATATTCTAGATAAAAAGAAAGATTAAAATAGATTTTTCTTTATGCCATTTATTTATTGGTCGACCAATTATATTTTTTATTGTGTATATAAAATGTGATTGTAAATAATTATAATAATTGGAGATATTGAACATGCTCTCGACATAATAATTATTATGAGGAATTAGAGATCTTCATATTAATGTAAATATTTTAATCTGGAGTAAATGCAAGATATTGATGTCTTCAATTTGTTTTAATGAGCGGCTTTAAAGTTGATTTTTCTTTTTTTTTTTTTTTCTATTTTTTTTTATTTTTTTTTGTTTTGAACTTGATTGAACGAGTGAGAGATATGGATAGCGAGGGAGCTATGGTAGTTGCATCTAAGCAGTTGCTTGCCACCCCCACACCCCCCACTACTCTCCCTTCGTTGAAGAGAGTTCGTCCAAGTAAAAAAGTAAAAAACAAAAAGCTCCTGGATTTTTGGAGGCGTAGAACATCCCAATGAAAAGGAGATTTGGCTGGTTAACTAAGAAGGGTTATTTAAGCTCATAATAATTCTTCCACCTACAAGAACGAAGAACAAGATCTGTTGAGAATCGCTATAAGTATTTATAGATAAGATTTCCAATTTTATGTTTCATGCATTTTATCTATACGGAAAGACTCAAGGAAGACGTCAAAAAGGGAATCAAGACGAGCCTTGGTAATCCCTTCTGACATCCACGTTAGATCTCAGAGAAAAGATAAAAAAACACATGGAGAAAATGAATAATAAAAAGAGTAGAGAACAATTGAATTACTTATTTTGATGCTGCAATCGATTACATTTAAATAAAAAGTGAAAGGATAACCTTGATTCATAAAGTACATACCTCTTCCTTTCTTGGTGATCGACGCTTCATCCATTATCAAGTTAAATTAAAGTTTCAATTTGGACGGATCAAATTAGGATGCGATTCAGATGAAATTGACTTGCAGTCTTCTATCATGGGCCAACTTGACCCGAACTGGGTTTGATCAGACCTAAGCTCTACTTGACTTGACTCGAGCTCATTTTGACCGGACCCAAGCTCGTCATGACTTTGATTTCCAGTTCAGTTTGATTTTGATTTGACCATGTTGATGCAAATTTTTCCACCATATCAATAATAATTCATGTAGATTATTTTACAGGAGATTTTGTTTCTAACGATGCTGAACCATTCGCAGTAACTGTTTGCCTCCATCTTGTTTCAATGACTCACTTTGATATCTAACGCTTATCTTTGCTGCGCTAAATAAGGAGCTCAAGTTTGTTAGTGAGAGCCCTAGAGCCAATCATATGATGATTACTTTTTGGACTCATTGTATCATATTCTTGTATATATAGTTCTTATATATAAAGACATTTCTTATGGTTATTGTACTTATGTGTATTGGTGCCAAATAACTTAGTATAATAACGTCCTTGAGTAGAAGGTTCTTATCTATATCAATCGATTAGTTGAATCGATAGTGAGATGATATAGAGAACACTACTCTTAATTATTCCTAGTCAAGTATCAACATTCAAGGACAATGTTAATGCATAGAGACTAGCATGTAGGTCAACATGATGACTTGATCTCACAAGTCATGGATATGAGATATCAAGTTGACACATGGGTATACATTAGAGAATGTATACTGAATGACCCACCATGAGAAAGTATCATGGATCGTTATATGAGTGTCATATACTTTCTCATGTGACTATTAGTATGACTATTAGTCCTTAGACCTGAAGTCACCATAGTTCCCTACATAAGGAGTTATGTACTTTGGTTTCGTCAAATGTCACCCGTAACTGGGTGGACTATAAAGGCGATTACTGGGTATGTAACAAATTATGCGGAGGGATGTGAGTGATGTAGATGGGATCTATCCCTCCTATATGACGGGAGAGATATCATAGTCTTGATAGAGTAAGATCACTAAGTGCATGACCATGCCCAAATAAGGCAATATGAGATATTGAGCTTATTTGATTATAGTGAGTCTACTTGGAGTTCAAGACACATAGATTGATTGGAGGATGACACGGTCTATGCTTCATATAAGATCAATCTAGATATCGACGATAGAAGGACATTGTCACATATTATGAAAGTCATAATTAGTAGTCACATTGGTGATGTTGAATCTCAACATTCTTGTAACTTGGGTAGTAATGATGTGTTGCTAGATACCGCTCATTGCTTATGTTTCTAAGAGGTTAGAAGCATTGCCAACGTTACAAGAACCTATAGGGTCACACGCAAAGAACAAATAGATGAAAAAAAAAATGAAGTCAAGTTTGACTTGGGTAAATATGGAAAGTCCATAAAAGACAAGTTTGACTTGACCCAAATCCAAATCAAGTTTGACTTGACTTGGTTCCACTTCAAGTTAGACTTGACATGGGAGAAGAAATGGAGTCAAGTTTGACTTGACTAAATATGGAAAGTCCATAAAAGGCAAGTTTGACTTGACCCAAATCCAAATCAAGTTTGACTTGACTTGGTTCCACTTCAAGTTAGACTTGACATGGGAGAAGAAATGGAGTCAAGTTTGACTTGACTAAATATGGAAATTCCACAAAAGGTAAGTTTGACTTGACCAAAAGGCCACCTCACCTTGACTTGACCAAGTGATGACTTGGCTTGGTTTCCCCCCATTTGAATTTGAATTCAAATTGAAAGGGGGTTAAGGAAGGCCACCTAATGGCCATTAGTGGCCATTATGGCCGGCCACTTAATGGCCATTAATGACCATTAAGTGGCCGGCCACCATGGGAGAACAAAATGTGGTTTTGTTTCATTTTTCCTCTAAGTGTGTCTTCTCTTCTTCCTCTCCAATTGTTGGAGTTCTTCTTCTTCTTCTCCTCTTGGCCGAATCCTACAAGGTGCTAGCACACCTAAAGGATTTCCTCCATCTACTTTTGTTCGCGTGGATACTTCTAGAGGGACGACACTTGACGTCCTAGAGATTCGACATCCAAAAGGAGCGAACGGGATTAAACGGGGCACGCATCAAAGGTAAAATGTTTATCTCTCTTTAGATCTAGGAGTAGATCGGGTTTTGAAGCATGTAAACGAGCACTCGTAATTTTTGAAATGACTTTCTTCGCTCGGATCCTTGGTATTGGGGCTTTCGGGGTTTCCGCGACGCGAAAAAGCGGTTTTCGTGGCCCGAAAAACCCTACAAAGTTTAATTTCTTGGATAGTTTTTTTTTCTTGGTTAGTATTAGGTATTTAAATTGATTAATTGTAAGGATGTTTAATTTATTTATGCTAGATTCGGTGACTCCAAATCTGGATCAAAAATTTTTTTCGAAAGACTTTATGGAAGATTTTAGAATTTCCAGGCCTATGGGAAAGTTTAGGGGTTTAATTAGATTAAATCTGAAACTTGTAAGGGGAGGTGTGAAAGAAAATCCTATTCCTGAGGGTTTAGATCAGAATTTTGAAGATTGTAGAGGCTAAATACATAAAACCTAAAGGAAAGTGGCTTGATTTTCCAAACTACAGGGGCTTTAATGCAAAAAGACCATCACACAGGTCACCCTATTTCCATTCCTCCTTTGCCCGATCGTGACCCAACCATCACCCAACCTCCCCTCTTCTGCTCTTCTGATTGATTCCACGTCGGCAATTTTTCCACGTCATTGGAGTCATTTCCGCTGCCTAGACACCGACACCGCCCTCAGTGTTAGGTTAGGACTGGTGATGCCGGCAAGGTGAGCATCGGGGATACCCTCTACTCGAACGACGCAACCTTTCCTCCTCTATTTTCTCCGATCATTCTCTCCGGTGCACCGACGTAGATCCACCCTAATCTTGGCCAAGGTGAGGTAACATTGAGCTGTGCAAGGGGACATTGTTGCTCAAGCACTTCAGGTGAGGTTCCAATTGATGAGTTGGGATCTGTAGAAGAAATGCTTGAAGGAATTATTTAGGTTTTGGAAATGTGGATTGTGGCTGATTCCTAATCTCCTTTCTTCTGTTGCCTGATTTGTGCCAGATCTAGAATAGAGGAAGAGGTAGGAGGCTGTTGTGGGTGCATGCCCAGGTAAGGGTTATGCTTGTAGAAATCATTGCTATTGATTGTTTCAAATAAGTTCATGGATTCGAATTCTTGGAAGGATATTTGTACATTTGTTGGTTTGGTTTTCTGTGTTGATTGGCTATTCGATTTTGAGCTAAATCTATAAGTATGGAAGTTGGATTTTAACTATGAACAAGTTTTGATAGTTGTTTGATTGTTGAGGATTCTGTTGTGGTGTCTCTTCTGTTTTGAGTTCTGAATTGGTCTTGATTAGGATTTGTAGTTGCAAATGAGCTATGTAATGCCAGGAAATTTTCCAGAATAAAAAGAAATTAAAAATTTATTTAAAGGAGTCGGATCCGAGACTCGAACCCAAGAGCCCTCGTTTAACATTAGTTTAAGTTTCCATTAGGTGGTGGTAAAGCATCACACTAGAAGATGGAAACAATATAAGATAAGCGCAAGTAAGCATCTCTTTATGGAAGTTGCTTAAACTTCCACTTAGTATATAAAGGATAGAAAGGAAAGGAAACCAAGTGTTTTCTCATTCTTCCTTCTTCCCTGCGAAAACAAGAAAAGGAGAACTAGGGTTTCTCTTTCTTTTCTTGCGCCCAAGATCCGACAACCGTGCGGAGGACATGGACGAAGGGGTTCCACACTAGAGCACTCGGTATAGTGAGTATAAGCGTAAAAATGTAAGTAGATCACTCACCTGCAGTAAAAGTAGTTCTCGTATGATTTTTGTAGAACTTAAATCCTGTCTTATGTGTGTGTGATCATGAGTTTAGCAAGACCAAGGTCTTGATTTACCCCAAAACAAGTTTTGGGATTAGGGCACGCAAAGTGTTCGATAAAAGTTCTGAGTAAGACCGAGGTCTTACTAAGCCCTAGAATGAGTTCTGGGACTAAGAAATGAGATAAGTACAAGACAAAGGTCTTGTTGTGTCCTAAAACGAGTTTTGGGAACATTTCTTTCTAAGTACAAGATATGTGCAAGTTAAGTATTGTAAGTACAAGCATGAGTATAAGTTTAAGTATATTACTTTTTAAAGTAGCATGTACCGGGCCGAGGCCCATAGAGATCTAGGCGAGCCTAGTAGAGACTCTCTAGTAGGGTTTGGTGGCTAGCTACCCCGAAACCTATTAGGAATGCGCGCATTGGTACTATGTTGGGCCCAAAGGAGGATGCTTATCTATTTTGAAGTATAAGAAGTATAAGAATATAAAAGTTTCAAGTTTTCAAAAGCAAGCATTTATTTCAAGCATGTTAAACATTTTTCAGTTCAAGCAAAGTTTTCAGTATGCAAGCATTTGTTACAAGTGTATTCATGAGCATTTTTCATGATAAGTATAACATTTTCAGTTACACATGTTTTAAAACAAGCATGAACATGTTTACTATCGATTGCATGTTTTTGTGCGAGTAGGTATCTACTTACTAAGCAATTTGCTTATAGTTTGCATCCTTTTACTGCAGATAAAGGTAAAAAAGGATGTAAGGTAAGGAGGCTAAAGGAAGGATGATTTGTGTCAGTAGCGGCGGAACTGTGGAGTGAGATCCTTTGGGATGAGACTTACTGGTGTGCAGTAGAACTTTATAAGTTATTTGAGTTCATGATAGAAGTTGATTTCCGCAAAGATTATGTTTCATGATAGTAGTGTTTATTTCCGCAAAAGATCATGAGTTTAAATTGTTATGGATGGTTTATGATCTAGTCCAGTATTATGATTGTGAGTTCTATATTCTTAGTATAGTTGAAGTAGAAATGTAGTCATGAAGTTGATCAATGTTTCTGAAGTCTGGAACTGGAATTCCAGACGTATCAGTCGACTGCTCAAGGTAGCAGTCGACTGCCCTCAGTGAAATCGAGGGAACAAAAACATTGGTCGAGTGATTTTCAGGCTGAGTCGACTGCATCAGTCGACTGGTAGTCCCACCAGTCGACTGGTCCTCGGCTAGATTTCGAACAGAAAGATTGGTCGAGTGAATTGGCCTAGGAGTCGGCTGGCACCAGTCGACTGCTCAAGGAGCAGTCGACTAGTCCTGGTTAAGCAGAAAAGTAATGTGACGTGCCTCTAGAGTGAGGAGGGAGGGTCGTTACAGGTTTGGTATCAGAGCAAGGTTCCGCCCTTCCGCCACACTGACATCAAGCATCAATCCTGCCGCCTACCAAGTAAGAAAGTGCATATGTTTAGTTTTATATACATGTCTTTCTTTGACTATTAGTCTTAGCATATGCTATAGTAGTATGACGATAGTGAAGTAATGTAATGCCCTCATAGAAGTAATGTCCTTATTCTCTTCATGATATAGAGTAAGAGAATGCCAAGAGGACGTTCCAGAAAGGCCCCAAAACGAGGAGCGAGCTCCTAGAGGGCAAGAGGCAACAGAGTCAGTACCACCACCAAATCTTTTAGAGGTGGTGGCTTAGTTACAAAGGCAATTAGCAGAACAGCAGCAAGTTATTACCACCATGATGGCTAACCAGCAGGCCACTCCTATTACCCCATCGGTGGTGAATGTAGATACACCAGTTGTGACCGAAGTTCCATCGGTTACATCTATAGTCCCGACAAGGGGGGTAAGGCAAGAAGCATACCTCATCCAGTGGCAGAAACTAAAGCCAGAAAACTTCTCAGGCACAAGCGAACCATGGGATGCTCAAGCATGGTTCAAAACTCTAGAGAGCATAGTAGAGCTACTGGACTGGCCTGAGATAGAAAGATAAAGTGTGCCTCCTTCTTCCTTACCGGAGATGCTAGATGTGGTGGGAGAGAGTCAAGGCCAAGAGTAATGTTAGCCAGATGACATGGGCCGACTTCGAGACCAAGTTCTACGAAGAATACTTTCACATGCGAGTAACCAACAAGCATTATGATGACTTCACGAAGTTCAGACAAGGAGAACTATCTGTGGATGAAGCAGTGAAGAAGTTCAACCGGCTAGCTCGTCTGTGCCCAGAGCTAGTTGGCACTGAAAGAGAAAGAGTTAGGCTAATGCTCAAGATGTTAAAGTCTGAAATATCTTTAAATGTGGCCAGTGGTGTTAATAAGCCGTAGACCTCAGAAGAACTGATAAGTAGTGCTTTGATCACTGAGCACTACTTAAACAGTATAAAGGCCACCAGGATGCAACAGAAGCAAGTAGCGGTCCAGAAATCTCAGGGTAACCTGCAGAACTGGAAGGGGAACCCAAATAAAAGAAAGCAGGGGGATCAAAAGACTTCGGGAAGCAACAAAGGAAGTTCATCAAGCAAGCACCCCAAATATCCTCAATGTTCAAAATGTGGGAGGATGCACCGAGGAGAATGTCGCCAAGGCATGAGTGGGTGCTATATCTGTGGAGTAGAAGGGCATATGGCCAAGGCTTGCCTTACCATAGCAAATTTGCCTCCACCACAGCTTATTCAGTACGGGGGAAAGTCTGCACAGTTGCACCTGATGCAGCCAGCACTGGAAGGTGTAGGACCGGTGCCGTCGATAGAGGGGGGGGTGAATATCGACTGTAAAATCTTTTAAGGAAATCATCTTTCAAAATCTTAGTTCTAGACTCAGAGTTAATGCAGCGGAAAATATACAGAACGAAGAAAACAAGCATCACTGCGCACGCGGGATTTACTTGGTTCCCGACCCCCCAGGGTCAGTACATCCAAGGCCTAAGCACAGGAACGCCTGTCCAATAATGGTCTCCTTTCCGGACTTTCCGGAGGTGGAGAAACCCGTCTTACAGTACAGATATTACAATCAAAATATATGAAAAATAAGTGCTTAAAATAAATTCAAACCGAACAAAATAGAGTTGAAGACTCAGCCGATCTGGACCTCCGAAGTGCTGCGCACTTCCTCCTGGAGCCTCCTGGTCGTAGAACTTCGTCGTTAGCGCTTTGTCATCACTTGGGAAGCTTGGAAAGATTTCAGAAGTTGTGTACTGAGCCTTGGGGTTGAAGCCCCTTTTATAGGCTTCATTAGGGCGCCTATGATTACCGGGGCGCCTCAAAGGGCTTGGTCAAACCTTATCTCCGCGTCGAACTCGTCGCAACCGATAAGGCATCTGACCAGGGCGCCCTGGACCTCCTAGGCACCTGAATCAACTTGGTTAAAACTTATCCCTACTTCGCACTCGTAGCAGCAGATACTGCTTTCAACCAGGGCGCCTGTATCATCCGGGGCCCCTGAATGGAAGCCTGTTTTCTTCCTTTCACTGAGCCTGTTTTGCCTTCTTTGACTGAGGCACCCCAGTTGATGGGGGCGCCTAGCTCCATTAGGGCGCCCCCTTCAATGGGGGCACCTAGGTAGCTGGGTTCCAGCCCCGTTGTTTGCCTGCTTTGTTTTCCATTCTAGGTACCTGCAACATACACAAATACAAAGCAAATATACACATATTCTTAACCTTAAGGACTTGGTTCTGACTTCGGATTTCCATGAAATCCTAGGTCGAACCGACGCAAGTTCCCACCCCAGGGAACACGCCTTTCACCTACTTCTTTCAGGAGATGGTTGTCACCCAGTCTATTCGGGTGGACTTTTGCTTAGCCTCCGATACTCTCGGATCTCGAGACGTCCGAACCTCGACCCGTCTCTACTTCTGTCCTTAGTCATCGCTCAGCTAAGTTGTTCAATCCCTCGGACCAAGACTTCGTGCCCAAATCCTAGGTCCAGGACTTCGGTGGCCAACCCTCGGCCAGGTCTTCGGTGCCCAACCCCGGCCAGGACTTCTTGCCCAATTCCTCGAACCAGGTCTTAATGCCCAGCTTTACTTACCAAGTCTTCGTGCCTAACCCTTGGTCAGGAGTTAGTGCCCAATTCCTCGAACCAGGACTTAGTGCCCAATCCATGACCAGGACTTCGTGCCTAGGTTGACTAGGACTTTGGCTCACTTTGTTATACCTTTCTTGACAAACCCTTCTCTTGTTCAATGTATCACTGACTTAAGTGTTGATGCAGTCTGGCCCGATTGTTGTTTTGGTGTTGACAACGATTTAAGTTTAGTTGAATGGATTTGGATTAAGTCCAGGTGGATCGGGAGATCACACGCTGGCATGTGAAAAAGTTCTAGCTTGGAGGGCTAGGTGATTGAAATCCCGGTGAGTGAAGCCGGGTCCTGGTGAGTGAAGCCAGGTGGTGGAAATCCCGGTGAGTGAAGTCGGGTCCTGGTGAGTGAAGCCAGGTGTGGAAAAGTCCTAACTCGGAAGGTTGGGTGAAAAGTCCTAGCTTGGAGGGCTAGGTGAAAAGTCCTAACTTGGAGGGTTAGGTGAAAAGTCCCAACTGGAGGGTTAGGTGAAAAAGTCCTGGCTTAGAGGGTCAGGTCTTAGCTTGGAGGGCTAGGTTTGGAAAAGTCCTAATCCGGAAGAGTTGAGTGAAAAGTCCTAGCTTGGAGGGCTAGGTGAAAAGTCCTAACTTGGAGGGTTAGGTGCAAATTCCCAACTTGGAGGGTTAGGTGAAAAATCCTTAGCTTGGAGGGCTAAGGTGGATGAAACCCTAGCTTGGAGGGCTAGGTTGGAGCCCCTGGATCGGTCTGGTGATCGATCAGGGAGTTGGCACGGTGCTCCTTCGTGGATCGGTCTGGTGACCGATCCAGCGATGACTGATCGGTCTGGTGACCGATCAGGGAGTATGCGTTTCACTCACTGAACGGCTCCTGATCGGTCCGGTGACCGATCAGGGAGCACTCAGTGAGTTGAGTTCCCCTACTGATCAGGTTCTGAACGGTCTGGTGACCGATCAGGCTGGAGCTTGATTGATCTGGGGACCGATCTGGAGTGTGCAGCAGATTGCTGGATAGGTCTGGGGACCAATCAGGAGTATGCAGAAGACTGCTGGATCGGTCTTGTGATTGATCAGGCTCCTCCCTGATCGGTGTGGGGACCGATCAGGAGCAGAACTTTAATTCAAATACGTTGTCAGAAGTCTGTTTTCACTGCCGATTCTCTGCTACTTGCTGATTTCTTTTTGATATGCATTGCTAAGCATCTGTTGGAGTGTGCAGGTGATAGCAGGTGATTCAAACACTCAAGGAGGGTCAATGGGAGGCTTTCCTTGGAGCAGGTTTGGATCTATTGTGTTTTCAGGTCTCAACGGCGTCTGGCGTAACTGGCAACTGACGAAGGCGCGACTGGCAACTGACGGAGGCTCAGCTGGAGGAGTGTCTAGTGGACTGAGTGCTCAGAGAGGTCAGTGGGTCAGGGTGTGAGTCAGTGGTGCTGATGGAGTTGGCGACGTTGAGCAGGAGCTTAAGAGATAAAGCTGGATGCAGAGGAGCGGTGGCGAACAAGACAGAAACTTGGGAAGTTTGGCTGGGCTGTGTTCGTGCTCTCTGTTGCTTTGTGCTTGAGCGATCTTGTTACATCTTTGTGAGCTTGTCTTCTCGAGTGTCTCTGTGCTTAACTTGTATCTTCTTGAGATCACTTGTGGAGAGGTTTCTCCACCGAGAAGGAGGCTGCTACTATCCGGAGTTCACCGGGGCTTGATCTGCCGATGATCAAGGGATCGCCCACCTCACGGGCACGCCAAGGAGTAGAGGCAAGTTATCCCCGAACCTTGTATATCGAGGTGTTAGCGTCGGTTTGCTTTCCCTTTGTGTTTTGCTTGCTGTTCTTTATTTCTGCTTCTGTGTTTTTGTTTCCGCTGCTACTAATCTGATCACGCAGAAGTATCAAAGAGCAAGAAATTGTGTCTGGCTATATTCCCCCCCTCTCCACCCATCCGAGTTCCAACAAGTGGTATCAGAGCCTGGGGCTCTGTTCACGGCTTAACATCCGAGAGCATACAACAAGATGGCTGGAAGAGAAGGAATGAGCACAAACCGACCTCCACTCTTCGACGGCACAGATTTTTAATATTGGAAATCGAAGATGGAGTTTTATTTGAAGACAAACATGAGCATATGGTTCTCGGTCAAAGAAGGTTTCATCCCTCCAAGAGATGTTGAAGGAAAAGATCTCGATTTCTCAAGTTGGTCGGCTGAGCAAATAAGAATGAGTGAAGCAAATGCCAAAGCGGTGGTCACTTTGCAATGCGGGTTGACCAAGGAGGAGTTGATCAAGGTGGGTCCTTTTACAAGTGCTAAAGATCTATGGAGCAAGCTCATTGAGCTCCATGAGGGAACTCAAGATACAAGGACTGCCAAGAAGGACCTCCTTCTCAGCCAACTTCAAAACCTCACCATGGGAGAAAATGAAAAAGTAAGTGAACTCCATGGACGGTTTAAAGAAGTGTTGAATGGTCTCCACTCCATTGATGAAAAGATAGAAAACAGAGACCTAGTGAGGTATGTACTCAAAGCCTTCCCTAGGAATACTTTGTGGTTATCCATGGTGGATGCTTACAAGGTTTCTAAGGACTTATCTTTTGTTAAGTTAGAGGATTTGTTTTGTGAGATGGAGCTACACGAGATCTCTAACACAAGCCCAAAAGAGAAAGGGTTTGCTTGTGTGACAGGTGACAAAAGAAAGGAGAAGAAGAATGAAGAGGGGGAGAAGAACTTCCATCATTTTGCTTTCATGGCAGTAGAGAATTCAAGTGAAGGAAGCAGTGATGAATCTTCAAGCTCCTCAACCGCGCCTTCATCATCTTCGGATGATGAAGAGGTAATCTCTCCCGAGTTAGATAAGTGCTATAGAGCTATAGCGTGTCTAACTAAGTTGCTTAAGAAGTCCAAGAACAAGATTAAATCCTTAAAGGTAGAGGTAGAAAAATTAAAAACCTCTAAGGATGAGGTGATTGATGTTATGCATGATAAATCCCTTAAGGATGAAAATAAGAACTTGAAGAGCGAAGTTGAAAATCTCAAGAATGTTCTTGAGAAGTTTTCAACAAGCTCTAAAACATTAGATATGATACCCAACTCACAAAGGGCGATGTGCAACAAGGTTGGTTTGGGTTACCAACCTAAAGAACCTAGTGTCATATCTTTAATGTCAAGAACCCATTGTAGATCATCAAATGATTCAAGGGTCCAAAAAGTCAAAAAGAAAATGACTAAGGCATGAGTGTCTAAGTCCTTCATTATTGATACATTAGGTCCCAAAATTTGGGTACCTAAAACCTCCATATTTCGAATTGTATAGCTTTGATTGAGGGGGAGCATCTATCAACATGAGTGGTTGATTTTGGGTGCTCCAAACCCATGAATTGAGATGAATTGTCATTCACCACAACAAGAGGTCTAAAATTAGGTTTTTCTTTGGGATTACCTACATTTCATAAATTTAGACAACTTCATGATTTTTGTGATCCATAGTTAAGTAGATACATGTTTGTGAATTTTCTTATTAGTAAAGTACAAATTTATGATGAGGAATTCATTGTGATCTAAGGAGCATGAATAGATTCCTATCAACATTATACTATGCTTCATTTTGACACAAACTTGATTGGAACCATGAAAACTTAATACTCACTTGATACAAGCATGTTTTGGAATTTAATCAAATATTGATGCTAATTTGATTCAAGCAAGCCAAGATTTTCTTGTATGTGTTAGACAACATGAATGCATGCTAAAGAACAAGTATGGACACATGAGTTGTTATTGATTCAAAAATCACTATGAAAACTTCACCATACATGATTAGACAAAGAACATGAACTTAAAGTCTGACTTATTTTTTCAAATCTGATATGTTTCATGTGCCGATTACTAAATGGATTATCAAGTTTGGGTTGTCATATGCCTAACACTTAGTTGATCAGGACCCAAGAATAACTTGGATTATCAAAATTGTTTGGAAGAAACATGATCATGCTTGGAATATACTTATCATGCCTTGATACAAACCTGTTTGTGGTTTCACTCGGTTTTGGGTTAAGACAAACTTAGAGCTATGGGTTATCAAAATTGGTTGGATCAAACATGTTTGGAACTTAATGATCATGCTTAGAACATACTGATTATGCTTTTATACAAATTTGTTTTTAGAAAATCTTGATTCCTGAATGGACAAAGTTAGGGATTAAATTTGTTTGAATTAGGGTTTAGAAGTGTATCAGAGTTTCTGAACTTTCAGAATGTCTGAACTGTTGTCTGTATCAGACCTGACCGGTCCACCGACCGAACAGGACTCACCCTGATCGGTCTAGAGACCGATCAGGGATCACTCTGATCGGTTCAGTGACCGATCAGATCAACTCTGATCAAGGAACTCCCGGATCGTTCCAATTTGATCCAAAAACTTTCCAGACCGATCCCCTTTTCATCAAATTGTATCAGTGTAATGATCATACCACCAACAAAACTGATACACACAAATCCGATACAAACCAAGTCCAATTGAAACATATTTGATCACCCATTGGTACAAACCTGGTACTAAGTGAGTACAAATTTGTTCAAGTGTTCAAAGAAGGGGTGGGAATTTTTAAGACCCTTGATTCTCAGAAATTTTTCTGAAACATCAAGTATTAAAATGCTGATTTGATACAAACCTATGTTGGAATGTTCAAATTCATAAGAAAGGGTTTGTTGAGTCATGACTCTTGTTCCTAATGTCGTGTTTCAGAAATTTTTCTGAAATGACGAATATCAATAGAGTCTACATCCCTGTTGTGGAATGCCAATTGTTAATGCAGTCTGATCAGGAATGTATCAGAGTTTCAGGATTTTTTCTAAAATTTGATCACTCCCCAGACTAACAAGAAATATGTCTGTATCACGTAATCAACGAACCTGATCGGTCACGGAGACCAATCAGGATTATATGTCAGATACAGATGCAGATGTATTCCTTACTTGTCATATGAAACATATACATGTTTGACCTTGATATATTTCTGTATATGTTTTCATGTGCAAGTTCACACTTATTGCCGTATGATGCATATACATTGTTGTCATGATACATTTATGGTATATGCCTCTCATATGCAATTCAAAAATTATCCTTTGATTATTTTGAGGGGAGACCCTTGATTGAGGGGGAGTTATGTTCAAACTTAATAACCATACTCTTTTCGATGTTTGACAAAGGGGGAGAGAGAATGACTGAAGGATCATGATTCCCTTATGAGGATTGAATTGAGTGATACCTAATCTTAAATCAGGTTGTCAAACAACAAAAAGGGGGAGATTATTGATGCAGTCTGGCCCGATTGTTGTTTTGGTGTTGACAACGATTTAAGTTTAGTTGAATGGATTTGGATTAAGTCCAGGTGGATCGGGAGATCACACGCTGGCATGTGAAAAAGTTCTAGCTTGGAGGGCTAGGTGATTGAAATCCCGGTGAGTGAAGCCGGGTCCTGGTGAGTGAAGCCAGGTGGTGGAAATCCCGGTGAGTGAAGTCGGGTCCTGGTGAGTGAAGCCAGGTGGTGGAAATCCCGGTGAGTGAAGCCGGGTCCTGGTGAGTGAAGCCAGGTGGTGGAAATCCCGGTGAGTGAAGCCGGGTCCTGGTGAGTGAAGCCAGGTGTGGAAAAGTCCTAACTCGGAAGGTTGGGTGAAAAGTCCTAGCTTGGAGGGCTAGGTGAAAAGTCCTAACTTAGAGGGTTAGGTGAAAAGTCCCAACTGGAGGGTTAGGTGAAAAAGTCCTGGCTTGGAGGGTCAGGTCCTAGCTTGGAGGGCTAGGTTTGGAAAAGTCCTAATCCGGAAGAGTTGGGTGAAAAGTCCTAGCTTGGAGGGCTAGGTGAAAAGTCCTAACTTGGAGGGTTAGGTGCAAATTCCCAACTTGGAGGGTTAGGTGAAAAATCCTTAGCTTGGAGGGCTAAGGTGGATGAAACCCTAGCTTGGAGGGCTAGGTTGGAGCCCCTGGATCGGTCTGGTGATCGATCAGGGAGTTGGCACGGTGCTCCTTCGTGGATCGGTCTGGTGACCGATCCAATGATGACTGATCGGTCTGGTGACCGATCAGGGAGTGTGCGTTTCACTCACTGAATGGCTCCTGATCGGTCCGGTGACCGATCAGGGAGCACTCAGTGAGTTGAGTTCCCCTACTGATCAGGTTCTGAACGGTCTGGTGACCGATCAAAGACTTAGGATTTAATCAGACCTGGACCGATCAGGATGGAGCCTGATTGGTCTGGTGACCGATCAGGCTGGAGCTTAATTGGTCTGGGGACCGATCTGGAGTGTGCAGCAGATTGCTGGATAGGTCTGGGGACCAATCAGGAGTATGCAGAAGACTGCTGGATCGGTCTGGTGACCGATCAGGCTCCTCCCTGATCGGTCTGGGGACCGATCAGGAGCAGAACTTTAATTCAAATACGTTGTCAGAAGTCTGTTTTCACTGCCGATTCTCTGCTACTTGCTGATTTCTTTTTAATATGCATTGCTAAGCCTCTGTTGGAGTGTGCAGGTGATAGCAGGTGATTCAAACACTCAAGGAGGGTCAATGGGAGGCTTTCCTTGGAGCAGGTTTGGATCTATTGTGTTTTCAGGTCTCAACGGCGTCTGGTGCAACTGGCAACTGATGAAGGCGCGGCTGGCAACTGACGGAGGCTCAGCTGGAGGAGTGTCCAGTGGATTGAGTGCTCAGAGAGGTCAGTGGGTCAGGGTGTGAGTCAGTGGTGTTGATGGAGTTGGCGACGTTGAGCAGGAGCTTAAGAGACAAAGCTGGATGCAGAGGAGCGGTGGCGAACAAGACAGAAACTTGGGAAGTTTGGCTGGGCTGTGTTCGTGCTCTCTGTTGCTTTGTGCTTGAGCGATCTTGTTACATCTTTGTGAGCTTGTCTTCTCGAGTGTCTTTGTGCTTAACTTGTATCTTCTTGAGATCACTTGTGGAGAGGTTTCTCCACCGAGAAGGAGGCTGCTACTATCCGGAGTTCACCGAGGCTTGATCTGCCGACGATCAAGGGATCGCCCACCTCACGGGCACGCCAAGGAGTAGGGGCAAGTTATCCCCGAACCTTGTATATTGAGGTGTTAGCGTCGGTTTACTTTCCCTTTGTGTTTGCTTGCTGTTCTTTATTTCTGCTTCTGTGTTTTTGTTTCCGCTGCTACTAATCTGATCACGCAGAAGTATCAAAGAGCAAGAAATTGTGTCTGGCTATATTCACCCTCCTCTCTAGCCATCCGAGTTCCAACATTAAGTATATTGTCAAACATTGAAACACTTAGAGGAGGTCATCACTGATGCAACTTGCACCAACAATCTCCCCCTTTTTGATGTTTGACAATCTCTTAAGTTAGATTGGATGAAGGGGCTAAACCTTGGGAAAATAAAAAATTTTGAAAACCCATTTTTGATCTTTTGGGGAAAACTTCTAAATTCCGCTCACTCTCCCCCTCCTTTTTGAAAAAAACATTTTGTTTTTTTGATCCTTTGGTAAGAGAGAAAAAAAATTTCTAACTTAAGCGCACCTCTCCCCCTTTGTCATACATCAAAAATCACCAAAAAAACTTGCACTAACAATGAAAACATTTGGTTCCTATTTTTTGAAAATCTAAATTGTTGAAGCATAGCAACAAGCTAGAAATATTTTGAACTTTTAGTATAATATGATAAACAAAACAAAGAAATTTTGCAAACCCGTTATGCAAAAAAAAATTACTAGTATATTCGAGAGATGTCTGACACTTTTCGAAAAATGCAATACTTTTGGAAAGTGTATAACTTTAAAAAAAAATCATGTGAGCTTTGAAAAGTGCAAATACTTTTGAAAAATATTATAATCTTTGAAAAATTAAGTACTTTTTGAAAATTTTTGAAAAGTATAAGTACTTTTGAAAAATATTAGAATTTTTTGAAAAGTATAAGTACTTAGAAAAATCTTGTTTTTAAAACATAATATTTTACTTGACCTGGTTTCTTTTCCAGACTGACACAATCCTAGGAAACCTTGTTGACTACAAGGATATTTTCCTAAGTGTCCTGGAAATTTTCCAACTCAAGTAAATATTATTTCAAAAAAAAAAACTGTTTTGAAAATGATAGAGATTGAAAGTGATAGAGAGATAATATGATAAAAAATATACTTTTAAAAAAAATTATGTTTTCAAAAAGGACTTAATAATGCAGAGCATGAAAATATATTAAATAATTCTTTGTAATTTGACCTCCCCCTAAACTTGACCCAGTCCTAGGAAGCTTGTTGACCACAAATACTCTTCCTCTAAGTCTTGAGGGTTTAGTTCAGATCAAAGGAATTATCTAATAATTTAAAAAAACTTTTTAGAAATTCTTCTTTTGACTCAGACTCCCCCTAAATTTGACACATCCTAGGAGTCCTTGTAGATATGAAGTGGACATTTCTCTGTGTCTTTAGGGTTTATCAAAATCAAATGAGACATAGGCACAATTTTAGAATGTATTTTGAAATTTCGAAACATATTTTGAAATGAAGGTAATTTGTCAGATATAGTTTTCGAAAAACATAAGTAATAGTATTTAAAGCACAGTTTTCGAAAACTATTTTAAAAGACAGTGATTTTTCAGGGATAATTTTTGAAAGAAAATTAAAAGAATAAATCATTCCCCCTTACCCGACACTATTTGACTTTATCTAAGTGTCTTAAGAAACTTTAGCGTTGTCCTAGGAGGCTTGTGTCTAATTGCGAGTTAAACAAACTTTCCAAAAAGATATAATTTTTGAAGACATATAATATATTGGTAATCAGACAAGCATGAAATCCATAAAAACATTATTATGTTAAAGCACTATTTTAAAAATATATTTTTAGAAAAATATTTTAAGAATTTTGAAAATAATTTTGAAAAATATTCTTCAATTTATTAGTCCTTAACATCTCACCCATTTTAGATGTCTCAATACAGCAAGCATGGTTGCCTTATGGGTGTATTGTGAGATGCTTGAATTATTTTTCCTTAATTCATTGTTAAATTTAAGATTTAATTGAAACTTGTGTTAGATCCAAATTTATCAAATAGTAAAGTGAATTTGATTTTCGGTAATCGGCTTCCAGGTCTTGACGAGGCACATGTTGGAACCGGGTGCATGTTGACATGGATACGGGTTCGTAATTTAAAAAAATAATTACGTGCAGCGGAAGAATTAGCATAAATAATTTCTCAAATTATTTTAACCACGTATCTAGCATGCAAACTTATGATGTGTGGAAATGATCATAAATTAAAATTTTGCAGAAAGTATACTAATTTACTCAATACCTCGCGTAACTCGAAGTAAGGGACGAGATCCAACCGTAGCGTCCCTTGGAGCTTCGCCTCTATTCGCGTCCACGCCGAGTTCTCTTCGGGATGACTTTGCAAAGCCACGAGTTTCGTGCCGACAAGAACTACTAGATTCTCCAAAGGCACAACTAGAATATCAAGAGAGAGAGATGGAAACTAACCACCAAGTAACGGAATCAAGATTCCGGGGAAAGGAAGGAAGGAGTCGCGACCCGCTTCTTCTTCTTCTTCGGCGCCTTCTTGGTGGAGTTGGCTCACGGCAACCCTAGGAGGAATTTCTAGGGCCGGCACCCACTTGGAGAGGGAGAGGGAGAGAAGGAGAGGAAGAGAGGCTAGGCAAGAATCCTTGATCACTTGAATTGATTTCCAAGCCTTGCCTATGCACCTTTATATAGTAGCCTCTTTATCGCCAAGTCTCCACTTAACGGAATTTTTCATAAGAAATTTATCTTTATAAATTTTTCTATGAATTATTCTGTTATACCAAGTTTTTATTATAACTCTATTTATAATAAAAACAACTATGTCTCCCCCTTTTTATTATGGAATAAAATTTATTATAAATTTTTCTTATCATGGAAAAATCAATTCATAATTGATTTTATAAAATAAACCAATCCATGGTTCATTTTAATTTCCATAAAAAGAATAAATTTACTATATAAATTTTCTTATCATGGAAAAATCAATTCATAATTGATTTTATAAAATAAAATAAACCAATCCATGGTTCATTTTAATTTCCATAAAAAGAATAAATTTACTATATAAATTTTCTTATCATGGAAAAATCAATTCATAATTGATTTTATAAAATAAAATAAACCAATCCATGGTTCATTTTAATTTCCATAAAAAGAATAAAATTATTATATAAATTTTTCTTATCATGGAAAAATCAATTCATAATTGATTTTATAAAATAAACTAATCCAAGGTTTATTTTAATTTCCATGAAAATAAATTTCTTTATATAAATTTCTTTATATAAATTTCTTTATATAAATTTATTTATCCATAATTTTATAAAACAAATCGCGCTTGATTTATTTTATAATTTAAATCAAAAAAATTGGTTTCTCTCCTTTATTGTGGCCGGCCAAACCAAAGAGGGTGGGCACCCTCTTTGGCCGGCCACACCAAGCCAAAACCGTTACGAATTAAACTCATTTAATTCGTCTAATAAGCCTTCAAAAGACTTAGCCATTTTAAGCTTCCGATGCGCCTCTGATAAATTCAGATTCGACTTATTTCTCTTGATTGGAAAATCTAATTTTCAACTCATTTTAAATCTCTCGGATTACTCGTAGTGCGTGTGACTAAATAGGCTTTCGATTTATGTTGGCCGTCTATAATTAACCAATTATAGAACGATCATGAGTGACACCTAGTAGTACATCATGATCCCCAATTAATCAAAAGATCAACGGTTGACCTCAGAAATAATTCTGAAACCCTTCAGCTGCTATAATGAATCGTGCCTCATTCCCTTCGCCATCTTATACCCACTTGGTTCAGGACACGGTCTATGTGTGTCAGTCCCCACTAGGCTGACTATATCACACCTAGCCCAAGTAATGTCTTTCTCGTCCAACGGATTCTAATTACTCTCATGTTTCCTAGAGATTCATACTCGGAACATGTCATGCTCTGGCCAGAGACTTCGAGTAACAATCCGACGATAGGCCTTGGGTATACCACTCCTCGTAAGGAGTGGTGAATCCTTTGTAGGCTGTTCAAACATCTTCAGGCACTTCGGCTTATACCCAACCATCCTGGGTCCACACCTCCTTAGAGATGCTTGCTTAAGATGTCAAAGTATAAGTCTCCGTGACCAAGATGACTTGAACACCGCAAGTCAAAGGAACATCGCACTTAAGCTGTAGTAAGAACTTTCATTGACATATCTATATGTAGATTACCATATGAAGTTTTACAGCTAGTCACTCCAATGAACTAGTTCCCTTAACTAGCATTCATGTTTATCTCCGGACATCCCAATGTCACCAGCCAGTGAGAATCAGCTGATTAGAGAATAACCCATGCTAGTCTCAACAGAATTGATAGTGTCCGTATTTATCAATTCATCAACTAGGGATATTTTCAATACTTCACAATTGCACATGTAGAGATTATCACTAGTTGTGATTCCATCACAAATTCTCTCATGCTGTGAATTGTATTGCGGACATTCAGTAAATGAGTTTAAGATCCCAATCAAATACACAAACATGTATACTCAAATAGTGAATTTTCATTTATTAAAATAAATGTTTACAATCATAAGGCGATTGCCTTAGGACACTTCTCTCATATTACTAACAGCACAAGGCCTTCTTTGGCCGTAGCCTTATTGGATTATCAACCCTTTCCTTGACAAAGCCTTTTATCGAAAATTCATTTTCAAATTACTTCTTGAAAAATTTTGGTCTAACTAGCTTAGGTTTTGAATCGGTAGCTTCAGCTAGTTTCACCAGACTAAACAGACTAAGTAGAATATACTTGACCTTATTAGAAGTGCTTCCCTAACGTACTATCATCTCACCTCCACCTAATACTAGGTTGTCCAAGTTTCAACTATTCTTTTTCCTATAGCTATTCTAAATCATGCATAAAATTAAACATGAATGACATGACATAAATTTTAAAGAAATAGCAGATGCATGTTCATGACATTCATGCATGAGTCAACCAACTCAAATCATTTTATTTAAGTTTCTTATAATGTATCAAATTCCCAATTTGATACATGTCATGTGAACCCGCGAATATGTCAACCCACTTTGACATATTTGATATTATTAATTTAATTAATTATTGCAGTTTGGGTAAGATTTTATTTAATTTGAGTTTATGTTATTTAAGAATTAATTGGATTTAAGTTAATTACGAATTAATTAAAGTTGAATTAATTAAGAATTAATTGAATTAAAATTAATTAAGGATTAATTCAATTTGAATTAATTAAGGATTAATTGAATTTTGAATTAAAGATTAATTGAATTTTGAATTAATTGAAGTTTTTTAATTAAAGATTAATTAAGTTAATAAAAAAATTAAGGATTACTTAAATTAATTTCGAATTAATTAACATTTAAATTAACAAATTAAGGATTAATTAAAGTTAAGAATTAATTGATCTTAAAAATAAAGGATTAAATTAAGGCTCAAAAATTAATTAAAATTTAATCAAAGTTTTTAAGGTTTATCTTGATTTAATTTTCAAAATTTCTGGGTTGGTTAAAAGTTGTAGGTTTAATTTCATTATCTTCATTATTTCAAAAATATCTGATTCCTTTACTATTTCTTCTTTATTTATTTTTTCAGGTTTTTCTAATAATTCTGATTTATTTGAATCTTTGTGAACTTTATTAACTATAGCCTTGATATCAGATAATTCCTTTTCCTCCTCATCCTCAAAATTACATCCTTCAATATCCTAAAAATAGGTGGAGTAATTTGGGCCACTAGTTAATGTTTTGTAATGATCATTAATATTATCTATAATTAAATTATCATCTAAAAGATTTTCGTCTCCATTATCCTCAGAATTATCCTCATTATCCTTATTATCATCAGAAATATTATCAATATTATCCTTAAGATTTTCTGATATAATTTCATTATTTTCCTTACAATTTTCTGAAACATCATCCTCAGAAATATTTTCAATATTTTCAGGATTATTAGTAAAATTTTCAAATCTGATTTCAGAATTATCAGTAAAATTATCAGAATTAATTTTAGCATTATCTGCAAAATTATCAGAATTAATTTTAGCATTATCTGTAAAATTATCAGAATTAATTTTTGAAATTATTGAATTGGTATTAAGGATTAAACAATTAATTTCTAATATTTTAACCATATTCACATTTTGTAACTTGTCATTCAAAATATTTACTTGACTATGCAATAATTCTAATTTATCAGAAAGATTATCTAAATTATCTACATAGGATAGTGCAGGAATTTGAAAATTCTTTGGAATGTAAATTTTGCGTACCTTTGCCGGACATTTATTCTTGTAGTGTCTGTATTTTTCGCACTTGAGACATTTGATGTGATCTTTGTTCTTCCGGCCTCCTGGTACTGGTACGTCTTTTGTCGCCGGTGATGAACGAGTCTTACGAGTAGGACACTAATTTTTATAGTGCCCTCTCTCCCTACACGTGAAACATGTAATATGAAATTTAAAAACAGACATTAAAAAAATTGTACCTGATTCACCCCTGGGCTCCCCCTCAACTCCTGGCATCTTTGCTTCGTCGGCGGTTAGTCCGGTGAAGAGCGGTCTGGCTCTGATACCAATTGTAGGACCGGTGCCGTCGATAGAGGGAGAGGGGGTGAATATCGACCGTAAAATCTTTTAAGGAAATCATCTTTCAAAATCTTCGTTCTAGACTCAGAGTTAGTGCAGCGGAAAATATACAGAACGAAGAAAACAAGCAACACAGCGCACGCGGGATTTACTTGGTTCCCGACCCCCCAGGGTCAGTACATCCAAGGCCTAAGCACGGGAATGCCCGTCCACTAATGGTCTCCTTTCCGAACTTTCCGGAGGTGGAGAAACTCGTCTTACAGTGCAGATATTACAATCAAAATATATGAAAAATAAGTGCTTAAAATAAATTCAAACCGAACAAAACAGAGTTGAAGACTCAGTCGATCTAGACCTCTGAAGCGCCGCGCACTTCCTCCTGGAGCCTCCTGGTCGTAGAGTTTCGTCGTTAGCGCTTTGTCATCACTTGGGAACCTTGGAATGATTTCAGAAGTTTTGTACTGAGCCTTGGGGTCGAAGCCCCTTTTATAGGCTTCATTAGGGCGCCTGTGATCACCGGGGCGCCTCAAAGGGCTTGGTCAAACCTTATCTCCGCGCCGAAATCGTCGCAGCCGATAAAGCATCTGACCAGGGCACCCTGGACCTCCCAGGCGCCTGAATCAACTTGGTCAAAGCTTATCCCTGCTTCGCACTCGCAGCAGCAGATACAGCTTTCAACCAGGGCGCCTGTATCATCCGGGACGCCTGAATAGAAGCCTGTTTTCTTCCTTTCACTGAGTCTGTTCTGCCTTCTTTGACTGAGGCGCCCTAGTTAATGGGGGCGCCTAGCTCCATTAGGGCACCCCCTTCAATGGGGGTGCCTAGCTGGCTGGGTTCCAACCCCGTTGTTTGCCTGCTTTGTCTTCCATTCTAGGTACTTGCAAGATATACAAATACAAAGCAATTATACACACATTCTTAACCTTAAGGACTTGGTTCTGACTTCGGATTTCCACGAAACGCTAGGTCGAACCGATGCAAGTTCCCACCCCCGGGAACGCGCCTTTCACCTACTCCTTTTAGGAGACGGTTGCCACCCAGTCCATTCAGGTGGACTTTTGCTTAGCCTCTGATAATCTCGGATCTCGAGACATCCGAACCTCGACCCGTCTCTACTTCTGTCCTTAGTCATCGCTCAGCTAAGTTGCTCAATCCCTCGGACCAAGACTTCGTGCCCAAACCCTAGGTCTAGGACTTCGGTGCCCAACCCTCGGCCAGTTCTTCGGTGCCCAACCCTCGGCTAGGACTTCGTGCCTAATTCCTCGAACCAGGTCTTCGTGCCCAACCCCTGGTCAGGACTTAGTGCCCAATCCCTCGAACCAAGACTTAGTGCCCAATCCATGACCAGGACTTCGTGCCTAGGTTTACAAGGACTTTGGCTCACTTTGTTATACCTTTCTTGAATAACTCTTCTCTTGTTCAATGTATCACTGACTTAAGTATATTGTCAAACATTGAAACACTTAGAGGAGGACATCACTGATGCAACTTGCACCAACAGAAGGACCCTACATCAGTCAAGGGAGAGTGAAAGCCTCAGCAGTCCCGACCAACGCCAGGATTTTCGCCATCACCAAGGAAGAGGTGGTAAATTCTCCTACCATGGTCACAGGTCGAATACTCATCTTATCTCATTATGTTAATGTGTTATTTGATACTGGTGCACCACATTCTTTTGTGTCTATGTCATTCTCCAAGAAGCTAGAGATTTCAGCAGAAGTGTTGAGTTCTAAGTTCCTAACGACTTTACCTTCGGGAGAAGTTATGGCATCTACTCAGTGGATAAGAGCTGTGCCAATTCAGATTTCCAACCGAGAACTCTATAGTGATTTAGTAGTCCTTGATATGAAGGATTACGATACCATTTTAGGGATGGATATCTTGAGCAAGTACAGTGCCTCTATTGAATATCGCAAAAGGAAAATAAAGTTCACACCAAAAGCAGAACATCCATTCGAGTTTGTTGAAGACCCAAGATAAAGACAAAAAGGTTTTTATCTACCTTACAAGCTCAGAAAATGTTAGATAATGGGTGTTCCGGTTATTTAACACATATAGTAGATGCAAGTCAAAGAGAAGGACTAAAGAAAGAAGAAGTGCGGGTAGTCTGTGACTATTCGGAGGTGTTTCCTGAAGAGTTATAAGGACTCCCTCCTAACTAAGAAATTGAGTTTGAAATTGAGTTGGCTCCAGATACCAACCCGATTTCAAAGGTACCTTATCTTATGACGCCAGCAGAACTGAAGGAACTGCAAGAACAATTATAGGAGTTACTCGACAAGGGTTTCATCTGCCCTAGTCATTCACCTTGGGGAGCTCCCATGTTGTTCGTCAAGAAGAAAGATGAATCTATGCGAATGTGCATAGATTATCGAGCCCTAAATAAGGTGACCATCAAGAACAGATATCCTTTGCTAAGGTTAGATGATTTGTTTGATCAGTTGAAAGGGGCAACAGTGTTTTCCAAAATAGATTTGCGGTCAGGTTACCATCAACTCAAAGTCAAGGAGAGTGATGTGCCGAGAACTGCTTTCCGAACACAGTATGGACACTACGAGTTTGTAGTCATGCCCTTTAGAGTGACAAATGCCCCTGTAACATTTATGGATCTAATGAATCGAGTATTCAAGGAGTTTCTTGATAAGTTCATCATAGTCTTTATTGACGATATCCTAGTTTATTCAAAGACTCAGGAAGAACATGACGAACATCTGAGGGTAATATTAAAGACTCTACAGTAGCAGAAATTATTTGCCAAATTTTCAAAGTGTGAATTCTGGCTTGACCAAGTGGCTTTCCTAGGCCACATCATTTCCAAGGAAGGTATTCTGGTAGACCCAACAAAGATTGAAGCAGTTAGTAACTGGGGTCGACCAAAGAATACCAGTGAGATCAGAAGTTTTCTGGGTTTAGCAGGGTATTATAGAAGATTCGTGGAGGATTTTTCAAAGATAGCTTCTCCACTAACAACCCTTACCAGAAAGAATAAGCAGTATGAGTGGACTGAAGATTGTGAGCGGAGTTTTATTGAGTTGAAGAAAAGATTGACAAGTGCTCCCATTCCTACCATTCCAGAAAGTGATAGAACCTTTGATATATACAGTGATGCATCAAAGCTGGGCATTAGAGCTATACTCATGCAAGGAGGCAAGGTCATTGCTTATGCTTCCAGGCAACTCAAGGATTATGAAAAGAACTACCCTACTAATGATCTTGAGTTAGCAGCAGTAGTCTTCGCTCTTAAAATGTGGAGACATTATCTGTACGGAGTCCAGTGCAAGATTTATACAGATCACCAGAGTCTGAGGTATTTCTTCACTCAGAAAGACCTGAATATGAGACAGTGAAGGTGGCTGGAGTTAGTCAAAGATTATGACTGTGAAATCCTCTACCACCCTGATAAAGCGAATAAAGTGGCTGATGCGTTAAGTAGAAAGACTTACGCAACTTTGATATCCCTGTCATCATTCCCACCACTACTACGGAAAGAGATAGCAAATTATGGAGTTGAGATTATAGATGAGCAACTCTCAGTATTAACACTAGAGTCAACTCTGCTTGAGGATATACAAAAAAAAAAACAAGAGCAAGATTCTGATATTCAAAAGATCAAGCAAGAGATGCAAGAAGAAGAAAGTAAAGAATTTAGAGTATCTGATAGTTGGATACTCTATTATGGTGGTCGTCTATGTGTCCCCAACAATGAAGCATTAAGAAAGAAAATTCTTGAAGAAGCCCATAGTACTCTCTACTCCATGCACCCTGGTTCTACCAAGATGTACCAGGATTTGAAAAGAATATTTTGATGGTCTGGAATGAAAAGAGATGTAGCTAAATATGTCAGTACTTGCCTGACATGTCAAATAGTTAAAGTAGAACACTAGAGGCCAGGAGGAGTTCTACAACCCTTACAGATTCCAGAATGGAAATGGAAGATATAGCCATGGACTTCATTGTTGGTCTACCAAAGACAACAAATGGTTATGATGCTATCTGGGTAATTGTAGACAGATTGACCAAGTCTACCCACTTCTTGACAATCAAAGTGTCTTACTCAATAGAAAGACTAGCTCAGTTATATGTATAGGAAGTGATCCGACTGCACGGAGTTCTGAAGACCATTATCTCCGATAGAGATGGTCGTTTTGTAGGACCGGTGCCGTCGATAGAGGGGGGGGGGTGAATATCGACCGTGAAAATCTCTCGATAAACTTCGTAAATCTTTCGAACGTTCTAGGATCAGAGTTAGTAGCACAGCGGAAAAGTAAAACAGAAAAAGAAAAACAATACACAAGGACACAGCTGGATTTATTTACTTGTTCCCAACCCCCCAGGGTCAGTACGTCCAAGGCCTATGTACTCGCCGTAAGTCCACTATTGGTCTCCTTTCCGAAATTTCCGGAGGCGGAGAAAACCTGTGTTACAGTGTATAGTTACAAGCAACAATATTGAAAGTTAAGTACGGAACAAATAAAAGCAAACCGAACAAAAATCTGAAACTCGACCGATCTGGACCTCCGAAGTGCCGTGCACTTCCTCCTGGAGCCTCCCGGTCGTAGAGCCTCGTCTTTAGAGTGTTGTCGTCAGTTAGAATGCTTAGAATCGCTTTCAGCAGTTGTGTTTGAAGCAGAGGGGTTGAAGCCCCTTATATAGGCTTCATACGGGC
Organism: Boesenbergia rotunda; assembly: GCA_024364735.1. Classification (NCBI taxonomy): domain Eukaryota; kingdom Viridiplantae; phylum Streptophyta; class Magnoliopsida; order Zingiberales; family Zingiberaceae; genus Boesenbergia; species Boesenbergia rotunda. The sequence continues at coordinate 413,241 of JAGFNQ010003467.1, forward strand.
GCCCTGGACGTTGGGGTGCCCCGATAAACTCGGTCAAACCTTATCCCTGCGCCGACCTCGCCGCAGCTGATAAAACCTTTGACCAGGGCGCCCCGGACCTTTCGGGCGCCCTCATGAAGGCTTATCTGTGTTTCAAACTCGAAACAACAAATACAGCTTTGAATCCGGGCGCCCCGGACCTCCCGGGCGCCCCGCTTGAAGCCTTTTCTGCCTACCACACAAAACTGTCACTTCTCTTCTTTAGCTTGGGCGCCCCCACTGATGGGGGCGCCTGGCTTCAAGGCTTCCAGCCTGGTTACCTGCTTTGTCTCCGGTTCTTGGTACCTGCAAGATACACAAACACAAAGCAAATATACATATAATATTAGCCTTAAGGACTTGGATCGGACTTCAGATTTCCACGAAACCCTAGGTCGAACCGATGCAAGTTCTCACCCCCCGAGAACGCGCCTTCCACCTACTCCTTTCAGGAGCCGGTTGCCACCCAGTCCTTCGGGTGAACTTTTGCTTAGCCTCCAATTACTCTGGACCTCGAGACGCCCGAACCCTGACCCGTCTCTACTTCTGTCCTTAGTCATCGCTCAGCTAAGTTGCTCAGTCCCTCAGACCAAGACTCCGTGCCCAAACCCTAGGTCCAGGACTTAGGTGCCCAACCCTCGGCCAGGTCTTCGTGCCCAATTCCCCGAACCAGGTCTTCGGTGCCCAACCCTCGGCCAGGTCTTCTTGCCCAGTCCCCGACCAGGACTTAGTGCCCACCTTCCGAGCGGGTCTTCGGTGCCCAGCCCTTTGCCAGGACTTAGTGCCCAATTCCCTGAACCAGGACTTAGTGCCTAGGTTTACTAGGACTTCCTTCTACTTTGGTTACTCCTCTCTTAACTCCCCTTTGTCTGTTCAATGTGTCATTGACTTAAGTAAATTGTCAAACATTAAAACACTTAGAGGAGAACATCATTGATGCAACTTGCACCAACACGTTTCACTTCATATTTTTGGGAGTATGTACAGACAGCACTTGACACCAAACTGAAGTTTAGTACAACTTTTCATCCTCAGACTGATCGGCAGACAGAAAGAGTAAATCAAGTTCTAGAAGATATGCTCAGAGCTTGTGCATTAGATTTCAAGGGCAGTTGGTGCAAGTATTTATGTTTAGCTGAGTTCGCCTATAATAACAGTTACCAAGCTACTATTGGTATGACGCCTTATGAAGCTCTTTATGGTAGGAGGTGCAGATCTCCTATCTGTTGGTATGAAAGTATTGAGAAGAAAGAAATGGGGTATCAAATTGACCTTATTAATGATACCACAGAAGCTATAAAGAGCATCCGCCAAAGAATAGAAACTACTCAGGGTAGGCAGAAGAGTTATGTCGATGTGCGGCGTAGACCATTGGAATTCGAGGTTGGAGATACAGTTTTCCTCAAAGTATCTCCATGAAAGGAGTAATGAGATTCGGCAAGAAAAGCAAGCTAAGTCCTCGTTACGTAGGACCCTACCTAGTAACGAAAAAAGTTTGCAAAGTAGTTTACGAGTTAGAGCTACCTCCAAAGATGTCAGCTATTCATAATGTGTTTCATATCTCAATGCTGAAGAAACATGTTCCCGATGCCAACCAAGTGATTGAGCCACAGACGGTACAAATTTAAGAAGATCTTAGTTATGAAAATCGACCTATTCAGATAATAGATCGAGCAGTCAAGAAACTGAGGAACAAAGAGGTACCCCTAGTGAAAGTTCTATGGCTAAACCAGAAGTACGAAGAGGCAACGTGGGAAACAGAAGATAGCATGAGGTAAAAGTATCCGGAGCTATTCTAAGTTCGAGGATGAACTTTTTATAAGGTAGGGAGGATTGTAACGTTCGAAAATTTTTCAGAATTTTCCAAAATAAAGAGAAATTAAAATTTCTTTAAAGGGGTCAGAGCCAAGGTTCAAATCCAAGACCCCTCGTTTAGCATTAGTTTAAGTTTCTATTAGGTTGTGGTAAAACATCACACTAGGAGATGGAAACAATATAAGATAAGCGCAAGTAAGCGCCTCTTTATGGAAGTTGCTTAAACTTCCACTTAGTATATAATGGATAGAAAGGAGAGGAAACCTAGGGTTTAATCATTCTTCCTTCTTCCCTGCGAAAACAAGAAAAGGATGTTGGATCGATAAGAACGATAGAGGGGGGGGGTGAATATCGTTAAATGTTTCGGATTGACAAGAGAGCAAATATGCAGCGGAATAAACTAATCACAACGAAAAGACTCAAGTGGTTTTACTTGGTTCGGAGTCGCGGTCGGCTCCTACTCCAAGGCCCCGGTCGTTGATCGTTTACTGCGGGCAATTCTATATGAGCGCAAAAGGTTTACAAGAATTGTATAAGTAAATTGCAGTAAATATAACAGTTTTACTCTTCGTGATTGATGCCCGGTATGGATCGTACTTCGGTGCGGAGGGTCATCGGCGGCGCTTGGAATCTCGAAATGGAAGATTTCTGGAGCAGCGCGTTTGAGTCGAAGAGCGTAGAAGTGTTAGAGAGTTGTTGTTCTGAAGCCTTGGGGTCGAGGGGCTATTTATAGCCTCCTGGGGCGCCCTGAACGTTGGGGGCGCCCCCCACGTGTCAGTCGATCCGGACAAGTCTCGGTCAGCCCTTATCCCACTTGAATAGGGCTGAGAGTTGACTGTGGGGGCGCCCGGGACGCTGGGGGCACCCCGGTTGACTCGGTCAGCTGGCTTCTCGGTGGCTTAAACTCCATCTGCTTCGTTGGCTTGGACCCAGGGCGTCCGAGACATCCGGGGCACCCGGGAGCACGGGGGCGCCCGGGAGCATAGGGGCGCCCTCCCCAGTGAGCTTCCGAAGCATTAGTTGCTTAGCTTGTCTTGCCTTCACCTTGGGGCCTCCGGGGCGCCCTGCCCAGCTACTGCCCCTCTCCTTTGGGGTGTTCTGAGCTGCAGAAACTCGATCCTTCGGTCCTGCATCCAGGGTTAATACCAAACAAAACAAAGCAAGCATATTAGTTAGTTTTACAGCCGTAGCTGTCTTGGTTCTGACTTTGGGTCTCCAAAATGGAGCCCTAGGTCGAACCGACGCCTACTGTTCCCTCGACGGGGAACGCGTCCTCACCTACTCCTCTCAGGAGAATTTACCTGTTGCCAACCGGCTCCTCCTGTTGGACTTTTTGCCTAGCAGTCCTTCACTATGGCTTAGGTACCAAGCCGTCCTTCGCCCGGTGCCTAGCAGTCCTTTGCTAGGGCTTTGTATCCTGGCAGTCCTTCGCCAGGTGCTTAGCAGTCCTTCGCTAGGGCTTTGTATCCTAGCAGTCCTTCGCCAGGTGCCTAGCAGTCCTTCGCTAGGGCTTTGTATCCTGGCAGTCCTTCGCCAGGTGCCTAGCAGTCCTTCGATAGGGCTTTGTATCCTAGCATTCCTTTGTCAGGTGTCTAGCAGTCCTTCGCTAGGGCTTTGTATCCTGGTATTCCTTTGCCAGGTGCCTAGCAGCCCTTCGCTAGGTCTTTGATCTGCACACTTAACGAGCATATTAGATAAACATAACAACTTAACTTTTGAATCCTTTGCCATTATCAAAACACAGGTTCGATTTGGGTGTTGTCTGTATCAACAAAGGAGAACTAGGGTTTCTCTTTCTTTTCTTGCGCCCAAGATCCGACAACCGTGCGGAGGACATGGACGAAGGGGTTCCACACTAGAGCACTCGGTATAGTGAGTATAAGCGTAAAGATGTAAATAGATTACTCACCTGCAGTAAAAGTAGTTCTCATATGGTTTTCATAGAACTTAAATCCTAAGTATTTTGTGTGTGTGATCATGAGTTTAGCAAGACCAAGTCTTGATTTACCCCAAAATAAGTTTTAGGATTAGGGCACGCAAGGTGTTCGATAAAAGTCCCAAGTAAGACCGAGGTCTTACTAAGCCCTAGAACGAGTTCTGGGACTAAGAAATGAGATAAGTACAAGACCAAGGTCTTGTTGTGTCCTAAAACAAGTTTTGGGAACATTTCTTTCTATGTGCAAGATATGTGCAAGTTAAGCATTGTAAGTACAAGCATGAATACAAGTTTAAGTATATTACTTTTTAAAGTGGCATGTACCGGGCCGAGGCCCATAGAGATCTATGCGGGCCTAGTAGAGACACTCTAGTAAGGTTCGGTGGCTAACTACCCCGAAACCTATTAGGGATGCACGCATTGGTACTATGCCGGGCCCAAAGGAGGATGTTTATCTATTTTGAAGTATAAGAAGTATAAGAATATAAAAGTTTCAAGTTTTTAAAAGCAAGCATTTATTTCAAGCATGTTAAGCATTTTTCAGTTCAAGCAAAGTTTTCAGTATGCAAGCATTTGTTATAAGTGTATTCATGAGCATTTTTCATGATAAGTATAGCATTTTCAGTTACACATGTTTTAAAGCAAGCATGAACATGTTTACTATCGATTGAATATTTTTGTGAGAGTAGGTATCTACTTATTAAGCAATTTACTTATAGTTTGCATCCTTTTACTGCAGATAAAGGTAAAAAAAAGGATGTATGGCAAGGAGGCTAAAGGAAGGATGGTTTGTGTCAGTGGCGGCGGAACCGTGGAGTGAGATCCTTTGGGATGAGACTTACTAGTGTGCAGTAGAACTTTATAAGTTATTTGAGTTCATGATAGTAGTTAATTTCCGCAAAGATTATGTTTTATGATAGTAGTGTTTATTTCCGCAAAAGATGATGAGTTTAAATTGCTATGGATGGTTTATGATCTAGTCCAGTATTATGATTGTGAGTTCTATATTCTTAGTATTGTTGAAGTAGAAATGTATCCATGTAGTTGATCAATGTTTTTTAAGTCTGGAACTGGAATTCCAGACATATCAGTCGACTGCTCAAGGTAGCAGTCGATTGCCCTCAGTGAAATCGAGAGAACAAAACATTGGTCGAGTGATTTCCAGGCTGAGTCGACTTCATCAGTCGACTGGTAGTCCCACCAGTCGACTGGTCCTCGGCCAAATTTCGATCAAAAAGATTGGTCGAGTGAATTGGCCTAGGAGTCGACTGGAACCAGTCGACTGCTAAAGGAGTCAGCCGACTAGTCCTGGTTAAGCAGAAAAGTAATGTGATGTCCCTCTAGAGTGAGAGGGAGGGTCGTTACAAGCTAGGTGTGCGATTAGGGGAGTTTCATGCTACCTTGTGTTTGATAACCTGATTTGAAGTTGGATTATTGAGTTGGTATTGTTAGGTTCGGTTTGTTCACGACTGTTTTTGAGCTTTATTAGGAGCTCCACAAGTTGTGTTGGGTTCTTTAGTTGCTTTGTTCTGATCTCTGAAGGACTTGGTTCTTGATACCATACACTAAGGATTGCCGTGATCTTTCCATTGTTATAAAAGTCGGCCTAGGCGGCCGCCTAGGCGCTAGGCGGTAGTCCTCCGCCTGACTACCGCCTAGCAATTTTTACAACCTTGGATCTTTCAGGGATAAGTAGGTCTGGTGTTGGCCATGGATTGGTGATGAGCTGAATTGGTATGGTCAAGTTAAGTGAGTTCAATTTGGATTTTAATTGTTGCTTCTATTTAGTGCTTGTTGTGAGAGGTATGTTAGTGCAGTTTGGTTTGGGTAGTTGTGAGCCACCCCTAGGTATTGGGGTAGTTGTGTTTAGAATGGGTGTAATGTAACCTAATCCAAGTTAGTTTTGATTCATGTTTTCCTTTTTGAACTTGGATCTTATTGGGTTAGGATTAGGATCTGGGATCAACTCGGAGGTTGATCCCTAACTAAGGCTAATTTTAATTAAATTAGAGTTAGCTTAATTGTGTGACTCAGCATTATGGTGAACCACACTTTGGTCAGGTTAGGTTAATCTAGATATGACTTTGTGTCTAGTCTAGTTAGCATCATTTGTAATGATGGCTTATATTATGTTTCATGGATACAGGACATTGACTTAAGTAGTTGGTTGTGGACTATTGTTTGGACGGAGGGTTCTCTTCGCTTTCAGACTACTATATCAGGAGGCGGGTACCTCAGACTTATCTTTTTAGATACTATTATATTATTGTGCATAGTTTGTTATAGATAGCAGTAGGTTTATACGTTATACCTGCCTTTGTATATCATGATCTGATATCTATTGCTTACCCTTTTTAGATGACTCTTATTTAGTTCAATACAGTCTCGTTATTTGTCTTGTGTGCTTATGTGCACAAATATAATAGTAGGTCACTTTGTATCTACAATTGGATTAATTCCTAGATTTACCTTGCATGAATACCTAAGGTAGGATTGTTAGATCTGGATACATGTGTTAGACCTATATTTTTCCTACCGTTGTATGGTTGAGGACCTGATTAGTGAGGAGGGTGTTGTTAGCATGCATTACCCTTAAAGTTGCATACTGAGTTGTAGGCTCTGTACGATTGCATACTGGCGATCATCGACTTCCTAGTGTCTGAGCCCGTCGCACAGTTAGGTTTCCAATATTGATAGAGCTAGTAGCGCTGTGTTGCTGGATGATGGCGACCACCAACTCCCCTGAGGTCTGAGCCCGTCACTAGTCATACCTTAGACATACTTGCATAGCCACGAGTGTTGGGCTATATACCTGCATCATCACGAGTGTTGGGCTATATACTTGCATCGCCACGAGTGTTGGGTGTCATGCATGCATAGCAATGAGTGATGGACTACATACTTGAATCGTCACGAGTACTGGGCGTCATACATGAATAGCTATGAGTGCTGGGCTATATACTTGCATCGCCACGAGTGCTGGGCGTCATACTTGCATAGCCACGAGTGTTGGGCTTCATATATTGTATGCCACGAGTACTTGGCTCCTCTACGCAACCATGAGTGGTTGGCTTGTCTATTTGCTGTTAGCCCGACTGCTAGTCTGGTGATGGCTGGGATGCGTACAAAATAGATAATTGCTTCATATGTATAGGATGCATTGCACCTTTGTTAGTGCTTGATGTGTTAGAGTGTTGTATATGTTTGATATGCACTTACATGTGACATACACATTTGGAGTGTGTATCATTCTTGAGGTTATATAGGGGATTGATTCATCTACTCGCAGGATAGACGGACTCTGGTATGTATTCACCTTTAGGCTTCAGTTATGCTTTATCCTCTATATCCGAGACTGTATCACCGTGATTCTTACTGTTATTATAGCTTTCTATATATATCTGTTTTGATATCCGCTGAGTTTATTTGAACTCACCACCATTCACCATGTCTTGTTTTCAGGTTGATTAGTCGCCAGGGGAGCCCTAGTTGTCAGACCCAGGTCCCTACGACTCCAGTGATGGGTGCTTCCACGAAGTTCTGTTTCTTTTACATCTTATTATTTGGTTCGTATTCGTTTTATGTCGTGGAACTTGTATCGTGATTTATTTGTCTCGATATTATATTTTTTAGTCCTCTGTTGGATTTATTTTGTATTGTTTTGTTGCGCGTCTGCCCCGAGGGTAGCTCAGGTAAGTTTTTACGGTTTCAGTACTGTGGTGCTATTATTTCTTTATGTTATATATCTGTTTTGAGGTCTGAGTCCAATTTATTACCTGTGTGTATTGTATGTATATGTAAATTGTCCATCGGACAGGGGAGATGCTGTCTAATTTTATATTGGATTAGCAGCTTCATTAGTCTCGGGGCATGATAATTTATATCAAATTTTTTTATCAAGCGTCAGAATAAATAAAAAATAAAAATAAAAAGACCATATTAATAATCAACATTCTCATATTACTATCTAATAAAAATACCTGTTATTATAGAAGATTTGGAATGACAATTTTCTCCTACCTGAATGGAATAGGATATGAAGGGACTACCACTACTCGATATCCGACCCGAATATCGATTATATATATATATATATATGCTATAATTCTAATATGTTTTTTTGAATGATAATAGTTAAATAGAAATAGAAAAATTTATTAGTATACAAGATATCCGTTCCTTTAATAGATATGAGTATGAGTATGAGGATGGTTATCCGATACTCGATGAATATAGATATGAAAGATATAAAATCCTATCCAAATCTGATCCATTATCATTCCTATTGATCCCGACCTTGCTTACGGGTCGCTCAGCCCGCTCAGCCAGCCAGCTTGGCGCCACGAGGGCCTAGCAGAAGGGTCGATGGCGGCCTCACCAGGGGAACCCTCGAGCCAGGAAGCCCCTGAGGCGCTCGCCGACTGACCCTGGGCGTAGTCGGTCGGGTAGACCCGAGCGTCTCCTAACTCAGCCACCTAAATCCGCACCCGATCCGAATCGGGGTCAGGCCATTCAGTCGGACGCGTGGCGGCCCACACTCCCTCAGCATCCCATGGATCCAATAACTCACAGAACCAAGACAAGGCCAGAAAGACACAACTCAGCGAACCCCCAATTCAGGGCGTACCCTGCACGTCAACTCTCCCAATCGGACGCGTGGCAGCCCACGCTCCTTGGCCATTACCCAACCCGGTCCTCGACACTCGGACCCGCCGGTCGGTGCTCGGGCTACAGACTAGATCATCCCTACACCACCCTATATCATCACATCCGGGGTACGATCTTGACGTCGGGGTACTACGCATCTCGCCCATTTATGACACCTCTCACGGTTATCCCGCCAGTTCAGTACCTTCGTACTGCCTCAGCACCCCGTGCCATGCCGCGGTACTTTCAGGTGCTCTCATGCCAGCTGACAGTTGCCACATCCCTGTCTCATTAACACGGACACGGGTTATCAGCTCCCCCGGCTATATAAGCTCTCCACTTCTCATTCCACGGGTATGCGCGCGAGCTCTCTCTACTACCGCATGTCCATTTGTTCTACTATATTTTCCTATGGATACTGACTTGACCGTCGGAGTGCCTTGCCGGGGAAACTCCCCGGCGGGTTTGCTAACGGTCACTGATTTGCAGGCAGTCGCTAGATCCGAGCCAGGTTGACGCCACCCCAGCCGCTCGTATTGCTCGGGGGACCATCCCACCCTTGGGACTTTCACCTCGCCTCGCGATAGGATCAAATTTGGCACTAGAAGTGATAGATCGATGACGCTTGCTAGTGGGGGGGGGGGGGTGAATAACAACTTTTCGTTGAATTCTCTACAAGATTGTTAACGCAGCGGAAATACAAATAAAAAAATAAACTAATAATAGAGAACAATGCTAACAAACCAGGTTTACTTGGTATCCACCCCGGACGGGTGACTAATCCAAGAATCCGTCGGTGGATCAATGCCCGGAAAACCTCTGGCTAACTCTGTCACTCCTTGTGGGTGGAGAAACCTCGCCACAACACTTCGGACGCTATCTGAGCACAAGAGACTACTAACTCACTTTACTCAAGCAAGTTTCGTCAAGAGATAATAGCCTGAAACGAGCCCCTTTAAATAGGGCTCGAATCTGAAACAGGCGCTACCAGTCGACTGCCCCTGGGGCAGTCGACCAGCCTGTTCCAGCCGACACCAGTCGACTGCCCTTCTGGCAGTCGACTGGTACACACCTAAGCCTAGGGTTTCACTCCGCACTCAAACCCTCCCGGCTTAGCCCCTGAGTACAATCACTCATACTCAGACCCTCACAACCCGGTTGACTCTTCACTAGCAGCCTCGACTGTTGCCTTCACGCCCTCTTCATCTTCGGCTTTCGTCCCTCGGATGCGCACGCAAACCTCCAGTTTGCCTCCATGCCACCCTTCACGTACGCCTTGAAGTCCGTGTCACTCGGCTCATCGTCCCTGCTATCCAACGGTCCCTCGGATGCGCACGCAAGCCTCCAGCTTGCCTCCATGTCATCCTTCACCTGAAGACATCAACCAAGTCCATGTGTACCTATACACCTGCACACTCATGTATACATATGAGAACACAATAAACCCTAACTTAACCATATTGCCCACACATATCAAAACCCTATGATCCTCCAGATCATCTCAGGGCCAATTGCCTCAACAAGAAGGAGGGCAATCAGCCTGATCGGAGGCGTATGATGGAGGCGCCTAACCGGGTCGTGATGATCGTTACTCCCGAGGAGTACGAGCTCCTCTCAGTCGTCTGGGCTCGAGGAACCCCGCTAGGGCTGCCACGCGTGGAGGGCCCAGCAACTCGACCCTAGGAGCCCGCGACACTTAATCCCTCAGGAGGTAGGGGAAAGGCCGCTCCGCCAGGAGGAGGCTCGGCTCCCTCCCTCCCACCTGTGCACCACAGCCGGGCCGACGCGGGGACCCGCACCGGTCGAAGCATCTGCGTCTGGCCAAACGCTCTTACCGCGCCGCGATAAGGGAAAAGTCCTAGTCGGCGCGCCGCCGACCGCTCGAGCGCACAACCCTTTTGCTTCATGGATCTTGGAAGACCTAATTCCCAGGCATCTCAGATTCTTCACCATGCCTGAGTACACTGGAGCCACCGACCCCGAAGAGCACCTCATGAAGTTTGAGAGTGCTGCCCTACTACACCAGTATCCGGAGGGCGTGAAGTGCTGAGCATTCTTGACAACGCTCTCTAGATCCGCTCAACGATGGTTCAACCAGATAGCCAACGGGTCGATCTCCAGCTTCGAGGAGCTTAGGGGGGCATTGCTCCAGCATTTCACTATCAGCCGAAGGCATCACAAGACAAGCATCAACCTGTTTGCCTTGAAGTAGGGCCCGAAGGAATCACTCCGGGCCTACATTAAGAAATTCAATGGGGTGATACTGGACGTGCCAATGGCCGCCCCGAAGCTTTGATTAACACTTTCTCCCAAGGACTGCAAGAGGGAGATTTCTTTCGCTCGCTCGTCCGGAAGCCCCCCAATGACTTTGATAGCCTATTAGGAAAGGTCGTCAAATACATCAATGTGGAAGAAGCACAGGCCGCTCGGAAGAAGGAGTCGGCCAGCGCACCACTCCCGACTCCCGGGCAGTCTAGCCGACCGCCAGGCGGACTCATTCGCAGCTCACGGGAGTCCGCGAACTGAACCAGAGCAGAACATCGGCAAGTGCAGCAAGTGTCTCAGGAGTGTCTGCCAACCCGCTGGAGACCCTACTGCATGTTCCATCACAACCACACCCACGACAAAGATGAGTGTTGTCGGTTCGGATGGGGTCAAGCTCCCCCGACAGCTACACCCAAACGAAGAAGGCAAGCCTCCCTGGCCAGGACCCGGATCGAGAAGGTCGAAACCTCCCCTTAGCCGACGAAAGACTCGAACGAGAGCCTCCGCTCGCTCGCGGCTTGTTCCAGGAACAAGTCGAAATAGAGGAGTTGCAGGCCAACCGACAAAACACCATTCAGGGAGGGGTGCTCATGATTTCCGGTGGGCTAGCCCAAAGAAGTTCTCGCCAGGTAGGCTGTTAGAAAAAGTTGTACTCTGTAAACTCACGGGAATAAGTGGGCCGCCCTACTAAGAGGCCAGATTCTCGCTCTCGTGAGTTATAAGTGGGTCTGCTCCCACGACCCTCGGATCGGCTCTCAATCAGATGCGTGGCGGCCCACGCTCCCTGAGATGCCCCCAACCGAGAGGCCAAACTCTCGCTCTCGCGAGTTATAAGTGGACCTGCTCCCACGACCCTCGGATCGGCTCTCAGTCAGACGCGTGGCGGCCCATGCTCCCTGAGATATCCCCGACCGAGAGGCCAGACTCTCGCTCTCGCGAGTTATAAGTGGGCCAGCTCCCACGACCTTCGGATCGGCTCTCAGTCAGACGCGTGGCGACCCACGCTCCCTGAGATGCCTTGATCGAGACGCCAGACTCTCGCTCTCGGACTTATAAGTGGGTCTGCTCCCACGACCCTCGGATCGGCTCTCAGTTGGACGCATGGCGGCCCACGCTTCCTGAGATATCCCCAACCGAGAGGCCAGACTCTCTCTCTCTCGCAAGTTATAAGTGGGCCTGCTCCCACGACCATCGGATCGGCTCTCAGTCGGACGTGTGGCGGCCCACGTTCCCTGAGATGTCCCCGACCAAGAAGCCAGACTCTCACTCTCGCGAGTTATAAGTGGGCCTGCTCCCACGACCCTCGGATCGACTCTCAGTCGGACACGTGGCGACCCATGCTCCCTGAGATGCCCTGACCGAGAGGCCAGATTCTCGCTCTCGCGACTTATAAGTGGGCATGCTCCCACGACCCTTGGATTGACTCTCAGTCGGACGCGTGGCGGCCCACGCTCCCTGAGATGTCCCCGACCGAGAGGCCAGACTCTCGCTCTGCGAGTTATAAGTGGGCCTGCTCCCACGACCCTCAGATGGACTCTCAGTCGGACGCGTGGCGACCCACGCTCCCTGAGATGTCCCCTACTGAGAAGCCAGACACTTGCTCTCGTGAGTTATAAGTGGGCATGCTCCCACGAGCCTCGGATTGGCTCTCAGTCGGACGCGTGGCGGCCCACGCTCCCTAATATGTCCCTGACCGAGAGGCCAAACTCTCGCTCTCGCGAGTTATAAGTGAGCCTACTCCCACAACCCTCGGATTGGCTCTCAGTTGGACGCGTGGCGGCCCACGCTCCCTGAGATGTCCCCGACCGAGAAGCCTGACTCTCGCTCTCGCGAGTTATAAGTGTGCCTGCTCCCACGACCCTCGGATCGACTCTTAGTCGGATGCGTGGCGGCTCACGCTCCCTGAGATGTCCCCAACCGAGAAGCTGAACTCTCGTTCTCTCGAGCTACAAATCGGGATCCGCTCCCACCACCCCTCGGATCGGCTCTTAGTCGGACGCGTGGCGATTCACACTCCTTGAGTCTTGCCCGACCGAGTGTCCAGACTTTGGCCTTGCCAACAAGTTACAAGCGGGCTCAGCTCCCATGCCCCACTATGCTAAGTGTCTTCGATCGGGTGTGTGGCGGCCCACGCTCCTGAGAATCGGCCTGAGCAAGTGTCCCGACTCTCGTTCTTGCGAGCTATAAATCGGGATCTGCTCCCAGCATTCCTCGGCTCGGCTCTCAGGCGGACGCGTGACGACCCACGCTCCCTGAGTAAGGCCCGACCGAGTGCACTATTTCTCATTTTTATGAGATCTATGGGTCGGTAAGTCTTCAGGACTTCCTTACCCTGACTCCTGAGCCGGGTACGTTGATTACCCATGCTCCTCTAAATCAAATTCACTCAATGATGACGCTCCAAACTGCCCGGGTCGGCAACTCCATTCAATCGACTCAGATCTGGTCTCCAGCTGCTCTGTCAATCCTGCCCGAGCGGCTAACCTTGGAAGCCATGGCGCTCAAGTGTTTAACTCTGCCGCTCATAAGTGCCGAATCGCTTAATCGCGCTCCTTCCCGAGTGGCTAATAGAAATCCCCGCACACGGGTATTTCAAGAGTCCGCTCGCTAAAATGGGTCAGGCGAGCATCCCCTCACTCAGATTACTTGCGTCTGAACCCCAACGCTTAAGCACCAGGCATACACGTGCAAAAATGCAAAAGGAAAAAAGGGCATTCATAGTAGGGCTGTTACAAAAATGAGGCTCGACCTCTACCCAAATAGAGAAAGCAAAAAGGGATAGCGAAAGTCTAAGGCCTACGGGCGTGTTGCTGAGGTGCGGCAAGAGCCCCGTACCGCCTCCAGCTCCTTCTGAGCTATCTCCAGTTTCGACGCTAGGACAGCGCGCTGCTTCCTGATCCGGGCGAGGTCTCTCGAGCGAGCAGTCAACTCCTCCTCCTTGCCCGTCAGATTGACGCGTAATGCAGCAGCTGACTGGCTCACCTCCAGGAGCTCTGCCTTAACCTTGGCCAGCTCGGCCTGAGCCTGGTGCTCAAGATCCCGGGCTTGGCGCTCGGTGTACTCCAAGCGGGTGATTTGGCGCCGCGCTTGGATGACTGCCGCGTTTGCCGTGTCCAATTCCGCCAGGTGCTCCTCAAGACGCGCCTCCGCGCGGGCGGCACGCTATTGCAGGGCCAAATTCTCAGCCCGCAGGATGTTCAGGGCCTCCTCGCTGGACTGCAGCTGCACATGACGGAGTTGGGCCTCCAGCCTCTCCTCGCGGGACTCGACTTGATTTAGGGCCCGAGCTTGAATTGTAAAACAAACGACCATGTCGTAGATCGAGCCGAAGAGCTACAGTAAGAAAACAAGTCGTAAGCCGGACGAAAAAAGGGGGCAGAAGAAACACGAGTCAGTGACAGGACATACCTGACTGGCCTCTGCTGCAATCGCGTTAGCTCGGGCAATCGGGTCTTGATAGTAAGACCCTCGGAGGTCGTGGTACATATGGTCGCTTAACGGACCATACACGTGGACTACCCGGGCCGACTCGTGTGGTCCGGTCTCAAGAGTCTCGTATAATGTACTGGCGTCTGCTTGAGACGGCAGGACCAAATGCACAGGACGGGGGCCTGCAGCTCCCCTAGGAAGAGAGGGGGGAGGTCCCTCGACCCGTACACCCGAAGAGCTAGCCTGGGTCGAAGGGGGGCGCCGGCAGAGTGGCCCCCTGCACAGAGGATGCGGGAGTAGTAGGTATAGACATGGGCGGAACGAGAGTTGCCGGTGAAGGGCTCGCCGTAGGAAGTGCAAATCGAGCCCTCTTCGCGGACGAAGGAGTGGTGGTAGTCCCAAACGGGGGCGAACGGTTGGCCGACCGACCCTTGTGATGCCTGGCCTCCAGCGAATAGGTGTCCTCATCTAGGACCTCCTGATCGGAATCCGACACCTCCCCTTCCGGCACCTTCTCCTTACTCGAAGAAGGTACATCGGTCGAAGCTGTCGCCAGAGAAGTATACTCCGGGATAGCCGAAGATTCACCGGCTTGAGCAGCGACTTCAGCGTCGTCTAGAAGGAATCCTGCCTTCAAAGCCTCCGCTAACATCTTGTCTTAAGGAAGACGTAGGGTCGCCGGAAGGGTTGACCAAAAGACGAAGAGCGCCAGAGCTCTCGACAGCGGTAGCAAAAGGGGCACCAGAAGAGAGAAAGCTATAAGGATAGCCGCAACCGACACCTATATATAGGGGGGCTGCGGTCAATCCTAGCCGTCCGATGAGAGCCTCGGGGATGGGCAGGATCAAATCAGGACCCTTCAATCAGACCCACAGGCCATCTCGAGGTTCGAAGGGACGCACACATTCCCGATGGCAGACGTTTCGCCGCCCGAGGCACTGGTGACCAGTGACTTACACTTCAGTGTCCAGGAAACCGCTCGGCGGGGGACACGTGTCCCTGTTGATTAACGTAAACATCATGAGGAAGTATACGAAGCGGTTCGTTTCACAAACAGGACAGATAAGACAGACGAAAGGACATTTGGCCTGCCAGCCAGGTTGTAGGGGCGGCCCCGCCCCGACCCCTAGCGAATTATAAGTGGGCATGCTCCACGACCCTCGGCTCGGCTCTCAGCCGGACACGTGGCGGCCCACACTCCTGGGATGTCTCCGTCCGAGAAGACAGACTATCGCGCTCGCGAGTTATAAGTGGGCATGCTCCCACGACCCTCGGATCGGCTCTCAGTTGGACGCGTGGCGGCCCACGCTCCCTGAGATGTCCCCGACCCGGAAGCTAGACTCTCGCTCCCACGAGTTATGAGTGGGTATGCTCCCGCAAACCACTCGGCTCAGCCCCCAGTCGGGCGCATGGCAACCCACGCCCCCCGAGCTCTTATCGATCGAGCAGCCCTGCCTGTGTTTTAACGCGGGGCAAGGCCCCGAGTGGCCAACACTTGGGAATTATCACACTCTCACCCCAGTGGGCTGCACTTAGGAACTGGTGCGTTCCAATGCCTCCAACAAGCGCTCGCGAAGCCGGATAGGCTGATCATCCACGCACTCGACTCACTTTCATTAACAATCACCCGAGTTGGTAATGCTCGGCCGAAACCGAGAAAGAGGCTTAGAAGGAAATAAAGGTGATTTGGTACAAAACTGGGGCAAGCCCTACAAGACGACAGACAGGAAAGAAGGAAAGAACAAAATCCCGACCCTCATTTGAAGGGCCGGTAGACCTCCTCAGGCAAGTCCTTAGACATATCCGACATTGTGACCGAGGAATTAGGCAGGTCGGGGGCGACGTGCCCACCCTGCCTGAGCTGCCTCGGGGACTGCTGGCATCGAAGTACAGCTCGGAGATGCTCGTATACTTGATTAGTGAACTCATCCGAGTTGACATATTCTACCCGCCGAGCATCCCACCAAGTCGCTTCCTCCGCCCTATACACTTGCAGCTCCTTCAGCTCTGCCTGAGCTGCCGCCCGCGCAGCCGATCCAGTTCCGCCTGAGCTGCCTCCCAGGTTGCCTGCCGCTAGTGCAGCTGATTCAGTTCTTCGGCCTGAGCGCTCAACTGACTCGTCAGTAAGCCGACCTCTTGCTCTTTGGCCACCAGTTGTGCGCGTAAAGGCTCGACAGCCTGGTTCGCCTCCTGGAGTTCGGCTTGAGTCTTCTGGAGGTCCGCCTGTAGCCGATCCTTGGTTTTCCAAACGTAAAGTTGCGTGTGTTCGGCCTGTGCAACCCGGCGCTGCGCTTGACCTGCTGCCGCGTCGGCCGAGACAATCTGTGCTTTAGAAGTCTCCAATTCGTCCTTCGCCTGGTCCAGCAGGTCCTGAAGGCCGATCACTTCCACCCTTAGGTTGTTCAAGGAGGCATCACTGGAGGTCAGCTGAGTGTGCCGGAGTTGGGCCTTCAGATACTCCACCTGCCGCTCGGCTCGAAATCGAGCCTTGGTATGACACAATAGGGACATGCACATGCTGTAGCTCGTGGACCAAAACTGTCAGGTGTAAGGACCGGTTAGTGTCTCAACTGCGGAAAATGTAGAGCAAGACCAGAGATAGCGTCGCTATACCTGGGTGGCTGTCGCCATGAATTGGTCAGCCCGGATGCTCGGAGCATAGAAGTCGCTCTCTCACAGACCATATCGAAAATGGTCCGCTAGCAAGCCGTGCAGTTGGACGTCCTGCGTCCGCATAGGGGATGCGCCGCTCGACACCTTCATGCTCATGGTTCAGTCGGACAGCGAAGGCGGTAGTAGATGCATCAGGCGCTCCTCGGCGGGCTCCTCCGACCGGGTAGGGGAAAGCCCATCCGATTGGGGAAGAGCAGGCCCCTCTGGGGACGCCTGGGGAGAAGAATGCGGCAGCACGGGGGAATCAGGCGCGGGCTCCTTGCCCTTTCACCTTTTGCTTGGCCGGTCGGAAGAGGCCTCGGCCGGATCAATCGGGAGGAGTGCAGGCTCGCTGCTGCGAGGTCGACTCCGTCGAAGGATAAGAGGCTGGTCATCTTCTGGGTTTGACCAGGAAAACTCCTCCTCGGAAGGTACAGGCACCGAAGAAACAGGGCGCGACGCTTCAGTGGAGGGGAGGTTAGCCTCCCGCTCAGCTAGCCACTCGACTACACGGGCCTCTAGCTCTGCATCATCCAGGTTGTAGCCCTCCTCCGGAGCCACCGAATGCATCAAGGCCACTGCAAGAGGAGCCATGTTCAGTAAGACCTAAAAGGATAAGGAAGAGGGTGAAGGGCTTACCGAAGGAAGAAGGCCGACGAAGTGGAGCCGGGCTAAGCCCGAACACGGCCAAGATGTCCTCGCACAGCAGTTGGCCCCCATGGAAACGCCGACCCCCGATCTTGGAGAAGGCAAATTGGTACCGCGGGAAAGATCGGAAGTCCTTGTGCAGAGGTGGGGGAGAAGGAAAATCCGCCCGAAAGCCAACCGACCAGGTCGGGCTTGGGATAGGGCGAATATAGAAATATCTTTCCTTCCAACCCTTGTTGGAGCTCGGGAGTTTCGATAGGAAGGAAGTGTCCGATCAGGCCTGAAAGAAGAAATCGCCCGGTTCTTGTCTTTTTGGGCAAAAGAAGTAGTAGAAAGTTTCGGGGAGAAGGGGAATCTGATACAAAGAGAAGACGACGATCGACCCGTAAAGGAGCCGAATGACATTCAGAGATAATTGAGATAGGTTAATGCGGAAGTAACGACAAATGGCGGTAATGAAGGGGTGAATCGGAAAACACAGCCCAGCCTGTAGATGATCTCGAGAAAGGATAATATGATGCGGTGGAGGTCTCGCAGGTTGGTCGGAAGAGGAGGGCAATATAAGAGAATGGTCAGATGGAATGTGGTAGTCTGCTCGGATCACCTCGAGGTCGTGGTAATCGAGCACTGACACCGTGGTGGTATACCAAGGGGAGGGGGGATGAGATGAAGCCGCCATTAGAAGCAAACAAGAGAAGCAAAGCTAACCCAAGGAAAACTCGCCGGAGAAGGTGCACGAAGCACAATGCCTTGTCGGAACCCTAGTAGAGGACGGAGGAGCAGCGCTTCGACGTCGGGCATAAAAAAGGCAAGGGTAAGAAACACCAGGTGAATTCCTATTTATAGGGCCCCAGAAGCAAGGACAACCGCCCGATGGCGGGTCGGAGAATAGGCGTCAGTGGACGCGAACTGTTCGATTAGGCCCAGAAAAGTCCCAGGGGCGGAGGGCCCCACGTGCAAACTCATCATTCGACATAACAAGCGGCGGACGCCCCGTCGCTCGGGGAAGAGACACGTGTTGTAGCGGTTAAATGCGGTAATAAATGCACGAGATTCGAATCTACTCGGGCATCCCGGGGAGTCAGAATCGAAGAGACGGGTGATGGGACAGGTTCTGCCGACCGGGATGCCCGCCCATAGACGACCTCCAGGGTCGGCAAGAAGGTGCCAAGCCATTCGGGTGCGCCAGGCTCGCTTCAATAGATGATAGTCCAGTCATTCAGACTCGACGCCTCCTTCGACTAGACTCGAGGGGGACGCTTATGAGCCCGACCTTGCATACGGGTCGCTCGACCAGCTCAGCCAACTAGCCTGGCGCCATGAGGGCCCAGCAGAAGGGCGGACGGCGGCCTCACCAGGGGAACCCTCGAGCCAGGAAGCCCCGAGGCGCTCGCCGATCGACCCCGGGCGGAGTCGGTCGGGTAGACCCTGGGCGTCTCCTAACTCAGCCACCTAAACCCGCACCCCGATCTGAATCGGGGTTAGGTCATTCAGTCGGACGCGTGGCGGCTCACGCTCCCTCAGCATCCCATGGATCCAATAACTCACAGAACTAAGACAAGGCCAGACAGACACAGCTCAGCGAACCCCCGACTCAGGGCTTACCCCACGCCTCAACTCTCCCAGTCGGACGCGTGGCAGCCCACGCTCCCTGGCTATTACCCGACCCGATCCTCGACACTCGGACCCGCCGGTCGGCGCTCGGGCTACGGACTAGATCGTCCCTACGTCGCCCTATGTCATCACATCCGGGGTACGATCTTGACGTCAGGGTACTGTGCGCCTCGCCCATTTATGACACCTCTCGCGGTTATCCCGCCAGTTCAGTACCTTCGTACTGCCTCAGCACCCCGCGCGATGCCGCGGTACTTTCAGGTGCTCTCATGCGAGCTGACAGTTGCGACACCTCTGTCTCGTCGACACGGACAGGGGTTGTCAGCTCCCCCAGCTATTTAAGCTCTCCACTCCTCATTCCATGGGTATGCGCGTGAGCTCTCTCTACTACCGCATGCCCATTTGCTCTACTATATTTTCCTGCGGATACTGACTTGACCGTCGGAGTGCCTTGCCGGGGAAACTCCCGGCGAGTTTGCTAACGGTCACTGTTTTGCAGGTAGTCGTCAGATCGGAGCCAGGTCGGATCTATCCTAGCCGCTCGTATCGCTCGGGGGACCATCCCGCTCTTAGAACTTCCACCTCATCTTGTGACAGGATCACCTATATATAGAGGACCATCAACTCAACTACTAGTAATTTATATAACTTCAACTTGTGTCCTTAGTGCTCTATAACTAATCGTGTAGGCTATTAATACTTTGTTCGGAGGCTAACTCATATTAATATGGCTCCAAATACTCAAAATCACTTTAATATTGTTGTACCAATTTATCCAAAACTATTTCAACTAATGACGGCTGAAACTTATAACAACTACTTTCCTAATAAATTTTTTCAATTCGATCAAAATATATTCCATTAAAATATTATTTATCGATTTAAATAAAATTATTTAAATTAATTTTACCGTTATAAAATTATAGTTATTGTAACAACATGTAAAAATAATACTTTTTGAAAAAATAATAATAAGGTGCAGTCATTTTGATTTGAATGACACAAAAGAAAAGTCCGTGGTCGCTTCCTTGCGGCGGATCCTCGTGGTCAGAGGATATGCACTACCTATCCGCGTTTGCATGTCGTTAACGCGGACACATGGTAAATGTCAAATTATTTTATTTTACACCTAAATTTTAAATATTTCTAAAAATGCTATAAAGTTCCAAAGCATCACAAATCTCATCAAAATTTTAAAGGCAACAGTTAAAAGAACGCCTTTATTTGTTGAAATCATCAATCATATGTGCGTTCGTTTTTATTTTTATATTTCTCGAAATTACGCCTCACCTCACCCACTGTTATATACAGGCGAGGTGGAGTGATAATTAATATATAAATACTATCATTAAAAGGTTGGGATTAAATTCTGATAAAGTTAGTATGTTCATCCTCCTCACGTGCTAGTACAGCATCTGAACTAGTAGTTTTCATGATTTACCTCCTATGTATTGACCATGAGACGAATTGACAGACGTTAGAGAAAACGTTTAACCTTTGCCACCAAGGTATACCAAGCATATTATTCATATTATTATTTTTTATTATGCGCCTGTAATTTTAAATCAAATAGATACATTATAATAATCATGAAATGATAATTATTATAAATATTATAATAATTATGAAACTCCTAAATTGATTTGGACGTATTATAAAAATTATGAAATTATAGTTAATACAATTACTGTGAATATTATAATATTTACGATTTCATAATTATTATAAAATAAAATAAATTGAGTTACGACAACTACGAGATTTGTAATGTGAATATAAGTAGACAAGTTAAACCTAGATTATTACAATTACGAAACCATATCTTTTATAATATTTATAGCAGAGTTTTATAGTTGCTTAAATCCATATTATAAAAATTATGAATTCATAATTATTATAATATAAATATTTATAAATCGATTAAATATATATTATAATAGCTACAGCGTATTAGGGAGAGCAAATCCTCTGTCCCTAATGACCCTCTGTCCTCATATCCCAACTCGTCGACGATGACCGACGAGTCCTCCGATCATCGATCGGACACCACCGGCAGCATTCGGTTACCGCCCCGAACAAAACTATATCCTTGGGATATGGTGAACCCGTCGGGGATCGTCACAATTACGAGCTCGTCGAATTCACCGTCGAATCCGATGAGATCATAATTGCGACGATCTCGACCGATTCAGTGTTCTCCCAGGATCTCGTTTGATTCGGGACGACGATCGAAGATTAATGATGATGTCCGATCGATGATCAACATCGTAAGCGAGTCTGGGATACCGGGACACGGGATCCTTGGGGCAGAAGATCCCGTTTGCGCATTAGGGGCTAACTGCAACGTGCCCAGTCCTCTCACGCGTATTTTATATATAGTAACGTCCTTTTTATTTTAAATTTTTTCTGTTATCCTTATTTATGAAATTGGTCATTTATCTACTAGAATACAAAAACAGGAATATGAAAACATCCGAGGGTGAAGTGAAATTTTCCTAAACATACTATTCGTTATAAATACAAGAGGAAGCTTCAACAATGGCAGTTGGATCTGTAGGTTTCCTCTCTCGCACGAAGGTTCTTATCTTCTTCTTCTTTTCGTTTGGTTTACTTTGGGATCGATCGATCGATTTCATCTTGCGTTGTTCGACTTTTTTTTTTCCTTTAGATTTTCGCTTAGTATTCCTGAGACGATCATAGTTATGCTTTCTTGTTCGATCTATAAAGTCTCATTGAATATGGCAGCCGGATCTGGAGCGTTTCGTCTCTCGCACGAAGGTTCTTCTTTTCTTTTCTTTTCTTTTCGTTTGGTATACTTTGGATCGGATCGATCGATTTCATCTTGCGTTGTTCGACTTTTTTCCCCTTTACATTTTCACTTACTTTTTCCTGAGATGATCATGGTTCTGCTTTCTTGTTCGATCTATAAAGTCTACTTGAACAGATCATTCGATCGATTAGGATCGTTAGTAGATGAGTGAACCAAGGAGATCCATCATCGTTTTGACTAAGATGATACTAGATCTTTGTGATTTCTACAGAGTTAGTTCTATGTTTGTGCTTTCCAAGTTCATCTTTTATTTGTTTCAATCATTTTATGAAAGATCATGGATCTAGATTTCTATTATAACAGACAAAAAGTTGTTTAGGGAGGATCTGATTTCTTTCATCCAATGATTCATGGTGTTGTTGATGATCCAAAGGTTATCCTTTCTTTTACTTTACAGCGGAGAAGAAATGGGCGGTGGAAAAGACAAACATGATAAGGACACTGATAAAGGACTACATGGGTATGGACACTCTGGATATGGGCACTCTGGATATCCTCAGGCAGGATACCCTCCGGCCGGATACCCTCCCCAGCCTGGGGCATATCCGCCCGGACCATACCCGCCGCCTCCAGGGGCATATGGATACCCTCCACAAGGTTATCCTCCGCAAGGTTACCCTCCGGCTGCATACCCGCCGGCGGGATACCCTGGTTCATCTGCACCACCACATCAAGGTATGTATGTTAAGCGACCTTTGGCAGTAGATTGGTTCTTTCTCATAGCACTATGATAATTGGTTTGGTGAATGGTCCACTACATGTTTACTAGTGTCGAAAGAGGTGTTTCCACACATTGACTTGTTGTTCTTTACTTGTTCTAGCTCAATGGTTAAGTAGGAGAGTTGTGTGGTGGAGTTGTTGGAGTGTTTTTGATCAAGTGATAAGATGTAGTTACCTTGCAATTCTCAAAACATGAATCCCCCAAGAGCCTTAACCATTATCCTCCGTACGAGTTAGACGAGTCTTTCTTTTCCGTAATCCTCCGTACGAGTTAGACAGGTCTTTCTTTTCCCGTAACCAACACTGGATTCGACTGCAACAGCAACAGCAACAGCTGAATAAAATCACCCAAGGTTGGAAAAAAGTAAGCCTTTGTGACATCAGACTCCAACAGAAAGGATTCAGATAAGAAGAGCTTGGCTAGTGTAACTGTATGAATAGATACAACAGCTACAAACAAGGACGGACACATATATTTAGGAATTTCTTTGTATATTTAACTATTTTAATCAACCCATTTTAATCAATTGTTCACCCAATCAACCTTAAATCCCCAAATCAAATTCCGTGATCAACCTGAGTTTACATATATATACAACTCCTACTATCGACAAATTAGCCATGATATATTATAATTTTTGACTCAGTCACTGATACAAAGAAATCTTTCCGGTCCAACATCTTCCTTGTTTACATTGGAACTCCAAGAATCTGTGTTTAACTATGAAACTTATTTTTCTCAAGCCACATTACAACTTCCATTGCCGGTTCACTTTGTCGACAGGGCACGGACCTCACATGGGGGCAATGTTAGCCGGCGGAGCTGCAGCAGCTGCTGCTGCTTATGGAGTGCACCATATGGGTTCTCATCACAGTGGTCATGGGGGCTATGCAGGTGAAATGTATGGTCACCATGGTAAGTTCAAGCACCACGGCAAAATGAAACACGGCAAGTTTGGAAAGCACAAGCACGGGAAGCATGGCATGTTCGGGGGTGGCAAGTTCAAGAAATGGAAGTGATCTCTCATGTGATTTGAGCTACAAGATAAATTATACCTACCTCTCTACTTCATATTTAATTGAATAACATGAAGACTGTTGTGCGAAACTCGTTCAGTTTTTTCAAGTTTCAACTGTCAGTATCTCTGCGGTAACTCTTGGTTGGTTGCCGTGAGTTTCCCCCCTTTAAGTGTTGTATTTCCAGTATTGTACTATTATCTCTATCCAGTGAATTTAATGTCTAAAAAGAAAAAAAAAACTTAAATATTGGTGCACTTAACCTAGGGTCAAGGTTGCTGAGATCGATATTGATAAGTTTGAATTAGCAATTTTGATGTTTAATTAATATGTTTATTGTTAAGAGAGAGACGTAAAATACAAAGAGAGTTCGTTGGAAAGGAAAATTATTGGTGCAATCTATTTCAGATCAAGTTTACTAAGATTGATTTGAACATAAATGGTTGAGCAAAAAGTCAAATAAATCTAGTTTGATCGGGTATTTCATAATGGAAAAGTGTAAAATGAAATCAACCTCGGGTTGGGTTGACCAAGATTGATCTAGGTGTCAATGGTTGAGCGAAAAGTTAAGTCAAAATTAATCGGATATTTGACATTGAAGAAATCCAAATGGATCACGATTGATCGAAGTGAAAAGTTCAGTAAATAAAAAATAATCGAATATTTGACAATGAAGAATTCCAAATGGATCATAGTTGATCGAATACTTGATAGTCAGAAGTTCAATAAGGAATTGATAGATAAATCTAATTGAGTCACGATTGATTAGATATTTAACCGTTTAAAATCCAACAAAGAATTGACATGAGAAAAAAAGTCCAAGTAGATCATGGAAGATCGACCACTTAGCGGTTGAAAATCCAATAGAAAATTGACAAAAAGCAAAGTCCAAGTGGATTATAGAAAATCTAACACTTGCCATGAAACGTGAAGTCTAAATGAAGGACCAAACATTTAGCATGAGGAAAGTCCAAATATATAAAGGTGGATCGAATGTTTGACAGTGGTGAAGTCCTAACAAACCAAGGTTGACCGAATACTAACTAGTGATGAAGTTCTGATAGTTGACAAGAGCAAAGTCCAACTGGATCAACAAAAATCTGACACTTGACATGAGATGTGAAGTCCAAATGGACAATGAAGGACCAAACACTTAGCATGAGGAAAGTCCAAATATACAAAGGTGGACCGAATATTTGATAGTAGTGAAGTCCTAATAAGCCAAGGTTGATCGGATACTAACTAGTGATGAAGTTTTGGCAGTTCAAGGTTGATTGAATGCTAGACAACGATAAAGTCTTGACAGTTCAAAGTTGACTGAATACTAGACAAGGACGAAATCCCGACAAGACAAGGTTGATTTGGATGATACAATAAAAAATCTCGACAAGTCAAGGTTGATTTGATGTTGGCAAAGAAAGTCCCGATAGATTGAATTCAACAGGATACTAGACAAAACAAAAATTCAACCTTGGTTAGGCCGAAACAAAAATATTAATAGAAAGTAACAATTGATTAGTCCCTTAAACCCCGAATTCAAGGTTTGTTGGGGTTTAAAAGAGTTTGTTGCATGATCTTGATGACACTATAATAGCAAGTAGTTTGTTTGAAACAAGAAACTTGACTAATGGACATCAATCGATTGATACATAATAATAGTTGATTGTTGTCAATGTTGTAGTGAACAAATATTACGAGTCGAGTTGGGAACTCGATTCATGCAGCAACAGTCAATTCTTGTGGGTCAAAGTTGAATTGGCAAGAATTATTCTACAGATGCAATGATCGATTTCAGTAGAACAATCGACTGATGGTGACAAACAATGACTATTAGGTGAAAATCAACTCCGACTTGCTGACCATAAAAAAAGAATTTTGATGCCGATTCTTAAAGATTTTGAAAGATAATAATGTTACATTTCCATACCTCAGCAACCAATCCAAAGTGTGGGCTTTCCTTGCTATCTTATGTCAAGGGATAGGACTCTGTAGGCAAGGTACCTCTCGAGACTCGGGTGGGGCGGCCAGGGAGTCAGATTCAACTGAAAGAGCCTAGGAAAGAAAGGAACTAGACTGTTGTCCTTAGCCTCACCTCAGGGTCTGAGACCGCTTTTAGCTCCCTGGGAGGTAGGTAGCACTTGATCTCATTTGTAGGCTAGAGCTCGGTCCCTTTCTCGGTCAGCTCTATCGGGACAAGCAAAGTCCTCCCACCTTCCCTTGAGTTCTGGTCTCCTTTGCTCATAGTAGTTTGACTCGCGCCTCCTGTTCGCTGCCTGCACCGTAGTCGTTCGGGCTGCTATCTATCTTCGATCAGTGGTCTTCTCTCATTATTCACTTAGCCCTTATATTCCACACCACAAGGCCCTCTCTGAACATGTCTCTGTCGGCTTCCCTGCCTCACTTCACTCCTGAGCTCTTGACCGATCTCCCAACCGATTGAACGATCGCACCCCTCTCGTCAACAACTGCCACTGCCCATCTTCTCGTCCTCTAGCTATCTTACCACTTATCATATTGAACTACTTGCGCCCTATCTTAGGCCACTTATCATATTGAACTACTTGCGCCCTATCTTAGGCCACTTATCATTGAACTACTTGAAAAAGCTTGGACTCGCTCTATTCTACTCAATAGGTGCTTAGCTGAGTCTTCCTTCGTTCATTATAAAGCCATAAAAGTAAAAAATATGAACATGATTATTTACTTTGCATTTTATTTTCTTTACTGTATTTGTTTGTGTTTGTAAAGGACGAACTGTAAGAGGCTTTTTTTTGCCTCCACAAAGTATTCGACAAATAGAAAACTAGTGGATTATCACTAAAACAGTAGATCTTTGTTTGTGTTTGTAAAGGACGAACTGTAAGAGGCTTTTTTTTTGCCTCCACATAGTATTCGACAAATAGAAAACTAGTGGATTATCACTAAAACAGTAGATCGTAAAATAGAAATCGAATGTTTCGAATTATGTTAAGGTTGCGTTTGATTAGGGATAATGTAATCCAGTTTGTAATATAATTGAGCATGTAATATAATCCAGATTATATGTTGTTGGCCTTGTAATCTAGATTACAATACTTTTACTAGCTTTTGTAATGCAGATTATATTACATTACAGTTTTAAAGATTATATTACATTACAGTTTTAAAACTGTACAAACAGAATAATCGATCTTGTAATGTAATCACGATTATATTACAAGACTGATTATATCTTATCAAACGTAGTCTAAATCAATTTGTCTCTTGTGCTTGTTTTGTTATGTATTTGCTATTTGTATTTTCCACTATATATAAATCATTGTAGACGAACACAACAATCGACAAATGACGAGTTTCGAATCGTTATTTATCCCCTTTATCCCCTCTAACATTGTCATCGATCCTAATAAGAAAATGGTTGCAAACTTTGTGGACTAGGGTGAGGAACACCATTGGAATGATAGTAAGAATAGATGAGGGGACACATCCCATAACAATCTTACAACAACACTAACCATCTGTTTGGATGGAGTGAGTGGAAGTTTATTAATAAAAAAGGAAGGGAAGAGAGGGGAAGAAAGGAGAATTTCCTTACATCCCAAATCGGGATGTAAGAAGATAAGCCATTTGAGGGGTAAAGGAGAGTAAAAGCTTCCCTTCACTTCCCTCACCCCCTTCCTTCACCTCCTTCTTAAACAAGGGTAAAAGTTACCTTTTCATTACTTACACTTTTCTCATCTCCTCCCAAACGGACAATGAGTATACTATCCGTAAATATAGATTATTTCAAACATGTTTCATACGGAAAGGAAAGGTCTCCATATCTTTATTTAAGATCATATCACAGGAGAGACCATAACTTGAAAAACTAGCATGGAGAGTTCTTATGCAATCTGAAGGAAAAGAAGAAAACTAATCAGTAACAGCAACCATCAGGCTTTTGAACAGTCGACTGAAACATAAAATTTTAAATTGAAATCATAAACCATGTATCATACCCCTATTGGCTTCTTCATTTTAGCCAGTAGATCTTTAGGATCTTGTCGAGTACATGTGTAGGCATCGATCTTGTTCAATTCCTATTTAGTGTAATTTTTATCAGAACAAACATAAGTAGGAAGCTAATATATGGGTAAGCATCGATCTTGTTCTATTCCAAATCAATGTAATTTTCACTAGGTGCAAGGAACAACCTCAATCCATAATGCCAATTTTTGCCTGCCTTTGGTAACGTTGTAATTCTTCAACTCTGGTAAGGAGTACTCCAATCTTTCCATAAATGGGGCATAGGCAACGTCAACCTAGAAATAATAAGTTTAGACTTTAGACCAGCCAATACTAAAAGGAAGAAGAAGCCATTGCCTTATTGCTTCCTTTCGTTTAAATGCCTAAACCATCTCTGATATAGAAGAAAAGTTATGAGAACTAGTTTTCCTTTGCCCAAAAATTAAGAGATCAATTTTTGAAGTTGAAGCACCACCTCAAATATAGTAGAACTCATATTGCGTTCCGATCAACATCATTGGATAATAGACATTTCAAAAAAAAAAAATGGAGGATGTTATATAACTGTTGAGTAAGATCTCTATGT